>CM077019.1:57401207-57768673 GCA_039090855.1 Macrothele yani | reverse complement strand
AAGTAAGAATAGATGGAGTAAGGGCTCAAAGTGAAGCCACCGAAACGTCACGATCATGACGCCACAGCCAATTACAGCCTCTGCCGCCATGTTGGTGAGACGTTTGAGACGAGTCGCGGCCAATCACAGTCTCTGCTGCCATGTTGGCGAGACGTTTGATCATTAAATTCACCTGCTCAAAGTGCTTCAAGTTTGTGACGTCATCCTTACTCCATTTATTCTAACCTCCTTGGGCGAGAGAGGCTGTTGCCATCTCGTCCTTCTTCTGACCTCCTTGGAGAAAGCACTCTCCGTTACTTATTGAAATTCGTAGCTCCAAGTCCTGTCAACATGTTCGACTTTCATACTGAAAGTTCTGTCTGGTAGACACGTGGGTTATGGTCTGCGATTATCCATTACACAGGTCTGGACTGCTCTTTCGTCTTATGTAAAAAAAAAAAAACCTGCTCATCGGACCTACGATTCTTTCGTACACAAATAGTGACGTTTACTGTTTACTTCACACACATAGAGAATTTTTTACAGACTGGACTGGACAACCGTCCATCTCTTTTTTCACTTGGAAATAGACTTGGCTAACTTGGCAAAAATTTATCCTTCCTATCTTTCCCTGGCAAAAATTAAACAGAAGTGTCTATAGTAGCTTTAGCGACTGTTGATCATGGCAATTGCAAGGAGACAGACAGACGTTTGTTGAGCAAACTAACCCAATTTAATACTTGAAGTTTATAAATAGCTTTCCTATGAATATTAGGTTACTTTAAGCTTAATATTTGGGTTGTGAGAACATCTGTTAGTTTTGAAAAAATTATATTTCTAAGGGATATATTTAGTTTAATACTGGAGCATAGAAAGGAGTCTCTCATATCAAGGCATGATGGGTTAACCTCTTTAAGTGTTTAACAAAGTAACTTGACCATATTTTATAGCTTAAAAAGGGAAGTTATTTCTTTTATCAAAAAGGCAAATAAAAAACAGGGTTGTCTGCATTGAATTTTGTTTAAATCTAAGAAATTAAGTTATTTGTAATTCTGGTTAATTTTACTTAATTTCAGGCAGTTAGGAAAAACATCTCCAAAATCATTTTTTGAAATTTCAGAGTTGTGGAGACAAAGCAAGTCATCTATCTATCTATCTATCTATCTATTCTAAATAATCCTTAAACTCTGATAGCCCTTGTCCTGCTGATTCCCTGGAGTTTACAACCCTATGTTAGTGATGGGTGCTTGCTGTTAGTCTCAGATGATTACCTGAGCTGTTAAACCCCAAAGCAAAACAAGAAATCTCTTCAACAGTGGCACATATGCCCTCCTAATTTGAACACGGAAATCAGTAGTCCTCCAAAATTTTGATATGAACTGAAAGAATCCTTGTCTGTGTATATTGAGAAAATATTGCAGTTCTGTTTAGTTGCTGTCAAAGCTTATACACTGAGTTGAAAAAAAATTATACCTGGGAACATAGTGCACAAACCACGTGATTGGTTTGTATTACAGTATATTGGTACTAGGGCTTTAATAAGCCTAAAAGCACAAGCACCACAATTTTTAATGTAAACAAATATGGGAGGAGGGGTGTACACGCTACATGCCAAGAAATAGTGAAAATGGTAAACACAAACACTTGCACAACACTGGTACAATGTAATAAAGAACACAAAAGACATACAGTTGAAAAGACTATCCAGGATTTCTGGGCCATCATGTACATGTCCTGCACACAGTGGTGTTGTTACACAACAAATACTGGTGGGTGAATTGACAATGGCTAACATGGAGATGTATAACTTCTTTCATATGGTTCTGATGGAGATGTGAATACCAGCTGGAACAGGGCAGATATGGAAATGGTAATGATTGGAACACTGTGAGGGTTCAGGATTGCAATGCCCTGTACAGAATAAAAACCATACACACATTAGAGCCAAATAAAGTCTGCCAACAATATGGTTCCACTGGGATGGGGCACAACTATAGGCAATAGAATTTCAATAACAATTGAACCATTGTCACTGGTCCATTTTTGATGTAGAGATACGTACAATTGTCAGCGCTGACACATGCACGAGAGGATTCCACCACTAACAATATATCTTTTTATCCTTTAATTGGACTTTCGGTCCCACTAGGGAGGAACTTCAGTTTTTTACATTCTCTAATGAAGTTTGCTACATTGCACAAGTGATGCTAGTCCATCTCTAAAGAAGTAAACTGTTTACTTTGATTAATGTACTAACACAACCTTGAAATTGAAATATTTCAATTATTATAGGCAAATTTCTCGCATTTTTTAATGACATATTTTTTAACACTGGTCACACATTTTTTCAGAATTCTCACTGAAATTAGCTATTTTGAGAGCCCAATTATTGTTAGTAAGCTTACAACAGTTAAACAGCAGTCATTGTTTTTTCCACATTTATAAGTCAGTCACAGAAATATTGGTAAATGTGTACTAAATTATTTCGTCGGAAAAATTTAACTGTGTGGAAAAAGTGCTACGTACAATGTTTTAAGCATGCAATATAACGTGGAATGGTGAAAAATTATAGAATTTTTACATGAAAGGAAATTTTTTTCCGAAGAGCTAGCGCGAGAATACGACGGTTTGCAGCAGTTGGGTGCGGGGGCCAAAGCGATGATAACGGCCACGACGTGAAGGGTCCGTGCGTTGGAAGGGAGTAACAGTTGCTAGTGAATGCGCGGAAGAATACAACAAGAGTGAGGTGTATGCCTCGGAGGAGTGTGACGCGTCGTGTAATTGTAAAACCGTGTAATTTCATAGTTTTTAAAGTTGTGTATGATAATCTAAGTGTAGTGACGTTTTACAGAGATCTGCTCTGCTAAAATGAAGAGAATATGATAGTGTGCACAAATTAATTTTAACCGTAATACCTCAATATTACTTTATATTAGATATATCATGATGTTGCCTTTTCGCTTGCGAACAAGCACATGCCTTGAAAAATTACTTTTTCGAGGAAATTGCTTGGAACATACATCCCATTGTTAAGGCTTTTCACCTGAATGAACAAGTATATGCCTTAAAAGATTACTTTTCTGAGCAAATTGGTTAGAGCAATTACTCAGAAAAGTCTTTTCAGAGGCTTTTCACCAATGTAAAGGAGGATGGGCTGTGAAAGAAGACTTTTCCAAGAAAATTGTCTGCAGCATACATCCCATTGGTGAGGTTTTTCCCCCGTCTGAATGAGTAAATACTGCTGAAGATCACTTTTTCGAGCAAATTATTTGGAGCACACATCCCATTGGTGAGGTCCCCCCCCCCGTGTGAATGGGTAAATGCTTCGCATGTTCACTTTTGCCAAAAAATCGTTTAGAGCATACATCGCATTGGTGAGGCGTTTCACCCGTCTAAATGAGTTAACGCTTCAAAAGATAACTTTTTGGAGCACACATCACATTGATGAGGCTTTTCACCCATGTAAAGGAGGATGGGCTGTGAAAGGAGACTTTTCCAAAAAAAATTGCTTGGCGCATACATCACATTGGTGAAAAGCCTCATCAACGTGATGTGTGCTCCAAACGATGTGCTCGAAAAAGTAATCCTTTGAAGCACTACTTATGCTCCATGCGCTCTCTCGTAACCAAAAAATGTGATATACATTAATCAGCAACAAGCAAGGGGGAGGAATCAGGGAACAGAGAAGAAAGGGGCTTCCAGGAAAGATCAGGGGGTTACGAGAGAGCGAATGGAGCATACAACACTGTTTTTAAGTAAGGGAACAAGGCTGACACGCTCGACTGGTTATCGAGAGATCCGGGATTCAATTCCCCAGCGGTGACCGAATAACAATTTTTTGGTTGCTGTGTGTTAAAACGTGGAAGGAGCGATGTCTTTGGAGGAGTTTCACAAAATAAATCGTATTTGGAGGAGTTTCACAAAATAAATAGCTGTTATCCAATACCACTTCATTAACCTATCACTAGTTTGCAGCCTAACAGGAAAACCATATGACAAAGTAAAAGAAATAGAAATTCATTTTTAAGCATGTGACAAATTGGGTTGAGGGGGATTTACTGGACATTCGAGCGAGTAAAAACAATAGGTCCGACGGAAGTTTTACTGGCCAGCAGACCATTGGGTAATTCGAATGTTGATTAGTGTTGTGGTCAGAAATATATAGCTTCTGTTGTGTGATGTAGCTTTGGACACGAATACGTTTCTCCAAATGTTATTTACATTTGGTGACAGGAATATTGAGTTGATTAAAAAAGTTTATTGAGGCTTTTTAACCTAAAAAACGAGGCTTCTGATTTTTTTGCATCAAAAAATAAAATTTTGTGGGCATCTGCACTTGGACATGCAAATTTTTTTTCTGAACAAGAAGCTGGGCATTGAACATTTTAGATGTTTTTTAATCCCTGTATAATAAGAAATTTATCGCCTTTCAGTGTCTCACTTAACTAAGATATGTTGTCCTCATGTAATATCTAATACAGGCCACATGGATGCAACTGCAACTAATATGAGCAAATGATGCCTACATATCACTAAGCTGTTCTCTGAGATTAAGAGCTCCTCAAAAAAAAAAAAAGTGTATCTGCCATACTAACGTTTAAATTTTGAAACTAAATTTTACTTACTGTTGATCACTCAAATTCGTATGAAGCTTTCATGTAATTTACTTATTTCCGTGTAGTAGCACAAAAAATTTGACTTGTCGACCACAGCAGATGTGAAAAATATAACGTAGTCTGTTACTGCCCAAAGTCTTTGGTTGCTGCTGATTTGTTGATTTTTTCTAGCATGTAGCCCAGCTTGGGATTGCTACTGTGGTAATCCTACCTTCATAGTTTGTCAGAATTTACTTAAAAGAAGGTTCAAATATGCTTTTTTTTTTTTCAGGAAGATTTTATTAAGCTTCCAAAGTACACTTTAGGCTTTCCAATGCTGATAATCGAAAAACTTCACATGTGAAAGTGTACAGTGCCATAGGTATGCTATAATCAAGGGAAGGCTAGAAAATTTGTAGGTACTTTCATAAATTAACTGTTATTGTGGACTAGAATATTAGATTTTATATTATAGCAGTATACATATTGAAAAATTGATAAGCTCAACAGAATGTGTGTGTAAATTCCGAGCATACCTCCCAAATTGGTACCTCTTCTTTCGTTGTCCTTAATGTCCCCAAAGTAGCTGGCGCAGTGGTCTAAGCAATGGCTTCTTCTCATTCGCCCAACGGAGGGGTTTGGGTTCGAATCCCAGTAAGGAATGAATGTTGTGTTTGTATTACGGCTGCCCCAGAGGCTCAGTAAACTAAGCGACGGCTTCTGATCATTCACCCAACAGAGGAGTCTGGGTTCGAATCCAGGTAAGGCATGGCTGTTTATGTTTGTCTTTCGGGGGTTTCTTCGCCGAGTTCCTTGTTCACCTGTGTACATTGGTGACATTGAAACACAGAAGTCTGTACTGTGTAAATCTGTGAACCAAGTCGAATATATGTTCAGCAAATATGTCAATGAATCTGTCAAACTAATGTTGCTTTGGTCAAAATTGGACTAAGTATCCTTTTTGTAATGTGAAACTACTATTCATTTTGTTTAGGCTAGGCAATTTAAAAACACAAAAAAAAAAAAAAAAAAAAAAAAAACGCCTGAACTAAATGATTTTAAGAACCCCCAAAGAAACATCCTTTAAGGACAACTGAAGGAAAATTACTGAATTTTTTTTTAATCTGAGAATAGTTTTAATTAACTACTAACTGAAAGCTGTACTAACCAGAAAGTCGACAGAATGCAATTTATTCAAAGGAGAAATGTGTTTTCATGCTGATAAAGGGGTCTGCAAATAGCATATGTATCTAACAATGTTATGTTTTGCACTTTGTTTCTGCTTTTGAAACAGATTCTCGTTCATTCATTCCACGAGTATGTTTAATTGTGGCAATTGCAGGTAATGGTTTCTTATTATGTACTGTTGGAAATATTTGACTTGCTTTTTAAATTCTAGGCACTTTCTATTCATGTTAAGTGTTTCACAAATGAGTGCACATAGTCAATACAGGGAATGGACTGGCATACTGTCTATGATTTCAAAAGTTTTTAAATACAGAAATTGATCTGCCAATTGTTGCATCTTGTAATTGAAACAATGTGGGTGTGTGTGTGTGGGGGGGGGGGGGGGGGGTATCAAATGCCGAAGTTGTGGACTGCGCATCTGAGACAGAATGACCAGCGTGGAAATACTCTCGTAGAGTTTGCAGAAGCAGAAGTGTTTTACATCATGAACTCCTTTTTCTAGAAAAAGCCACACACGAAATGGACATGGAGACATCCAAATAGGACAAGTGAAATTGATTTTGTTATGTGTAACAAAAAATTCGTCATCGAAGACTGAACACAGGTAAGTGAGCATAGATTGGTGAAATGTAAGATGCACCTCAACACTAAACTCGAACGTGGCAAGTTCGTAAGACAAACAAAATGTACTGACTTAACTGACCTTAAAAAACACCATAATACCTTCAAGTTGGAACTGAAGAACAGATTCTCTGCTTTAGAAGGCCTAACATCGGAAGAAGTGGATATTTCTGAAGTTAACAGAAAAGTAACCAAAGCTCTTATGGAAACAGCAACAAAATTAAGAAAAAGTTGCAAGTGAACAAATGATCAGGAAAAACCAAAATGTTGATGCAAAATAGATAAGATGAGGACAACACAAGAAGCGACTTCCTAAGTGGAATATATAGAGCTATGCAAGACAGTACGAAAAAGTATCACTGACAGTGTAAAGAAATTCAACTGGGAACTAGTGAGGAAAGCAATTTAAAACAACTAAAGCCTAAAGATAATCTCGGTAAGGGAAGAAAACAGTTTATGGCACTGAGAAAAGAAGATGGTTCTGTAACAAGAAACAGAGACGAAATTTTGACAAGAGTGAAAGATTTCTACTCCAAATTATATGAAAGGGATGATACATGTACTCCAAACATCATCAGCACCACAACCGAAGGTCTATTGTGCGTTTGTTGCATCTTAAACGGTAAACCTTCCACGTTCGGCACAAAAATAGTTTTATGAAGCGACGATAGATGGCGACACGTTATCGCTACATCGTGAAGCGTTTCGTTACGTTGTGAAAGTGGCAAAGGAAGTTAATAATATGGATCAAAGGTGGCGCCTAAAAGGACATTTTCGAATGTTGATTGTGGCATATGTGTGAAATATTTATTTTCACGGAAGAATATGAAACTGTGTAGCAAGCAGAATAAAAGCAAGGAAAGTTTTATCTGCTAGGGAAGAACTGTCTGATCGCAGGAATCAGGACTTCAAAGCAATGTTCAGAGGAAAAACGGCAATTCCGTCGGAATAAATATTCCAGAATAGGGTCTGCCAAGTACATTTACATCGCGAGGCTACCATAAACTGTGAGACTAGTTGTCTGCAATACGAATACCAGTCGCTAACTGCCTCAGTGGATGCGAGGTTTCTTCAATCGCCACATCGAAAGACAATCCTTTGGCGAAAAAATACGTGAGAATCATCACTCGATCAAAAGGAATCTTAGCATAAAAAAAAACACGTAAAATCATTCCTTGAAGCGCACTTCTTCCGACACATGAATTGTCCTAAACGATGAGACGCATCGACAACATTTCACGTGCGAGAAGAGCGGAGGATAGATGAAGTGCTACCGTAGCGCCATCTATTATTGCTTTCGGAACTAGCGGGACCGAACGTGGAAGTTTAGCCTCTTAAACAAGCTTCTGTGTGGACATGTTTTTAAATCAGCGGATTTACAGGCTTTCTTTTGAGTAAGATCGATATATATAGCTCTACAACCATTTCTAACATCTTTTTTCTCCTTTGGTATCCAGTCAAGTAATTCACTCATCCAACGTTTGTCAGTTTTTATCTGATGCTAAATTCCCTTTTGACATCTCCCCACAATATGGCATGTGCTAAATTTTATCACATTCAGTGAGTCTTTCGAAGGGAAGGCTCAAAACTTCCCCTGGTGGCCTCCAAGCTACTGTCCTGAAAGGGTATCACATTTCAACTGAATGTTTTCCCGAGGCTAAAAATAAAGTCATTGAATATATCTATCGTTTGTACTAACGAGATGACTGAGAAAGAACACATTTAAAAGTCTGATACCTTGTAGTGTAGAGGGCGCTCACAAAACGTGTGTGGGTACTGGTGTGGTGCTGAGGGGAGCGATCCAAAGGCCGTTTCGGCGGGTTTTCGCCGGGTTGGTCCGTCCGTTCGTCGGTCCCCCTCCCCGACACCGAGAGAGAAAGCCGCGGGGAGTCCCCGGACCATAACGTGTCGCCATCTATCGTCTCTTCAGAAAACTCTTTTCTTGCTTTTATTCTGCTAGGAAGACAGTTTCGTGTTCATGAGGAAAACTTCTTCTTCCGTCATGATAATTATTTCACACACATGCCACAATCTACCTTCCTAAAGGTCCTTTTAAGGGCCACCTGCAATCCATATTATTCACTTCCATCGCCACTTTCACAACGTAACGCAGCGCTTTACGGCGTACAATAACGTGTCGCCATCTGTCGTCGTGTCAGAAAACTATTTCTGGGCAACATTTAGAAGGTTTACCAAAAATTACATACATTTTAATGTCAACGGCCATACCAAGCTGAGAACACCGGTTCTCGTCCGATCACCGAAGTTAAGCAGCTTCGGGCGCGGTCAGTACCTGGGAGGGTGACCACCTGGGAACACCGCGTGCTGTTGGCATCTTCTTTTTTTCCTCTCTCCGAGAGAAAAAAATATTTCGATTCAATAAAGCAATTTTGAAATTCCTTATATTCTTGTAAGATGTTTCAAATGGAATATTAATGCATGTGATTTTTGTCACTTTTCAAGGGTTTTAAATGTTTGTATATGTTTGCATTCCCGTTACAGGTTTCAACATCACTTCATTAAGAAACAGGAACAATCCATTGAAAGTTGATCAGGGAGAACCTCAGTGGCGCTTTTCAGGTGAAGTGCCTGCCTCCTCACCTATTTTACTTAAAATAAAAAATTTCGAAAATTTCAAAGTGTCGTATATTTTATGCAAGCCTCAGTGGAATTCCTTCGTTTTGTTCCCGATATGGTGTCAGTATTTTGTTGGAAACATTAAAAGATAATTATCAAATCAATTTTGACCATATCATTAGAATTTCAATAATTTACTGAATAATAATGCCCTAATGTATTCACTGAAATATCTAACCATAATAGAATACCGCACAAAAAAAGAATTTGTAATAATATAATTAAAGAAAAACTGGATCCATTGCTGTTTTCCCATCTTATTTTTAGTATTTCCTGTACTATTGTGTAACACCACTTTCCTATTCTTTCATGTTTTAAGGAAAAAAAAAAAGGTCTTTTGTTTACTCGAATTTTTGCCATTTTTTTTTTTTTTTTTTATCTGATATGCCTTTCACAAGAACCTCTTACTAAGTATATGTAGAGTGTTCAGAAAGGTGATTTCTAAATAAAATGTATAGTTCCTTTAACAAGCGGAAACACTTGTGCAGGCTCCCACCCTCTCAGCTGGGTGTCTGCTCCGTCTGGAATTATGAGAAAATGACAATTTTTAAAGGAACCTCTAATAATAATAATAATAATAATAATAATAATAATAATGATAAAAGTATCCACAAAATGTCGTAATTTACTAAAAGGATGAATGAATGTGTGTTTATAAATGGAAAAATTAGGTAAAATATTCCTAAACAATATGTTATACAGTTTTTTCTTTAAAATTCTGCGTAAGAGAGTCAAGTAAGAATAGATGGAGTAAGGGCTCAAAGTGAAGCCACCGAAACGTCACGATCATGACGCCACAGCCAATTACAGCCTCTGCCGCCATGTTGGTGAGACGTTTGAGACGAGTCGCGGCCAATCACAGTCTCTGCTGCCATGTTGGCGAGACGTTTGATCATTAAATTCACCTGCTCAAAGTGCTTCAAGTTTGTGACGTCATCCTTACTCCATTTATTCTAACCTCCTTGGGCGAGAGAGGCTGTTGCCATCTCGTCCTTCTTCTGACCTCCTTGGAGAAAGCACTCTCCGTTACTTATTGAAATTCGTAGCTCCAAGTCCTGTCAACATGTTCGACTTTCATACTGAAAGTTCTGTCTGGTAGACACGTGGGTTATGGTCTGCGATTATCCATTACACAGGTCTGGACTGCTCTTTCGTCTTATGTAAAAAAAAAACCTGCTCATCGGACCTACGATTCTTTCGTACACAAATAGTGACGTTTACTGTTTACTTCACACACATAGAGAATTTTTTACAGACTGGACTGGACAACCGTCCATCTCTTTTTTCACTTGGAAATAGACTTGGCTAACTTGGCAAAAATTTATCCTTCCTATCTTTCCCTGGCAAAAATTAAACAGAAGTGTCTATAGTAGCTTTAGCGACTGTTGATCATGGCAATTGCAAGGAGACAGACAGACGTTTGTTGAGCAAACTAACCCAATTTAATACTTGAAGTTTATAAATAGCTTTCCTATGAATATTAGGTTACTTTAAGCTTAATATTTGGGTTGTGAGAACATCTGTTAGTTTTGAAAAAATTATATTTCTAAGGGATATATTTAGTTTAATACTGGAGCATAGAAAGGAGTCTCTCATATCAAGGCATGATGGGTTAACCTCTTTAAGTGTTTAACAAAGTAACTTGACCATATTTTATAGCTTAAAAAGGGAAGTTATTTCTTTTATCAAAAAGGCAAATAAAAAACAGGGTTGTCTGCATTGAATTTTGTTTAAATCTAAGAAATTAAGTTATTTGTAATTCTGGTTAATTTTACTTAATTTCAGGCAGTTAGGAAAAACATCTCCAAAATCATTTTTTGAAATTTCAGAGTTGTGGAGACAAAGCAAGTCATCTATCTATCTATCTATCTATCTATTCTAAATAATCCTTAAACTCTGATAGCCCTTGTCCTGCTGATTCCCTGGAGTTTACAACCCTATGTTAGTGATGGGTGCTTGCTGTTAGTCTCAGATGATTACCTGAGCTGTTAAACCCCAAAGCAAAACAAGAAATCTCTTCAACAGTGGCACATATGCCCTCCTAATTTGAACACGGAAATCAGTAGTCCTCCAAAATTTTGATATGAACTGAAAGAATCCTTGTCTGTGTATATTGAGAAAATATTGCAGTTCTGTTTAGTTGCTGTCAAAGCTTATACACTGAGTTGAAAAAAAAATTATACCTGGGAACATAGTGCACAAACCACGTGATTGGTTTGTATTACAGTATATTGGTACTAGGGCTTTAATAAGCCTAAAAGCACAAGCACCACAATTTTTAATGTAAACAAATATGGGAGGAGGGGTGTACACGCTACATGCCAAGAAATAGTGAAAATGGTAAACACAAACACTTGCACAACACTGGTACAATGTAATAAAGAACACAAAAGACATACAGTTGAAAAGACTATCCAGGATTTCTGGGCCATCATGTACATGTCCTGCACACAGTGGTGTTGTTACACAACAAATACTGGTGGGTGAATTGACAATGGCTAACATGGAGATGTATAACTTCTTTCATATGGTTCTGATGGAGATGTGAATACCAGCTGGAACAGGGCAGATATGGAAATGGTAATGATTGGAACACTGTGAGGGTTCAGGATTGCAATGCCCTGTACAGAATAAAAACCATACACACATTAGAGCCAAATAAAGTCTGCCAACAATATGGTTCCACTGGGATGGGGCACAACTATAGGCAATAGAATTTCAATAACAATTGAACCATTGTCACTGGTCCATTTTTGATGTAGAGATACGTACAATTGTCAGCGCTGACACATGCACGAGAGGATTCCACCACTAACAATATATCTTTTTATCCTTTAATTGGACTTTCGGTCCCACTAGGGAGGAACTTCAGTTTTTTACATTCTCTAATGAAGTTTGCTACATTGCACAAGTGATGCTAGTCCATCTCTAAAGAAGTAAACTGTTTACTTTGATTAATGTACTAACACAACCTTGAAATTGAAATATTTCAATTATTATAGGCAAATTTCTCGCATTTTTTAATGACATATTTTTTAACACTGGTCACACATTTTTTCAGAATTCTCACTGAAATTAGCTATTTTGAGAGCCCAATTATTGTTAGTAAGCTTACAACAGTTAAACAGCAGTCATTGTTTTTTCCACATTTATAAGTCAGTCACAGAAATATTGGTAAATGTGTACTAAATTATTTCGTCGGAAAAATTTAACTGTGTGGAAAAAGTGCTACGTACAATGTTTTAAGCATGCAATATAACGTGGAATGGTGAAAAATTATAGAATTTTTACATGAAAGGAAATTTTTTTTCCGAAGAGCTAGCGCGAGAATACGACGGTTTGCAGCAGTTGGGTGCGGGGGCCAAAGCGATGATAACGGCCACGACGTGAAGGGTCCGTGCGTTGGAAGGGAGTAACAGTTGCTAGTGAATGCGCGGAAGAATACAACAAGAGTGAGGTGTATGCCTCGGAGGAGTGTGACGCGTCGTGTAATTGTAAAACCGTGTAATTTCATAGTTTTTAAAGTTGTGTATGATAATCTAAGTGTAGTGACGTTTTACAGAGATCTGCTCTGCTAAAATGAAGAGAATATGATAGTGTGCACAAATTAATTTTAACCGTAATACCTCAATATTACTTTATATTAGATATATCATGATGTTGCCTTTTCGCTTGCGAACAAGCACATGCCTTGAAAAATTACTTTTTCGAGGAAATTGCTTGGAACATACATCCCATTGTTAAGGCTTTTCACCTGAATGAACAAGTATATGCCTTAAAAGATTACTTTTCTGAGCAAATTGGTTAGAGCAATTACTCAGAAAAGTCTTTTCAGAGGCTTTTCACCAATGTAAAGGAGGATGGGCTGTGAAAGAAGACTTTTCCAAGAAAATTGTCTGCAGCATACATCCCATTGGTGAGGTTTTTCCCCCGTCTGAATGAGTAAATACTGCTGAAGATCACTTTTTCGAGCAAATTATTTGGAGCACACATCCCATTGGTGAGGTCCCCCCCCCCCCCCCGTGTGAATGGGTAAATGCTTCGCATGTTCACTTTTGCCAAAAAATCGTTTAGAGCATACATCGCATTGGTGAGGCGTTTCACCCGTCTAAATGAGTTAACGCTTCAAAAGATAACTTTTTGGAGCACACATCACATTGATGAGGCTTTTCACCCATGTAAAGGAGGATGGGCTGTGAAAGGAGACTTTTCCAAAAAAATTGCTTGGCGCATACATCACATTGGTGAAAAGCCTCATCAACGTGATGTGTGCTCCAAACGATGTGCTCGAAAAAGTAATCCTTTGAAGCACTACTTATGCTCCATGCGCTCTCTCGTAACCAAAAAATGTGATATACATTAATCAGCAACAAGCAAGGGGGAGGAATCAGGGAACAGAGAAGAAAGGGGCTTCCAGGAAAGATCAGGGGGTTACGAGAGAGCGAATGGAGCATACAACACTGTTTTTAAGTAAGGGAACAAGGCTGACACGCTCGACTGGTTATCGAGAGATCCGGGATTCAATTCCCCAGCGGTGACCGAATAACAATTTTTTGGTTGCTGTGTGTTAAAACGTGGAAGGAGCGATGTCTTTGGAGGAGTTTCACAAAATAAATCGTATTTGGAGGAGTTTCACAAAATAAATAGCTGTTATCCAATACCACTTCATTAACCTATCACTAGTTTGCAGCCTAACAGGAAAACCATATGACAAAGTAAAAGAAATAGAAATTCATTTTTAAGCATGTGACAAATTGGGTTGAGGGGGATTTACTGGACATTCGAGCGAGTAAAAACAATAGGTCCGACGGAAGTTTTACTGGCCAGCAGACCATTGGGTAATTCGAATGTTGATTAGTGTTGTGGTCAGAAATATATAGCTTCTGTTGTGTGATGTAGCTTTGGACACGAATACGTTTCTCCAAATGTTATTTACATTTGGTGACAGGAATATTGAGTTGATTAAAAAAAGTTTATTGAGGCTTTTTAACCTAAAAAACGAGGCTTCTGATTTTTTTGCATCAAAAAATAAAATTTTGTGGGCATCTGCACTTGGACATGCAAATTTTTTTTCTGAACAAGAAGCTGGGCATTGAACATTTTAGATGTTTTTTAATCCCTGTATAATAAGAAATTTATCGCCTTTCAGTGTCTCACTTAACTAAGATATGTTGTCCTCATGTAATATCTAATACAGGCCACATGGATGCAACTGCAACTAATATGAGCAAATGATGCCTACATATCACTAAGCTGTTCTCTGAGATTAAGAGCTCCTCAAAAAAAAAAAAAAAGTGTATCTGCCATACTAACGTTTAAATTTTGAAACTAAATTTTACTTACTGTTGATCACTCAAATTCGTATGAAGCTTTCATGTAATTTACTTATTTCCGTGTAGTAGCACAAAAAATTTGACTTGTCGACCACAGCAGATGTGAAAAATATAACGTAGTCTGTTACTGCCCAAAGTCTTTGGTTGCTGCTGATTTGTTGATTTTTTCTAGCATGTAGCCCAGCTTGGGATTGCTACTGTGGTAATCCTACCTTCATAGTTTGTCAGAATTTACTTAAAAGAAGGTTCAAATATGCTTTTTTTTTTTCAGGAAGATTTTATTAAGCTTCCAAAGTACACTTTAGGCTTTCCAATGCTGATAATCGAAAAACTTCACATGTGAAAGTGTACAGTGCCATAGGTATGCTATAATCAAGGGAAGGCTAGAAAATTTGTAGGTACTTTCATAAATTAACTGTTATTGTGGACTAGAATATTAGATTTTATATTATAGCAGTATACATATTGAAAAATTGATAAGCTCAACAGAATGTGTGTGTAAATTCCGAGCATACCTCCCAAATTGGTACCTCTTCTTTCGTTGTCCTTAATGTCCCCAAAGTAGCTGGCGCAGTGGTCTAAGCAATGGCTTCTTCTCATTCGCCCAACGGAGGGGTTTGGGTTCGAATCCCAGTAAGGAATGAATGTTGTGTTTGTATTACGGCTGCCCCAGAGGCTCAGTAAACTAAGCGACGGCTTCTGATCATTCACCCAACAGAGGAGTCTGGGTTCGAATCCAGGTAAGGCATGGCTGTTTATGTTTGTCTTTCGGGGGTTTCTTCGCCGAGTTCCTTGTTCACCTGTGTACATTGGTGACATTGAAACACAGAAGTCTGTACTGTGTAAATCTGTGAACCAAGTCGAATATATGTTCAGCAAATATGTCAATGAATCTGTCAAACTAATGTTGCTTTGGTCAAAATTGGACTAAGTATCCTTTTTGTAATGTGAAACTACTATTCATTTTGTTTAGGCTAGGCAATTTAAAAACACAAAAAAAAAAAAAAAAAAAAAACGCCTGAACTAAATGATTTTAAGAACCCCCAAAGAAACATCCTTTAAGGACAACTGAAGGAAAATTACTGAATTTTTTTTTAATCTGAGAATAGTTTTAATTAACTACTAACTGAAAGCTGTACTAACCAGAAAGTCGACAGAATGCAATTTATTCAAAGGAGAAATGTGTTTTCATGCTGATAAAGGGGTCTGCAAATAGCATATGTATCTAACAATGTTATGTTTTGCACTTTGTTTCTGCTTTTGAAACAGATTCTCGTTCATTCATTCCACGAGTATGTTTAATTGTGGCAATTGCAGGTAATGGTTTCTTATTATGTACTGTTGGAAATATTTGACTTGCTTTTTAAATTCTAGGCACTTTCTATTCATGTTAAGTGTTTCACAAATGAGTGCACATAGTCAATACAGGGAATGGACTGGCATACTGTCTATGATTTCAAAAGTTTTTAAATACAGAAATTGATCTGCCAATTGTTGCATCTTGTAATTGAAACAATGTGGGTGTGTGTGTGTGTGGGGGGGGGGTATCAAATGCCGAAGTTGTGGACTGCGCATCTGAGACAGAATGACCAGCGTGGAAATACTCTCGTAGAGTTTGCAGAAGCAGAAGTGTTTTACATCATGAACTCCTTTTTCTAGAAAAAGCCACACACGAAATGGACATGGAGACATCCAAATAGGACAAGTGAAATTGATTTTGTTATGTGTAACAAAAAATTCGTCATCGAAGACTGAACACAGGTAAGTGAGCATAGATTGGTGAAATGTAAGATGCACCTCAACACTAAACTCGAACGTGGCAAGTTCGTAAGACAAACAAAATGTACTGACTTAACTGACCTTAAAAAACACCATAATACCTTCAAGTTGGAACTGAAGAACAGATTCTCTGCTTTAGAAGGCCTAACATCGGAAGAAGTGGATATTTCTGAAGTTAACAGAAAAGTAACCAAAGCTCTTATGGAAACAGCAACAAAATTAAGAAAAAGTTGCAAGTGAACAAATGATCAGGAAAAACCAAAATGTTGATGCAAAATAGATAAGATGAGGACAACACAAGAAGCGACTTCCTAAGTGGAATATATAGAGCTATGCAAGACAGTACGAAAAAGTATCACTGACAGTGTAAAGAAATTCAACTGGGAACTAGTGAGGAAAGCAATTTAAAACAACTAAAGCCTAAAGATAATCTCGGTAAGGGAAGAAAACAGTTTATGGCACTGAGAAAAGAAGATGGTTCTGTAACAAGAAACAGAGACGAAATTTTGACAAGAGTGAAAGATTTCTACTCCAAATTATATGAAAGGGATGATACATGTACTCCAAACATCATCAGCACCACAACCGAAGGTCTATTGTGCGTTTGTTGCATCTTAAACGGTAAACCTTCCACGTTCGGCACAAAAATAGTTTTATGAAGCGACGATAGATGGCGACACGTTATCGCTACATCGTGAAGCGTTTCGTTACGTTGTGAAAGTGGCAAAGGAAGTTAATAATATGGATCAAAGGTGGCGCCTAAAAGGACATTTTCGAATGTTGATTGTGGCATATGTGTGAAATATTTATTTTCACGGAAGAATATGAAACTGTGTAGCAAGCAGAATAAAAGCAAGGAAAGTTTTATCTGCTAGGGAAGAACTGTCTGATCGCAGGAATCAGGACTTCAAAGCAATGTTCAGAGGAAAAACGGCAATTCCGTCGGAATAAATATTCCAGAATAGGGTCTGCCAAGTACATTTACATCGCGAGGCTACCATAAACTGTGAGACTAGTTGTCTGCAATACGAATACCAGTCGCTAACTGCCTCAGTGGATGCGAGGTTTCTTCAATCGCCACATCGAAAGACAATCCTTTGGCGAAAAAATACGTGAGAATCATCACTCGATCAAAAGGAATCTTAGCATAAAAAAAAACACGTAAAATCATTCCTTGAAGCGCACTTCTTCCGACACATGAATTGTCCTAAACGATGAGACGCATCGACAACATTTCACGTGCGAGAAGAGCGGAGGATAGATGAAGTGCTACCGTAGCGCCATCTATTATTGCTTTCGGAACTAGCGGGACCGAACGTGGAAGTTTAGCCTCTTAAACAAGCTTCTGTGTGGACATGTTTTTAAATCAGCGGATTTACAGGCTTTCTTTTGAGTAAGATCGATATATATAGCTCTACAACCATTTCTAACATCTTTTTTCTCCTTTGGTATCCAGTCAAGTAATTCACTCATCCAACGTTTGTCAGTTTTTATCTGATGCTAAATTCCCTTTTGACATCTCCCCACAATATGGCATGTGCTAAATTTTATCACATTCAGTGAGTCTTTCGAAGGGAAGGCTCAAAACTTCCCCTGGTGGCCTCCAAGCTACTGTCCTGAAAGGGTATCACATTTCAACTGAATGTTTTCCCGAGGCTAAAAATAAAGTCATTGAATATATCTATCGTTTGTACTAACGAGATGACTGAGAAAGAACACATTTAAAAGTCTGATACCTTGTAGTGTAGAGGGCGCTCACAAAACGTGTGTGGGTACTGGTGTGGTGCTGAGGGGAGCGATCCAAAGGCCGTTTCGGCGGGTTTTCGCCGGGTTGGTCCGTCCGTTCGTCGGTCCCCCTCCCCGACACCGAGAGAGAAAGCCGCGGGGAGTCCCCGGACCATAACGTGTCGCCATCTATCGTCTCTTCAGAAAACTCTTTTCTTGCTTTTATTCTGCTAGGAAGACAGTTTCGTGTTCATGAGGAAAACTTCTTCTTCCGTCATGATAATTATTTCACACACATGCCACAATCTACCTTCCTAAAGGTCCTTTTAAGGGCCACCTGCAATCCATATTATTCACTTCCATCGCCACTTTCACAACGTAACGCAGCGCTTTACGGCGTACAATAACGTGTCGCCATCTGTCGTCGTGTCAGAAAACTATTTCTGGGCAACATTTAGAAGGTTTACCAAAAATTACATACATTTTAATGTCAACGGCCATACCAAGCTGAGAACACCGGTTCTCGTCCGATCACCGAAGTTAAGCAGCTTCGGGCGCGGTCAGTACCTGGGAGGGTGACCACCTGGGAACACCGCGTGCTGTTGGCATCTTCTTTTTTTCCTCTCTCCGAGAGAAAAAAATATTTCGATTCAATAAAGCAATTTTGAAATTCCTTATATTCTTGTAAGATGTTTCAAATGGAATATTAATGCATGTGATTTTTGTCACTTTTCAAGGGTTTTAAATGTTTGTATATGTTTGCATTCCCGTTACAGGTTTCAACATCACTTCATTAAGAAACAGGAACAATCCATTGAAAGTTGATCAGGGAGAACCTCAGTGGCGCTTTTCAGGTGAAGTGCCTGCCTCCTCACCTATTTTACTTAAAATAAAAAATTTCGAAAATTTCAAAGTGTCGTATATTTTATGCAAGCCTCAGTGGAATTCCTTCGTTTTGTTCCCGATATGGTGTCAGTATTTTGTTGGAAACATTAAAAGATAATTATCAAATCAATTTTGACCATATCATTAGAATTTCAATAATTTACTGAATAATAATGCCCTAATGTATTCACTGAAATATCTAACCATAATAGAATACCGCACAAAAAAAGAATTTGTAATAATATAATTAAAGAAAAACTGGATCCATTGCTGTTTTCCCATCTTATTTTTAGTATTTCCTGTACTATTGTGTAACACCACTTTCCTATTCTTTCATGTTTTAAGGAAAAAAAAAAGGTCTTTTGTTTACTCGAATTTTTGCCATTTTTTTTTTTTTTTTTATCTGATATGCCTTTCACAAGAACCTCTTACTAAGTATATGTAGAGTGTTCAGAAAGGTGATTTCTAAATAAAATGTATAGTTCCTTTAACAAGCGGAAACACTTGTGCAGGCTCCCACCCTCTCAGCTGGGTGTCTGCTCCGTCTGGAATTATGAGAAAATGACAATTTTTAAAGGAACCTCTAATAATAATAATAATAATAATAATAATAATAATAATGATAAAAGTATCCACAAAATGTCGTAATTTACTAAAAGGATGAATGAATGTGTGTTTATAAATGGAAAAATTAGGTAAAATATTCCTAAACAATATGTTATACAGTTTTTTCTTTAAAATTCTGCGTAAGAGAGTCAAGTAAGAATAGATGGAGTAAGGGCTCAAAGTGAAGCCACCGAAACGTCACGATCATGACGCCACAGCCAATTACAGCCTCTGCCGCCATGTTGGTGAGACGTTTGAGACGAGTCGCGGCCAATCACAGTCTCTGCTGCCATGTTGGCGAGACGTTTGATCATTAAATTCACCTGCTCAAAGTGCTTCAAGTTTGTGACGTCATCCTTACTCCATTTATTCTAACCTCCTTGGGCGAGAGAGGCTGTTGCCATCTCGTCCTTCTTCTGACCTCCTTGGAGAAAGCACTCTCCGTTACTTATTGAAATTCGTAGCTCCAAGTCCTGTCAACATGTTCGACTTTCATACTGAAAGTTCTGTCTGGTAGACACGTGGGTTATGGTCTGCGATTATCCATTACACAGGTCTGGACTGCTCTTTCGTCTTATGTAAAAAAAAACCTGCTCATCGGACCTACGATTCTTTCGTACACAAATAGTGACGTTTACTGTTTACTTCACACACATAGAGAATTTTTTACAGACTGGACTGGACAACCGTCCATCTCTTTTTTCACTTGGAAATAGACTTGGCTAACTTGGCAAAAATTTATCCTTCCTATCTTTCCCTGGCAAAAATTAAACAGAAGTGTCTATAGTAGCTTTAGCGACTGTTGATCATGGCAATTGCAAGGAGACAGACAGACGTTTGTTGAGCAAACTAACCCAATTTAATACTTGAAGTTTATAAATAGCTTTCCTATGAATATTAGGTTACTTTAAGCTTAATATTTGGGTTGTGAGAACATCTGTTAGTTTTGAAAAAATTATATTTCTAAGGGATATATTTAGTTTAATACTGGAGCATAGAAAGGAGTCTCTCATATCAAGGCATGATGGGTTAACCTCTTTAAGTGTTTAACAAAGTAACTTGACCATATTTTATAGCTTAAAAAGGGAAGTTATTTCTTTTATCAAAAAGGCAAATAAAAAACAGGGTTGTCTGCATTGAATTTTGTTTAAATCTAAGAAATTAAGTTATTTGTAATTCTGGTTAATTTTACTTAATTTCAGGCAGTTAGGAAAAACATCTCCAAAATCATTTTTTGAAATTTCAGAGTTGTGGAGACAAAGCAAGTCATCTATCTATCTATCTATCTATCTATTCTAAATAATCCTTAAACTCTGATAGCCCTTGTCCTGCTGATTCCCTGGAGTTTACAACCCTATGTTAGTGATGGGTGCTTGCTGTTAGTCTCAGATGATTACCTGAGCTGTTAAACCCCAAAGCAAAACAAGAAATCTCTTCAACAGTGGCACATATGCCCTCCTAATTTGAACACGGAAATCAGTAGTCCTCCAAAATTTTGATATGAACTGAAAGAATCCTTGTCTGTGTATATTGAGAAAATATTGCAGTTCTGTTTAGTTGCTGTCAAAGCTTATACACTGAGTTGAAAAAAAAAATTATACCTGGGAACATAGTGCACAAACCACGTGATTGGTTTGTATTACAGTATATTGGTACTAGGGCTTTAATAAGCCTAAAAGCACAAGCACCACAATTTTTAATGTAAACAAATATGGGAGGAGGGGTGTACACGCTACATGCCAAGAAATAGTGAAAATGGTAAACACAAACACTTGCACAACACTGGTACAATGTAATAAAGAACACAAAAGACATACAGTTGAAAAGACTATCCAGGATTTCTGGGCCATCATGTACATGTCCTGCACACAGTGGTGTTGTTACACAACAAATACTGGTGGGTGAATTGACAATGGCTAACATGGAGATGTATAACTTCTTTCATATGGTTCTGATGGAGATGTGAATACCAGCTGGAACAGGGCAGATATGGAAATGGTAATGATTGGAACACTGTGAGGGTTCAGGATTGCAATGCCCTGTACAGAATAAAAACCATACACACATTAGAGCCAAATAAAGTCTGCCAACAATATGGTTCCACTGGGATGGGGCACAACTATAGGCAATAGAATTTCAATAACAATTGAACCATTGTCACTGGTCCATTTTTGATGTAGAGATACGTACAATTGTCAGCGCTGACACATGCACGAGAGGATTCCACCACTAACAATATATCTTTTTATCCTTTAATTGGACTTTCGGTCCCACTAGGGAGGAACTTCAGTTTTTTACATTCTCTAATGAAGTTTGCTACATTGCACAAGTGATGCTAGTCCATCTCTAAAGAAGTAAACTGTTTACTTTGATTAATGTACTAACACAACCTTGAAATTGAAATATTTCAATTATTATAGGCAAATTTCTCGCATTTTTTAATGACATATTTTTTAACACTGGTCACACATTTTTTCAGAATTCTCACTGAAATTAGCTATTTTGAGAGCCCAATTATTGTTAGTAAGCTTACAACAGTTAAACAGCAGTCATTGTTTTTTCCACATTTATAAGTCAGTCACAGAAATATTGGTAAATGTGTACTAAATTATTTCGTCGGAAAAATTTAACTGTGTGGAAAAAGTGCTACGTACAATGTTTTAAGCATGCAATATAACGTGGAATGGTGAAAAATTATAGAATTTTTACATGAAAGGAAATTTTTTTTCCGAAGAGCTAGCGCGAGAATACGACGGTTTGCAGCAGTTGGGTGCGGGGGCCAAAGCGATGATAACGGCCACGACGTGAAGGGTCCGTGCGTTGGAAGGGAGTAACAGTTGCTAGTGAATGCGCGGAAGAATACAACAAGAGTGAGGTGTATGCCTCGGAGGAGTGTGACGCGTCGTGTAATTGTAAAACCGTGTAATTTCATAGTTTTTAAAGTTGTGTATGATAATCTAAGTGTAGTGACGTTTTACAGAGATCTGCTCTGCTAAAATGAAGAGAATATGATAGTGTGCACAAATTAATTTTAACCGTAATACCTCAATATTACTTTATATTAGATATATCATGATGTTGCCTTTTCGCTTGCGAACAAGCACATGCCTTGAAAAATTACTTTTTCGAGGAAATTGCTTGGAACATACATCCCATTGTTAAGGCTTTTCACCTGAATGAACAAGTATATGCCTTAAAAGATTACTTTTCTGAGCAAATTGGTTAGAGCAATTACTCAGAAAAGTCTTTTCAGAGGCTTTTCACCAATGTAAAGGAGGATGGGCTGTGAAAGAAGACTTTTCCAAGAAAATTGTCTGCAGCATACATCCCATTGGTGAGGTTTTTCCCCCCGTCTGAATGAGTAAATACTGCTGAAGATCACTTTTTCGAGCAAATTATTTGGAGCACACATCCCATTGGTGAGGTCCCCCCCCCCGTGTGAATGGGTAAATGCTTCGCATGTTCACTTTTGCCAAAAAATCGTTTAGAGCATACATCGCATTGGTGAGGCGTTTCACCCGTCTAAATGAGTTAACGCTTCAAAAGATAACTTTTTGGAGCACACATCACATTGATGAGGCTTTTCACCCATGTAAAGGAGGATGGGCTGTGAAAGGAGACTTTTCCAAAAAAATTGCTTGGCGCATACATCACATTGGTGAAAAGCCTCATCAACGTGATGTGTGCTCCAAACGATGTGCTCGAAAAAGTAATCCTTTGAAGCACTACTTATGCTCCATGCGCTCTCTCGTAACCAAAAAATGTGATATACATTAATCAGCAACAAGCAAGGGGGAGGAATCAGGGAACAGAGAAGAAAGGGGCTTCCAGGAAAGATCAGGGGGTTACGAGAGAGCGAATGGAGCATACAACACTGTTTTTAAGTAAGGGAACAAGGCTGACACGCTCGACTGGTTATCGAGAGATCCGGGATTCAATTCCCCAGCGGTGACCGAATAACAATTTTTTGGTTGCTGTGTGTTAAAACGTGGAAGGAGCGATGTCTTTGGAGGAGTTTCACAAAATAAATCGTATTTGGAGGAGTTTCACAAAATAAATAGCTGTTATCCAATACCACTTCATTAACCTATCACTAGTTTGCAGCCTAACAGGAAAACCATATGACAAAGTAAAAGAAATAGAAATTCATTTTTAAGCATGTGACAAATTGGGTTGAGGGGGATTTACTGGACATTCGAGCGAGTAAAAACAATAGGTCCGACGGAAGTTTTACTGGCCAGCAGACCATTGGGTAATTCGAATGTTGATTAGTGTTGTGGTCAGAAATATATAGCTTCTGTTGTGTGATGTAGCTTTGGACACGAATACGTTTCTCCAAATGTTATTTACATTTGGTGACAGGAATATTGAGTTGATTAAAAAAGTTTATTGAGGCTTTTTAACCTAAAAAACGAGGCTTCTGATTTTTTTGCATCAAAAAATAAAATTTTGTGGGCATCTGCACTTGGACATGCAAATTTTTTTTCTGAACAAGAAGCTGGGCATTGAACATTTTAGATGTTTTTTAATCCCTGTATAATAAGAAATTTATCGCCTTTCAGTGTCTCACTTAACTAAGATATGTTGTCCTCATGTAATATCTAATACAGGCCACATGGATGCAACTGCAACTAATATGAGCAAATGATGCCTACATATCACTAAGCTGTTCTCTGAGATTAAGAGCTCCTCAAAAAAAAAAGTGTATCTGCCATACTAACGTTTAAATTTTGAAACTAAATTTTACTTACTGTTGATCACTCAAATTCGTATGAAGCTTTCATGTAATTTACTTATTTCCGTGTAGTAGCACAAAAAATTTGACTTGTCGACCACAGCAGATGTGAAAAATATAACGTAGTCTGTTACTGCCCAAAGTCTTTGGTTGCTGCTGATTTGTTGATTTTTTCTAGCATGTAGCCCAGCTTGGGATTGCTACTGTGGTAATCCTACCTTCATAGTTTGTCAGAATTTACTTAAAAGAAGGTTCAAATATGCTTTTTTTTTCAGGAAGATTTTATTAAGCTTCCAAAGTACACTTTAGGCTTTCCAATGCTGATAATCGAAAAACTTCACATGTGAAAGTGTACAGTGCCATAGGTATGCTATAATCAAGGGAAGGCTAGAAAATTTGTAGGTACTTTCATAAATTAACTGTTATTGTGGACTAGAATATTAGATTTTATATTATAGCAGTATACATATTGAAAAATTGATAAGCTCAACAGAATGTGTGTGTAAATTCCGAGCATACCTCCCAAATTGGTACCTCTTCTTTCGTTGTCCTTAATGTCCCCAAAGTAGCTGGCGCAGTGGTCTAAGCAATGGCTTCTTCTCATTCGCCCAACGGAGGGGTTTGGGTTCGAATCCCAGTAAGGAATGAATGTTGTGTTTGTATTACGGCTGCCCCAGAGGCTCAGTAAACTAAGCGACGGCTTCTGATCATTCACCCAACAGAGGAGTCTGGGTTCGAATCCAGGTAAGGCATGGCTGTTTATGTTTGTCTTTCGGGGGTTTCTTCGCCGAGTTCCTTGTTCACCTGTGTACATTGGTGACATTGAAACACAGAAGTCTGTACTGTGTAAATCTGTGAACCAAGTCGAATATATGTTCAGCAAATATGTCAATGAATCTGTCAAACTAATGTTGCTTTGGTCAAAATTGGACTAAGTATCCTTTTTGTAATGTGAAACTACTATTCATTTTGTTTAGGCTAGGCAATTTAAAAACACAAAAAAAAAAAAAAAAAAAAAAAAACGCCTGAACTAAATGATTTTAAGAACCCCCAAAGAAACATCCTTTAAGGACAACTGAAGGAAAATTACTGAATTTTTTTTTAATCTGAGAATAGTTTTAATTAACTACTAACTGAAAGCTGTACTAACCAGAAAGTCGACAGAATGCAATTTATTCAAAGGAGAAATGTGTTTTCATGCTGATAAAGGGGTCTGCAAATAGCATATGTATCTAACAATGTTATGTTTTGCACTTTGTTTCTGCTTTTGAAACAGATTCTCGTTCATTCATTCCACGAGTATGTTTAATTGTGGCAATTGCAGGTAATGGTTTCTTATTATGTACTGTTGGAAATATTTGACTTGCTTTTTAAATTCTAGGCACTTTCTATTCATGTTAAGTGTTTCACAAATGAGTGCACATAGTCAATACAGGGAATGGACTGGCATACTGTCTATGATTTCAAAAGTTTTTAAATACAGAAATTGATCTGCCAATTGTTGCATCTTGTAATTGAAACAATGTGGGTGTGTGTGTGTGTGTGGGGGGGGGGTATCAAATGCCGAAGTTGTGGACTGCGCATCTGAGACAGAATGACCAGCGTGGAAATACTCTCGTAGAGTTTGCAGAAGCAGAAGTGTTTTACATCATGAACTCCTTTTTCTAGAAAAAGCCACACACGAAATGGACATGGAGACATCCAAATAGGACAAGTGAAATTGATTTTGTTATGTGTAACAAAAAATTCGTCATCGAAGACTGAACACAGGTAAGTGAGCATAGATTGGTGAAATGTAAGATGCACCTCAACACTAAACTCGAACGTGGCAAGTTCGTAAGACAAACAAAATGTACTGACTTAACTGACCTTAAAAAACACCATAATACCTTCAAGTTGGAACTGAAGAACAGATTCTCTGCTTTAGAAGGCCTAACATCGGAAGAAGTGGATATTTCTGAAGTTAACAGAAAAGTAACCAAAGCTCTTATGGAAACAGCAACAAAATTAAGAAAAAGTTGCAAGTGAACAAATGATCAGGAAAAACCAAAATGTTGATGCAAAATAGATAAGATGAGGACAACACAAGAAGCGACTTCCTAAGTGGAATATATAGAGCTATGCAAGACAGTACGAAAAAGTATCACTGACAGTGTAAAGAAATTCAACTGGGAACTAGTGAGGAAAGCAATTTAAAACAACTAAAGCCTAAAGATAATCTCGGTAAGGGAAGAAAACAGTTTATGGCACTGAGAAAAGAAGATGGTTCTGTAACAAGAAACAGAGACGAAATTTTGACAAGAGTGAAAGATTTCTACTCCAAATTATATGAAAGGGATGATACATGTACTCCAAACATCATCAGCACCACAACCGAAGGTCTATTGTGCGTTTGTTGCATCTTAAACGGTAAACCTTCCACGTTCGGCACAAAAATAGTTTTATGAAGCGACGATAGATGGCGACACGTTATCGCTACATCGTGAAGCGTTTCGTTACGTTGTGAAAGTGGCAAAGGAAGTTAATAATATGGATCAAAGGTGGCGCCTAAAAGGACATTTTCGAATGTTGATTGTGGCATATGTGTGAAATATTTATTTTCACGGAAGAATATGAAACTGTGTAGCAAGCAGAATAAAAGCAAGGAAAGTTTTATCTGCTAGGGAAGAACTGTCTGATCGCAGGAATCAGGACTTCAAAGCAATGTTCAGAGGAAAAACGGCAATTCCGTCGGAATAAATATTCCAGAATAGGGTCTGCCAAGTACATTTACATCGCGAGGCTACCATAAACTGTGAGACTAGTTGTCTGCAATACGAATACCAGTCGCTAACTGCCTCAGTGGATGCGAGGTTTCTTCAATCGCCACATCGAAAGACAATCCTTTGGCGAAAAAATACGTGAGAATCATCACTCGATCAAAAGGAATCTTAGCATAAAAAAAAACACGTAAAATCATTCCTTGAAGCGCACTTCTTCCGACACATGAATTGTCCTAAACGATGAGACGCATCGACAACATTTCACGTGCGAGAAGAGCGGAGGATAGATGAAGTGCTACCGTAGCGCCATCTATTATTGCTTTCGGAACTAGCGGGACCGAACGTGGAAGTTTAGCCTCTTAAACAAGCTTCTGTGTGGACATGTTTTTAAATCAGCGGATTTACAGGCTTTCTTTTGAGTAAGATCGATATATATAGCTCTACAACCATTTCTAACATCTTTTTTCTCCTTTGGTATCCAGTCAAGTAATTCACTCATCCAACGTTTGTCAGTTTTTATCTGATGCTAAATTCCCTTTTGACATCTCCCCACAATATGGCATGTGCTAAATTTTATCACATTCAGTGAGTCTTTCGAAGGGAAGGCTCAAAACTTCCCCTGGTGGCCTCCAAGCTACTGTCCTGAAAGGGTATCACATTTCAACTGAATGTTTTCCCGAGGCTAAAAATAAAGTCATTGAATATATCTATCGTTTGTACTAACGAGATGACTGAGAAAGAACACATTTAAAAGTCTGATACCTTGTAGTGTAGAGGGCGCTCACAAAACGTGTGTGGGTACTGGTGTGGTGCTGAGGGGAGCGATCCAAAGGCCGTTTCGGCGGGTTTTCGCCGGGTTGGTCCGTCCGTTCGTCGGTCCCCCTCCCCGACACCGAGAGAGAAAGCCGCGGGGAGTCCCCGGACCATAACGTGTCGCCATCTATCGTCTCTTCAGAAAACTCTTTTCTTGCTTTTATTCTGCTAGGAAGACAGTTTCGTGTTCATGAGGAAAACTTCTTCTTCCGTCATGATAATTATTTCACACACATGCCACAATCTACCTTCCTAAAGGTCCTTTTAAGGGCCACCTGCAATCCATATTATTCACTTCCATCGCCACTTTCACAACGTAACGCAGCGCTTTACGGCGTACAATAACGTGTCGCCATCTGTCGTCGTGTCAGAAAACTATTTCTGGGCAACATTTAGAAGGTTTACCAAAAATTACATACATTTTAATGTCAACGGCCATACCAAGCTGAGAACACCGGTTCTCGTCCGATCACCGAAGTTAAGCAGCTTCGGGCGCGGTCAGTACCTGGGAGGGTGACCACCTGGGAACACCGCGTGCTGTTGGCATCTTCTTTTTTCCTCTCTCCGAGAGAAAAAAATATTTCGATTCAATAAAGCAATTTTGAAATTCCTTATATTCTTGTAAGATGTTTCAAATGGAATATTAATGCATGTGATTTTTGTCACTTTTCAAGGGTTTTAAATGTTTGTATATGTTTGCATTCCCGTTACAGGTTTCAACATCACTTCATTAAGAAACAGGAACAATCCATTGAAAGTTGATCAGGGAGAACCTCAGTGGCGCTTTTCAGGTGAAGTGCCTGCCTCCTCACCTATTTTACTTAAAATAAAAAATTTCGAAAATTTCAAAGTGTCGTATATTTTATGCAAGCCTCAGTGGAATTCCTTCGTTTTGTTCCCGATATGGTGTCAGTATTTTGTTGGAAACATTAAAAGATAATTATCAAATCAATTTTGACCATATCATTAGAATTTCAATAATTTACTGAATAATAATGCCCTAATGTATTCACTGAAATATCTAACCATAATAGAATACCGCACAAAAAAAGAATTTGTAATAATATAATTAAAGAAAAACTGGATCCATTGCTGTTTTCCCATCTTATTTTTAGTATTTCCTGTACTATTGTGTAACACCACTTTCCTATTCTTTCATGTTTTAAGGAAAAAAAAAAAGGTCTTTTGTTTACTCGAATTTTTGCCATTTTTTTTTTTTTTTTTATCTGATATGCCTTTCACAAGAACCTCTTACTAAGTATATGTAGAGTGTTCAGAAAGGTGATTTCTAAATAAAATGTATAGTTCCTTTAACAAGCGGAAACACTTGTGCAGGCTCCCACCCTCTCAGCTGGGTGTCTGCTCCGTCTGGAATTATGAGAAAATGACAATTTTTAAAGGAACCTCTAATAATAATAATAATAATAATAATAATAATAATAATGATAAAAGTATCCACAAAATGTCGTAATTTACTAAAAGGATGAATGAATGTGTGTTTATAAATGGAAAAATTAGGTAAAATATTCCTAAACAATATGTTATACAGTTTTTTCTTTAAAATTCTGCGTAAGAGAGTCAAGTAAGAATAGATGGAGTAAGGGCTCAAAGTGAAGCCACCGAAACGTCACGATCATGACGCCACAGCCAATTACAGCCTCTGCCGCCATGTTGGTGAGACGTTTGAGACGAGTCGCGGCCAATCACAGTCTCTGCTGCCATGTTGGCGAGACGTTTGATCATTAAATTCACCTGCTCAAAGTGCTTCAAGTTTGTGACGTCATCCTTACTCCATTTATTCTAACCTCCTTGGGCGAGAGAGGCTGTTGCCATCTCGTCCTTCTTCTGACCTCCTTGGAGAAAGCACTCTCCGTTACTTATTGAAATTCGTAGCTCCAAGTCCTGTCAACATGTTCGACTTTCATACTGAAAGTTCTGTCTGGTAGACACGTGGGTTATGGTCTGCGATTATCCATTACACAGGTCTGGACTGCTCTTTCGTCTTATGTAAAAAAAAACCTGCTCATCGGACCTACGATTCTTTCGTACACAAAT
This sequence comes from Macrothele yani, assembly GCA_039090855.1. Lineage (NCBI taxonomy): Eukaryota > Metazoa > Arthropoda > Arachnida > Araneae > Macrothelidae > Macrothele > Macrothele yani. The sequence continues at coordinate 57,738,960 of CM077019.1, read as the reverse complement.
AGTGACGTTTACTGTTTACTTCACACACATAGAGAATTTTTTACAGACTGGACTGGACAACCGTCCATCTCTTTTTTCACTTGGAAATAGACTTGGCTAACTTGGCAAAAATTTATCCTTCCTATCTTTCCCTGGCAAAAATTAAACAGAAGTGTCTATAGTAGCTTTAGCGACTGTTGATCATGGCAATTGCAAGGAGACAGACAGACGTTTGTTGAGCAAACTAACCCAATTTAATACTTGAAGTTTATAAATAGCTTTCCTATGAATATTAGGTTACTTTAAGCTTAATATTTGGGTTGTGAGAACATCTGTTAGTTTTGAAAAAATTATATTTCTAAGGGATATATTTAGTTTAATACTGGAGCATAGAAAGGAGTCTCTCATATCAAGGCATGATGGGTTAACCTCTTTAAGTGTTTAACAAAGTAACTTGACCATATTTTATAGCTTAAAAAGGGAAGTTATTTCTTTTATCAAAAAGGCAAATAAAAAACAGGGTTGTCTGCATTGAATTTTGTTTAAATCTAAGAAATTAAGTTATTTGTAATTCTGGTTAATTTTACTTAATTTCAGGCAGTTAGGAAAAACATCTCCAAAATCATTTTTTGAAATTTCAGAGTTGTGGAGACAAAGCAAGTCATCTATCTATCTATCTATCTATCTATTCTAAATAATCCTTAAACTCTGATAGCCCTTGTCCTGCTGATTCCCTGGAGTTTACAACCCTATGTTAGTGATGGGTGCTTGCTGTTAGTCTCAGATGATTACCTGAGCTGTTAAACCCCAAAGCAAAACAAGAAATCTCTTCAACAGTGGCACATATGCCCTCCTAATTTGAACACGGAAATCAGTAGTCCTCCAAAATTTTGATATGAACTGAAAGAATCCTTGTCTGTGTATATTGAGAAAATATTGCAGTTCTGTTTAGTTGCTGTCAAAGCTTATACACTGAGTTGAAAAAAAAAATTATACCTGGGAACATAGTGCACAAACCACGTGATTGGTTTGTATTACAGTATATTGGTACTAGGGCTTTAATAAGCCTAAAAGCACAAGCACCACAATTTTTAATGTAAACAAATATGGGAGGAGGGGTGTACACGCTACATGCCAAGAAATAGTGAAAATGGTAAACACAAACACTTGCACAACACTGGTACAATGTAATAAAGAACACAAAAGACATACAGTTGAAAAGACTATCCAGGATTTCTGGGCCATCATGTACATGTCCTGCACACAGTGGTGTTGTTACACAACAAATACTGGTGGGTGAATTGACAATGGCTAACATGGAGATGTATAACTTCTTTCATATGGTTCTGATGGAGATGTGAATACCAGCTGGAACAGGGCAGATATGGAAATGGTAATGATTGGAACACTGTGAGGGTTCAGGATTGCAATGCCCTGTACAGAATAAAAACCATACACACATTAGAGCCAAATAAAGTCTGCCAACAATATGGTTCCACTGGGATGGGGCACAACTATAGGCAATAGAATTTCAATAACAATTGAACCATTGTCACTGGTCCATTTTTGATGTAGAGATACGTACAATTGTCAGCGCTGACACATGCACGAGAGGATTCCACCACTAACAATATATCTTTTTATCCTTTAATTGGACTTTCGGTCCCACTAGGGAGGAACTTCAGTTTTTTACATTCTCTAATGAAGTTTGCTACATTGCACAAGTGATGCTAGTCCATCTCTAAAGAAGTAAACTGTTTACTTTGATTAATGTACTAACACAACCTTGAAATTGAAATATTTCAATTATTATAGGCAAATTTCTCGCATTTTTTAATGACATATTTTTTAACACTGGTCACACATTTTTTCAGAATTCTCACTGAAATTAGCTATTTTGAGAGCCCAATTATTGTTAGTAAGCTTACAACAGTTAAACAGCAGTCATTGTTTTTTCCACATTTATAAGTCAGTCACAGAAATATTGGTAAATGTGTACTAAATTATTTCGTCGGAAAAATTTAACTGTGTGGAAAAAGTGCTACGTACAATGTTTTAAGCATGCAATATAACGTGGAATGGTGAAAAATTATAGAATTTTTACATGAAAGGAAATTTTTTTTCCGAAGAGCTAGCGCGAGAATACGACGGTTTGCAGCAGTTGGGTGCGGGGGCCAAAGCGATGATAACGGCCACGACGTGAAGGGTCCGTGCGTTGGAAGGGAGTAACAGTTGCTAGTGAATGCGCGGAAGAATACAACAAGAGTGAGGTGTATGCCTCGGAGGAGTGTGACGCGTCGTGTAATTGTAAAACCGTGTAATTTCATAGTTTTTAAAGTTGTGTATGATAATCTAAGTGTAGTGACGTTTTACAGAGATCTGCTCTGCTAAAATGAAGAGAATATGATAGTGTGCACAAATTAATTTTAACCGTAATACCTCAATATTACTTTATATTAGATATATCATGATGTTGCCTTTTCGCTTGCGAACAAGCACATGCCTTGAAAAATTACTTTTTCGAGGAAATTGCTTGGAACATACATCCCATTGTTAAGGCTTTTCACCTGAATGAACAAGTATATGCCTTAAAAGATTACTTTTCTGAGCAAATTGGTTAGAGCAATTACTCAGAAAAGTCTTTTCAGAGGCTTTTCACCAATGTAAAGGAGGATGGGCTGTGAAAGAAGACTTTTCCAAGAAAATTGTCTGCAGCATACATCCCATTGGTGAGGTTTTTCCCCCGTCTGAATGAGTAAATACTGCTGAAGATCACTTTTTCGAGCAAATTATTTGGAGCACACATCCCATTGGTGAGGTCCCCCCCCCCCCCCCCCCGTGTGAATGGGTAAATGCTTCGCATGTTCACTTTTGCCAAAAAATCGTTTAGAGCATACATCGCATTGGTGAGGCGTTTCACCCGTCTAAATGAGTTAACGCTTCAAAAGATAACTTTTTGGAGCACACATCACATTGATGAGGCTTTTCACCCATGTAAAGGAGGATGGGCTGTGAAAGGAGACTTTTCCAAAAAAAATTGCTTGGCGCATACATCACATTGGTGAAAAGCCTCATCAACGTGATGTGTGCTCCAAACGATGTGCTCGAAAAAGTAATCCTTTGAAGCACTACTTATGCTCCATGCGCTCTCTCGTAACCAAAAAATGTGATATACATTAATCAGCAACAAGCAAGGGGGAGGAATCAGGGAACAGAGAAGAAAGGGGCTTCCAGGAAAGATCAGGGGGTTACGAGAGAGCGAATGGAGCATACAACACTGTTTTTAAGTAAGGGAACAAGGCTGACACGCTCGACTGGTTATCGAGAGATCCGGGATTCAATTCCCCAGCGGTGACCGAATAACAATTTTTTGGTTGCTGTGTGTTAAAACGTGGAAGGAGCGATGTCTTTGGAGGAGTTTCACAAAATAAATCGTATTTGGAGGAGTTTCACAAAATAAATAGCTGTTATCCAATACCACTTCATTAACCTATCACTAGTTTGCAGCCTAACAGGAAAACCATATGACAAAGTAAAAGAAATAGAAATTCATTTTTAAGCATGTGACAAATTGGGTTGAGGGGGATTTACTGGACATTCGAGCGAGTAAAAACAATAGGTCCGACGGAAGTTTTACTGGCCAGCAGACCATTGGGTAATTCGAATGTTGATTAGTGTTGTGGTCAGAAATATATAGCTTCTGTTGTGTGATGTAGCTTTGGACACGAATACGTTTCTCCAAATGTTATTTACATTTGGTGACAGGAATATTGAGTTGATTAAAAAAGTTTATTGAGGCTTTTTAACCTAAAAAACGAGGCTTCTGATTTTTTTGCATCAAAAAATAAAATTTTGTGGGCATCTGCACTTGGACATGCAAATTTTTTCTGAACAAGAAGCTGGGCATTGAACATTTTAGATGTTTTTTAATCCCTGTATAATAAGAAATTTATCGCCTTTCAGTGTCTCACTTAACTAAGATATGTTGTCCTCATGTAATATCTAATACAGGCCACATGGATGCAACTGCAACTAATATGAGCAAATGATGCCTACATATCACTAAGCTGTTCTCTGAGATTAAGAGCTCCTCAAAAAAAAAGTGTATCTGCCATACTAACGTTTAAATTTTGAAACTAAATTTTACTTACTGTTGATCACTCAAATTCGTATGAAGCTTTCATGTAATTTACTTATTTCCGTGTAGTAGCACAAAAAATTTGACTTGTCGACCACAGCAGATGTGAAAAATATAACGTAGTCTGTTACTGCCCAAAGTCTTTGGTTGCTGCTGATTTGTTGATTTTTTCTAGCATGTAGCCCAGCTTGGGATTGCTACTGTGGTAATCCTACCTTCATAGTTTGTCAGAATTTACTTAAAAGAAGGTTCAAATATGCTTTTTTTTTCAGGAAGATTTTATTAAGCTTCCAAAGTACACTTTAGGCTTTCCAATGCTGATAATCGAAAAACTTCACATGTGAAAGTGTACAGTGCCATAGGTATGCTATAATCAAGGGAAGGCTAGAAAATTTGTAGGTACTTTCATAAATTAACTGTTATTGTGGACTAGAATATTAGATTTTATATTATAGCAGTATACATATTGAAAAATTGATAAGCTCAACAGAATGTGTGTGTAAATTCCGAGCATACCTCCCAAATTGGTACCTCTTCTTTCGTTGTCCTTAATGTCCCCAAAGTAGCTGGCGCAGTGGTCTAAGCAATGGCTTCTTCTCATTCGCCCAACGGAGGGGTTTGGGTTCGAATCCCAGTAAGGAATGAATGTTGTGTTTGTATTACGGCTGCCCCAGAGGCTCAGTAAACTAAGCGACGGCTTCTGATCATTCACCCAACAGAGGAGTCTGGGTTCGAATCCAGGTAAGGCATGGCTGTTTATGTTTGTCTTTCGGGGGTTTCTTCGCCGAGTTCCTTGTTCACCTGTGTACATTGGTGACATTGAAACACAGAAGTCTGTACTGTGTAAATCTGTGAACCAAGTCGAATATATGTTCAGCAAATATGTCAATGAATCTGTCAAACTAATGTTGCTTTGGTCAAAATTGGACTAAGTATCCTTTTTGTAATGTGAAACTACTATTCATTTTGTTTAGGCTAGGCAATTTAAAAACACAAAAAAAAAAAAAAAAAAAAAAAAAACGCCTGAACTAAATGATTTTAAGAACCCCCAAAGAAACATCCTTTAAGGACAACTGAAGGAAAATTACTGAATTTTTTTTTAATCTGAGAATAGTTTTAATTAACTACTAACTGAAAGCTGTACTAACCAGAAAGTCGACAGAATGCAATTTATTCAAAGGAGAAATGTGTTTTCATGCTGATAAAGGGGTCTGCAAATAGCATATGTATCTAACAATGTTATGTTTTGCACTTTGTTTCTGCTTTTGAAACAGATTCTCGTTCATTCATTCCACGAGTATGTTTAATTGTGGCAATTGCAGGTAATGGTTTCTTATTATGTACTGTTGGAAATATTTGACTTGCTTTTTAAATTCTAGGCACTTTCTATTCATGTTAAGTGTTTCACAAATGAGTGCACATAGTCAATACAGGGAATGGACTGGCATACTGTCTATGATTTCAAAAGTTTTTAAATACAGAAATTGATCTGCCAATTGTTGCATCTTGTAATTGAAACAATGTGGGTGGGTGTGTGTGTGTGGGGGGGGGGTATCAAATGCCGAAGTTGTGGACTGCGCATCTGAGACAGAATGACCAGCGTGGAAATACTCTCGTAGAGTTTGCAGAAGCAGAAGTGTTTTACATCATGAACTCCTTTTTCTAGAAAAAGCCACACACGAAATGGACATGGAGACATCCAAATAGGACAAGTGAAATTGATTTTGTTATGTGTAACAAAAAATTCGTCATCGAAGACTGAACACAGGTAAGTGAGCATAGATTGGTGAAATGTAAGATGCACCTCAACACTAAACTCGAACGTGGCAAGTTCGTAAGACAAACAAAATGTACTGACTTAACTGACCTTAAAAAACACCATAATACCTTCAAGTTGGAACTGAAGAACAGATTCTCTGCTTTAGAAGGCCTAACATCGGAAGAAGTGGATATTTCTGAAGTTAACAGAAAAGTAACCAAAGCTCTTATGGAAACAGCAACAAAATTAAGAAAAAGTTGCAAGTGAACAAATGATCAGGAAAAACCAAAATGTTGATGCAAAATAGATAAGATGAGGACAACACAAGAAGCGACTTCCTAAGTGGAATATATAGAGCTATGCAAGACAGTACGAAAAAGTATCACTGACAGTGTAAAGAAATTCAACTGGGAACTAGTGAGGAAAGCAATTTAAAACAACTAAAGCCTAAAGATAATCTCGGTAAGGGAAGAAAACAGTTTATGGCACTGAGAAAAGAAGATGGTTCTGTAACAAGAAACAGAGACGAAATTTTGACAAGAGTGAAAGATTTCTACTCCAAATTATATGAAAGGGATGATACATGTACTCCAAACATCATCAGCACCACAACCGAAGGTCTATTGTGCGTTTGTTGCATCTTAAACGGTAAACCTTCCACGTTCGGCACAAAAATAGTTTTATGAAGCGACGATAGATGGCGACACGTTATCGCTACATCGTGAAGCGTTTCGTTACGTTGTGAAAGTGGCAAAGGAAGTTAATAATATGGATCAAAGGTGGCGCCTAAAAGGACATTTTCGAATGTTGATTGTGGCATATGTGTGAAATATTTATTTTCACGGAAGAATATGAAACTGTGTAGCAAGCAGAATAAAAGCAAGGAAAGTTTTATCTGCTAGGGAAGAACTGTCTGATCGCAGGAATCAGGACTTCAAAGCAATGTTCAGAGGAAAAACGGCAATTCCGTCGGAATAAATATTCCAGAATAGGGTCTGCCAAGTACATTTACATCGCGAGGCTACCATAAACTGTGAGACTAGTTGTCTGCAATACGAATACCAGTCGCTAACTGCCTCAGTGGATGCGAGGTTTCTTCAATCGCCACATCGAAAGACAATCCTTTGGCGAAAAAATACGTGAGAATCATCACTCGATCAAAAGGAATCTTAGCATAAAAAAAAACACGTAAAATCATTCCTTGAAGCGCACTTCTTCCGACACATGAATTGTCCTAAACGATGAGACGCATCGACAACATTTCACGTGCGAGAAGAGCGGAGGATAGATGAAGTGCTACCGTAGCGCCATCTATTATTGCTTTCGGAACTAGCGGGACCGAACGTGGAAGTTTAGCCTCTTAAACAAGCTTCTGTGTGGACATGTTTTTAAATCAGCGGATTTACAGGCTTTCTTTTGAGTAAGATCGATATATATAGCTCTACAACCATTTCTAACATCTTTTTTCTCCTTTGGTATCCAGTCAAGTAATTCACTCATCCAACGTTTGTCAGTTTTTATCTGATGCTAAATTCCCTTTTGACATCTCCCCACAATATGGCATGTGCTAAATTTTATCACATTCAGTGAGTCTTTCGAAGGGAAGGCTCAAAACTTCCCCTGGTGGCCTCCAAGCTACTGTCCTGAAAGGGTATCACATTTCAACTGAATGTTTTCCCGAGGCTAAAAATAAAGTCATTGAATATATCTATCGTTTGTACTAACGAGATGACTGAGAAAGAACACATTTAAAAGTCTGATACCTTGTAGTGTAGAGGGCGCTCACAAAACGTGTGTGGGTACTGGTGTGGTGCTGAGGGGAGCGATCCAAAGGCCGTTTCGGCGGGTTTTCGCCGGGTTGGTCCGTCCGTTCGTCGGTCCCCTCCCCGCGGTTTTCTCTCTCGGTGTCGGGGCGAGGGCCCTCCCACCTCCATGGGCGGGCGCGTGCGTAGCACGCGCCCGCCATAGTCTCCTGCCCTGGGCCCTCGCCCCGACACCGAGAGAGAAAACCGCGGGGAGGGGACCGACGAACGGACGGACCAACCCGGCGAAAACCCGCCGAAACGGCCTTTGGATCGCTCCCCTCAGCACCACACCAGTACCCTACTAAAACCGTTCTACCAAAATTGGACGTTTCTTGGCCGTAGGGAAAAGAAAATAAAAAGCACGGGGGGAAGGGAGAAAAATTGGCGCGGGGGAGAAGGGAAAAAATTGGGCGCGGGGGGGAGGGGAAAAATTGGGCGCGGGGGAGAAGGGAAAAAAAATGGGCGCGGGGGGAAAGGGAAAAAGTTGGGCGCGGGGGAGAAGGGAAAAAAATGGCGCGGGGGGGAAAGGAGAAAATTGGCGCGAGAAGGGGAAAAATTGGGCGCGGGGGAGAAGAAAGAAATTGGGCATGGGGAGAAGAAAATTTCGGTGTGGGGTTGGAGGAAATGGGAAAAAATCTTGCCCGCGGAAATAAAAGAATTTAGCGCGTAAAAATAGAGGGCGAAAAATGCGCAAATCGGCACATGGGGCCAAAAATTTGGGGGGAAGCAGAAAAACGGGGGGGGGTATATCACACATTTGGGCACGGTGGAAGGAGAAACCAAAAGGGGCGGAAATTTTGCAATAATTGTGGGAACAAAAAAAATGTATGGAATTTGCAAGACCTCAGCAGGGAAAATTCTGGCCAGCAGGATAACAAAATTACCAGTAGTGGAACTGAAATTATGGTAAAGGGCAAGTTGTAAGTGAATTGTTGGACATTTCCAAATGTCAGTAATGGAGGGGTACAGGTAGGCCCCAAGTTTGCCTCACAACCGCGTATGTGGCAAATTGCGAGGTTAAAAGGCACAGTATATGGAAACAAGAGGGGAAATTGGCTACAAATCTCTAGGGAGAGAAAAGTGCCTCCTAATTAAGAGAAGTCCCTAGCAATGGTGGTGCTATGTATTATCTTCGTGATTATCGAAACCACAAAGCTTATAAACTTACGTGTTTTTGAAAAAGAAGAAAAAATATCACTTACCTTTTCACATTTCAAAATACATTTTACAAACAGTAATAAAATTCAAAACAAATTTCAGCAATTTGATTATTCAGTTGGCTTTTTCAAATCAGTGAAACACACATGTCACTTTTCTCTGCAGTATTGTAAACTTTGGTACGTGAGAGTATGGACAAGATTTCAAAAGTATAAATTGTTCTTTTGAAAGATTGGAAAACATTGTACTGCTAAACAAGACATAGGTTGTCAGCCAAGTCCGTTTCAATTCAGGCATTTTTTTCAAAGTGTGTTGGTTAACTCTCAATAGTTTTCCTGGGAGAAAGATATTGCTTGGAAGCCGCAGTCATACAATAACAGAGAAGAAAAAAAAGAACCTTGTAGGAATTGATAACTTCTGAAAATTTAAAGCTACAACTGAGATTTTGTACTCTGTAAGAAGCACAGTGTGGTAGCTTAAATATATTACTTTTCATGTCACTGGGTCTCATGTTTAAGTAAAGAAAAAGCAAAGTGTGAAAACATACAAAAAATGCAATGCTTCATTTCTTTAAAAGAAAATAAAAAATTGTTGCACCTTGAAAATTCAAGTGAAGGTGGCTCCTCTCTGCTCATGTTTGTAACAAAAATGCTTTGTCTGCATTTGACTTTTACATTGATAAATATCCAAATATTGAAAGCAATGAAAGATATCACATTTTATATCACATTTTAAAAATTTATATTTAAAAGAGGGTAATTTTTTTAAATCTGAAAATTTGTGGCAGTTTAGAGTCATTAGGTGCCAGTACATGATGAAGCAAAATAATAATTAATATATTAAAAAGGTATTTTTCCAGTTGTAAAAATTTTATACTCAGCCTAACAATGTACATTTTCACATGGTAAATTTTCTTATTGAAAATTTGAGCAACATTAAGGAAAAGTGTAATACAAAAGAAATGCAGAATATTTGGAGAAATACAGGCTTGGTTCAACCACGAAAGAGAAGAAGAGAAAGACACATGCATTAGGAAAATGACACGAGTTGTCATGATTAAAGTGTAATTCCCTTAGAGTGCAAATGGGCTGGACACATTTACACAAAAAACTGGCCACTACTGGACAACTGAAATACCCTTTCGATACCAAGGGAAAGAAGAATATTCAGAAATGAGTGCATGAAATTTGAAAGTATGAAGAAGGGAACAGGCTCCAGGAAGAAAGTTGTCAAAAAGACGTAGGGGAGACCTTCACTCAGCAGTGAATTGATTATGGTCGATCACGATGCGTAATAGAAGCAACAAGAATAATATATGAAGCACAAAAATTTAGGGAATAACATATCACTTTATCAACACGTCCACGATTTCTCCAAAAGGGAGTTGATACAGGACTGTTCTGAAAACATGGATTTTTTTTTTTTTTTTTTTTTGGATTGGAGGTTTAACGACCACTGTGAGCAACTCAATGGGCTATAGGCAGTCGCCCGTCCCTGATTTAGGGTCACTTACTGTTTGCTCAAACCACCAAATTTCTTCATCAACACATGTAAAAAAAAAAAAAAAAAATCTTTAATAAACTAAAGTAACTTATGGGATTTTACTAGGAAATTTTTTCTTTAATAGCAAATTTTCGGAGAAAACTCTTCTTCTTCAGGCTGTCTTGTTGTTGTCACTTTTTCCTTGTCACTATCACGGTTACGGTTTACCTTGACGGTTACGGTTAACCATGACGGTTTAGGTTATTTTTCAACAAATCCTGCCAGATGTTAGGCAGGGAAAATCCTTTGCAGTCATTGATGATGGAATTTTGATTTTTCTCAATCTCTATTCCTTCTTTCAGTTTTCTTTTTGGAAATTGCCTTGGAAACTGATTACTTTAAGGGAATTCCAATCCATGCTGTGCCCAGTTTTTCTAACATGCCTATCTAATCCAGTCTTGTTGGAGCAATTTTTTATAGCTGCTTTATGCTCAGCTATACGAGTTTCTAGTCTGCGACCTGTTTCACCTATGTAAGATAGTCCACAACTACAATTTACTTCATAAACTACTCCTTGCATTTTTAAAATATCTTCTTCTCTTTGAACTATTTTAGGGAAAAATTTTTTAACTTTGTTCTCTAAACTTGGAGCTAGCCTAATATTGTATTTTTTACTAATTCTCTTTAAAGCCTCAAATAAACCTTTGTGATAAGAAATTTTTCTAGTGAATTTTACTTGTTGCTTTTGTGGGTTCTTCGTACCATTAAAATTCAGAAGCTTCTCAATTTCTTCTTTAGGATAGTTATTCTCTGCAAGTATGACTTTAAGCTCTTCTTTTTGGGCTTCTTTTTTATCTGCTGTAGAAACTATTTTATTAATTTTTTCTAAAAACTGACTTGCTACATTCTTCTTAATAGAAACTGGGTGATACGAATTGAAATCCAGTAGTCTTTTAGTATTCATTGGTTTTTTATACCAACTAGTGAGGAATTTTTCATCTTCATAATAGATAGTAATATCTAAGAAGTTTATTCTTCTTTCTTTTTGAAGTTCAATAGTGAACTTAAGGGAATCATCTAATTCATTGAATGAGTCTAGAATTCTTTCTGGAATAATTTCTGAGCTATCTATTATAAATAAGATGTCATCCATGTATTTGCTATATAAGCAGAAGTATGTGGGGTGTACTAGTATCTTTTCTTCTAGTTTTCCCACATAATAGTTAGCTAAGAGTGGGGAGAGTGGGGAGCCCATTGCTAGCCCCGATTTTTGAATGAAAAAGGTTTTTCCAAATTGAAAGTAGTTGTTCTGCAAAGAGAAAGTAAGCATTTCAAAAATTCCAACTAATATGTTTTTTTCCTTGTTGTGAAAAACTATTAGGTCTGCCAAGTCTTCCGCTATAAAGTCTATAAGTTGATCTATATTAATGTGAGTATACATAGACACTATATCTAAACTACCCATAATAGGAGAATCTAATTTAGGAAGAAGTTCTAGTTTTTCTTTTAGCTGCATTGAGTTTTTAATCAAGTTAGGTGGCTCTTTTAAAAGATTCTGAAGGTGTGACTTTAAAAAATAGTTTAGATTTGAAAAAATAGAGTTTTTTGAGTCTATTATTGGTCTAATTGGTTGGTGTTCTTTATGCAGTTTGACTATTCCATATATTTGAGGTAATCTGAACTGTAATTTTGAGAATTGTTTATAGTTTTCTGGAAGCTGGTTTTTCTTTTAAATCTTTGTAAATTGCTACTCCATTTTTAGTTTCAGCGCAAGTTCAGTCAACACTTCTAACAGTTCATTGCTTACTGCCCTTTATTTACTATGCAAAGAGAGGAACCACACATATGCACAGGAATTTCCAAGGTGAAACAACTGTATAATTTTCTAAAAAAATTTAATTAAAAATTGCAATTTAATTGATTTGCTTGCGAATAAATTGAGCAGGACAATACCAGTCTGTAAAGAGACCTACACACCAAACAGATGTTCATTCAAACCATGACTTTAGTTAATTTTTGCATTTTTCTTTAAAAGTGTGCCGAAGCTCCACAAAGATATCTAGGCATGCTAGAAACTAAATTAATGGTGGTTTGGGTGAGTAATGTCATACAGACCGAATTAGTCAAGTAAAAACTCTCAACACCAACAGACAAAATACCTCAAATGAACAAAAACTCGGTGAAAAGACAAAAACTTGCAAAAAGGAGAGCCTAGGATTTATTTGCTAGTAAATACATTGAATACCACAATACCAGTCTGTAAACAGACCTACACATGCAAAAGATTTGCATTCAAACTATGATTTCAGTTAAATTTTGCAGTTTTTTGTAAAAGTGTGCCACAGCTCCAAAGAAATATCTAGAGTTGCTAGAAACTAAATTAATGGTGGTTTGAATGAGTAATGTCAAACAGACCAAATTTAGTCAAGTAAAAACTCAGAAACGCCGACAGACGAAATACACTATCTACCAACAAGTAATTGGACACCTGTGATAGCAAAGGAAAACAAAGTTTATTCACCTTCAATAGTTGGTGGAGCCTCCATGAGCGGCGATTACAGCTGCGAACCTCCGAGGCATACTGTCAACCATGCGTTGTAGGACGGCTAGCTGTGTTTTTTTCCACTCACCTTGGAGAAGACAGGTCAGTTCCTTCACCGATTTTGGACGGTGGGGACACTCCATAAGTCCACGCTCCAACTCGTCCCACAGGTGCTCGATAGGGTTAAGGTCCAGGCTCTGCGCAGGCCAGTCCATTCGATTAACCCCATTGTCACCATACCAAGCAATGGTGGACCTCGCAACATGACAGGTGGCATTGTCATCCTGAAAGTAACATGGGTCCACCCCGTAAAACTTCCACAATGTAGGAAGCCCATGGTCATCCAAAATGGTGCAGTAGGTCTCGGCGTTGAGTCTACCAGGAATTGCGACCAAGGGTCCCGTGCCATACCAGGAGAAACATCCCCATAGCATAATTCCACCGCCGCCGAACTTCACAGTTGGCACAATACATTCCAGCAGGAGGCGTTCTCCAAACAGACGCCAAACCCAGACCCTGCCATCCGAATGGTAGAGGGTGAACCTTGATTCAACACTCCAGAGAACCTGTTTCCACTGTCGACATTCTTTGCACCACATTAGCCGAGCAGCACTATTGGACTTGGTGATCAAAGTCTTGTGGGCAGCAGCACGTCCATGATAACCGAGCAGATGTGCTTCCTAACGGATGGTATTCATCGAAAGAACACTCCCGGATGCCTGTGGAAACTCCTCGTGGATGTGGCCCATCGATTTGTTGCGGTTCTTCCGAATTTGTACGGCCAGCACCCGTCGGTCTCTAACTCCCAGTTTTGTGGGTCTGCCGGGTGGGGGCACATTCCGACAGTCACCTCTCGTCTTTCACTTGCCAATCACGTAGGCCACTGTCGATTTTGGGTACTTCAACTCGATGGATATGTCACGTATGGATCGGCCATTTCTGTGATACCAAACTATTACACCTTTCTCGAAATCAGAGAGCTCCGAACTGCGTGGCATCTTGCATGCGACTGGTTGCGTTATTGTTTCCCACACGATATTTAACGGCGGTGGCCGTGACGTGTATCAGGACCGCAGATATCGTCGATTGCAGGGGTGTCCAATTACCTGCTGGTAGATAGTGTACCTCAAATGAACAAAAACTCGGTGAAAAGACAAAAATTTGAAAAATGTAGACCACAGGATTTATTTGCTAGCAAATGAGTTGGACACCACAATACCAGTCTGTAAACAGACCTACACACCAAAAAGATTTTCATTGCAACCATAATTTCAGTTCATTTTTGCAGTTTTCTCTAAAAGTGTGCCACAGCTCCATACACATATCTAGGCTTGCTAAAAAACTAAATTAATGGTGGTTTGGGAGAGTAATGTCATACAGAACAAACTCCCAACACTGATCTGGGTAATGCTCTAAAAGAGCAATAACCAAGTGAGAAGCCAAAAACTTGTTAACAGATGACTTTAAGCAGAGCTGTGCTCCAACCCTCTCAAATAACCTAGGTGAGCCAAGGAAATGGGCAGGGGAGAAAAAAAAATGTCAGCTGTAGCTTTAAAATTTCACGAGTTATTCATTTCTAAAAAGGAGAAATTTCCTTTCGCCATCAAAGCTTCACTGCAACGCACCATTTTTAAAATGCCATAATTTGCACACAAATTTCTTATATACATCTTTTTCCCAGAAATAAAAATATTTTCTGTTATCGTATGACTATGGATTTCAAATACACACACACATATACACAGTATAAATATAAAAAATTTCCTTAAAGATTTCTGAGGGACACCGAACAGGTCTCTGCCCGATTTGAAATGGAGCAGGCCTGTTACACTGCATAAAGGAAAAGGTGATCAGACTCAATGGAAGAACTGTCATGCTTTCTGTCTACTGAGTGTGCCAGGGAAAGGGCATTGTCTACAAGGTCTCAATTCAGAGCACCTGTGGGATGTACCAAGTGGTCTTGTGCCTCACATGGGCTGCAGTACCTAGATTTTGTATTATGTAGGATGATGAAAAGGTATCTGTCTGTTGGTCAAAAAGTTTGTGCTGTCCTCCTACATTTAGAGAGCACATGTGAACGAGTAAACAGGACACTTCTCTGGAAGGTCTTGAGTAACTGAGGTATAATAACTGGGAATATGCTTCATAGTGCAAAATTTAAAGTCAGTCACAAAAGTCAATATGTTGGCACACACCCTTCTCTTCAATATGTAACTGTATAACAAGACAATGAGTATCTGGAAGACCTCGCACATTACGGACCTTCTATTTTATGAGTGCAACAACACTGAAAAAAACTAAATGATTGAAACAAAATAAATTCACAAGTCTTGATGTCTGTCAAATTTTCAATTTTCTCTAATTATGGTCTCATTTGCTTGATTTTCAATTGAGACACATGGATTTGGGTGCTGGACACAAATTTTGAAGCTAAAGTTAACATTTTGCAGTTTGAAGACCTCTTAAAAAATTGAATCCCTTCCTAGACAAATTTAAGTGCTATTATGGGAGAAAGGAGGCTCACCTACTAATCAGGTTTTTATAAAAAATTAGCCTCTCAGTGTATAAAAAATATAAATGATTATATGTGCATTAAGAAGATGTATAAAACTTGGCGAGAGTGCTTTTGGAAGAAACACTACAATTTTCAAGAGCAATTCATCATTTATGTCCAAAAAGAAAAGTGTTTAATCATTGCATGCTTCCACTTGTTACTTGTGGATCAGAGACATGGACTTTAATTAAGGAAGATATTCAGAGACTACAGACAATTAAAAAAAGCATGGAGAAGATGCATGCTTGGCATACCCAGGAAAGACAGCAGGAGGAATACATGGAATGGGGAAATGACACCAGTCAATGGCATCGGCCAGGACAAACTGCTTGAACTGACCGCAAACCAAAACATCTGAAGTACCAGATTGGATACCAAGGGCAGGGCTCGACAAATATGTTCTAGATCTAAGAGCCAGCTCCAAAATTCAGGTGCCAGGTGAAACTAAGTCGATAACGCATGAAAAACAAAAACAAAAAAAAACTTGTTTGGTTATGACGCTGGAATGAAAAGTGGTAAACCATACGTGTTGTCAATTTTTTTCCTTTTTACCCAAACCACTTATTGCAAAAAAAGTTCCAATTTGCTTCATAATTTTCTTTTTCTATTCTTTTAGTAAATAATCTCAAAAAAAAAAAAAAAAAAAAATAATTCAGATTTTGATTTTATTAAAATACTACTTGGGGATGTCATATTTTGTACATATTAATTCAAAGTACCATATTTTTTCCTTCATGAGATCCGTAAGGGCTGTAATCCAAAGGCTGTGAAAAAAAATCCCACACATAATCTGCAGCAGCATATGATTCGCAGATCGGGAAATTCTGAGAAAAACAATTTCTTCCTTCGCATAATCCGCGGCATGTCTCAGACCACGATATTAAAAAAAAAAAAAAAGACAGCCTATAACCTGCTAACATTGGCAAAAGCCTTGTTACTAATAACTAGTATTGCGTGGTATACATAGACTATTTAACAAAATTATCCATCTCTTTGCAAAAAAGAAATACACTGACGGAAAAAAAAAATCCCAACACCAAGAAGGGGTTGTGTTAGATAAACGAAAGTTGGTAGGCAGTGAGAGTACATCTGTAAGATGACATCTATGCAAATTTCGCGCTCGGCGCATACGTGGGGCGCTAGTAGCACCCCTTGGAACATGCAAAGCAGGTTTGCTGTAAATACACGCTGTAACGTTCAGGAGCATTAGTTATCGTTGAGATTCGACGTAGGGTGTGGATGTTAGTCAAGAATGCCTTTAAGAAGACAAAGAAGCCATTATCAACAGCTCACGGAGTTTGAACGAGGTTGTGTAATAGGGCTACGAGAAGGTGGATTTTCTTTCCGCAATATTGCAGAACGACTTGGCAGGAATGTAGCCACTGTGCACGATTGTTGGCAGCGGTGGTCAAGGGAAGGCACTGCCTCAAGAAGACCGGGTTCCGGCCGGCCACATGGAACTACTTAGAGGGAAGACTGCCGTGTACGGCGTATGGCAGTGGCGCATCGTACCGTGTCTGCGGCAGCAATTCGAGCTGTAGTTGCCATCACAGCGACACAACGAACTGTTGCAAATTGGTTACTTGAAGGACAGCTCCGAGCCAGACGCCCTGTAGCGTGCATTCTACTTACTCCAAAACACTGCCGTTTGCGACAGCAGTGGTGTCAATCTAGAGCTCATTGGAGGACGGAGTGGAAATCTGTTGTGTTTTCTGACGAAAGCCGGTTCTGCCTGGGTGCCAGTGATGGCCGTGTGTTGGTTAGAAGGAGGCCAGGTGAGCGCCTGCAAACATCCTGTCTGCGGCCGAGACACACTGGACCTACACCTGGAGTTATGGTCTGAAGAGCAATTTCTTATGACAGCAGGAGCACTCTCGTGGTTATCCCACGCACCCTGACGGCACAGTTGTACGTCGGTCTGGTGATTCAACCTGTTGTGCTGCCATTCATGAACAGCATTCCAGGGGGTGTTTTCCAACAGGATAACGCTCGCCAGCATACCGCTGTTGTAACCCAACATGATATACGGGGTGTCGACATGTTGCCGTTGACTGCAAGATCACCAGATCGTTCACCAATCGAGCACGTATGGGACATCATTAGACGACAACTCCAGCGTCACCCCCAATCAGCATTAACCATCCCTGTATTGACCGACCAAGTGCAACAGGCATGGAACTCTATCCCACAAACTGACATCCAGCACCTGTACGACACAATGCATGAACGTTTGCGTGCTTGCATTCAACATTCTGGCGGTTACATCGGTTGTTAATGTACCAGCATTTCACGTTTAAAATGGCTCTTCTCGCGCTTACAATAAACTGTGATCTTGAAACCTTAATCGATTAAATATATTACCTATAAAAATGTATTGCCGCCATTTCATTCCTCTACAACTATTTTTTCGTGGTGTTGGGATTTTTTTTTTCGTCAGTGTATGTGCCCCAACAAAACGTTACAACAAACAAGGACTCTAAAGAAACAAACTTAGCACGTGAGAAACACGAAATTGATTCCCCTGCGAGAGCATGATCGCAAGATTTTAGTTCGAAACTTCAACCACTAAAAATCAGTAAGATGTGTTCAGAATTCCACAATGCCTGACAGACAGGAAAACCAAGCAAGTGAATGTGCATTGCAAAAACCTCCACTTACCATATGATCATACCGCCTCTAAAACTGCAGTTTAAGACAAGATGAGACCAAAGAAGGGGGGGGAGAGCTGAACATTTTAACTGGTGAAAAATCAAAACAGACAGCAAAAATTCAGATTACTGTTAGTCTGTTTTTTGTTGACTCTGCAACTGCACAGCATCGATTGCTTAACTTTTCTTTCTGCTGCTATCATTCTCTCCCTATTTCTTCATTGTTGCTTTTCTTCCTTTTCTTGATTTTTGTACCCTCTGGTAACAACCATCAGTGCATGATATCAAAGCTTCAACTGTTTCAGATAAATGGTGTAACTTAGGGAATATTAATACTTTTGAACACCATGCATCAATTTTTACAATTTTTACCACTTCGTCACTTCCGTTTTCGGAAATTTCCTTCTTCCCTTATCAAGATTAAATGCAAACACTTATAGGGCGGGGGATATTTAACAATGCTGGAGAGTGGGAACATCACGGGAGGGGGAGGGGGCAATAGCGATTACGGGAATTCCGTTCGACTTCCGGTTTTGGAAATTTTTATCCTAATTTCAAGGTGAAATGCAAAAATTTATGCAGTAAAATATTACTTAAAAAAACTGGACACAGGCAACAACGCGCGAAAAAAGAAATTACGATTACGGAAAAAATCTGAACTCCTTCGACTTTCCGTTTTCGAAAGTTTCCTAAAAAGGGAATTCCGTCCTCTGACGAACATCTATTCCTCCCTCCACCCACACACACACATTTCTGTTTACTTGTGCATCGATCTCCTGAGTGGCCATCATAACAAAAAAGGTGGAATTTCTCGAATTCGCGGAAGAACCTCAAGTTTCAAGCTGAAATACGAACATATATGCCATAAAATGATATTTAACAAGAATACTAGACACAAACGCAACATCTGGAGAAAAAAATTACGATTACGGCAAATTCTTTTTACTCCATTGAACTACTGTTTTTGAAAGCTTTGAACACAAAATACTGTCCCCAGACGGAAAATGACCTAACGGAGAATTTCATGAATCCGCTTAAGAATCTTATGTATATCAAAAAATCATAGCAAAACATTTTTTTAAACAAAATGAAAATTCGTAAAATACGTGGTTAGACAACTAAATCGGTAAAAAATACGAACATTTCGTGGTAATTGGCATGCAGAACAGTCGTATAATCGGCACCACGTGATCCACACCTATCATGTTAATCGTGAATCGAAATTTTCGACAGAAAACTGCGATTCACAGGACCGACTCAGGAATCCAAAGATGCAAGAAAAAAATGATCGTCTTATTAAAAAAGTATCTGTTATTTTGAAGTACTTTGGTGTTACTTTTAAGTAAAAAAAGAACTAGAATCGTTAGCTGTTGCCGCATTACCGCAGTTCATTAGTTAGACTAAAAAGTCCGTTGAAATTGCGGACAGTCCATAGCATTGTCTTATTTTTGAATACGTTTCAACTGAATACGGAAAAAACCTTAACTATTTTGATACAATCAGCGCACCAAAACTAGGCGATGCATTTCACAGAATGGCTACACGCTACGGAATAGCTCTGCGCAATTCCCAAGAGTCACAGATTCTCACACCGCGTAGGCTTCTGCACGCGCAAATAGTAATGCCTTCCTTGCGTCATATTTCTTAATAATCTAAAGCAACTTATGTGATTTTACTAGGAAATAGGAAATTTTTTCATTAATAGCAAATTTTCTGAGAAAACTCTTCTCCTTCTTCAGGCTGTCTTGTTGTTGTCACTTTTTTTAGTGACAACAACAAGACAGCCTGAAGAAGGAGAAGAGTTTTCTCAGAAAATTTGCTATTAATGAAAAAAATTTCCTAGTAAAATCCCATAAGTTGCTTTAGATTATTAATTCAATTAAACTAGGAAGCCATTTCTCAACATGAGTCATATTTCTGTCAAAATACTTCAAAAAAATATATATATTCTTACAATCTCTTTGCAGTCTTGTATCTCACTGTTATGTTATATGGTTTTTTTGTTACCGCATTTTCGGTACTTTCCCAATAACACCTTTTCTCCTGACAATTACTTCGCTGACTTTTAAAAACGATGCACCGTTTTTTCTTTTGTTTTTTTACCGGTGTCCGCAGCACCTAAATTTATAACCTTTTAATAGATAATCTATGGATTACACAACAGAAATTACAGCATTTACTGCGATATATTACGAAATCTCAACTAAGAAGAAAATTAGGCGCCTGGGATTTGTCGAGCCCTGACCAAGGGACATGAAAAGAAACACAAGAGGACAGACATGGGTGGATGACATTGGAAAGCGTGCAGGAGCAACTTCAAGAGACTCAGTCCAAATAGACTGCTAGGTGTCCTGTTGAGAATTTTCATGTTCGCAAATCTTGGGGAAGCTGATCACTTCGCTGAGATTTATGGGAAAAAATAAATAAATAAATAAATAAAATACATAGATTGAAAATTCTCTACAGTCCCACATAGAGAATCCCTCACTTTACTGCCTCCTCAGTTTGGAGGAGGCGGTGAAGTGAGGGAATAATGGCCATGTTCGTTTACTTCTCAGCCCTGACCAGAAAAAAAATTCTTTTAAAAAATGGGGGGGGGAGGGTAATGAGAATTAAGCTTCTTTTTTTTTTTTTTTTTTTTTGGCTCAATTTACTTTTTACTTTTGTAAGTTAAATAGAAAAGGCGAGCAAGAGGTTACCATCAACCCTTTTAGAAAACAAAATTATTCGCTAGTAATCACGAAATGAAATTTGTGCAAAAGCCAAAATCTTTCTTTTTTAGAATCCACCATTTTTAGGAAAGTTTAGATGTCTCTGAAACATGTTGCAGAAAGTTCTCTTAAACCAGAGATAGGCTATTTTTAGAACAAGGTCACGTCGACATGCAGAGGGAGATGATTTCCCCTGCGAGAAGGTCAAGTTTGTTCCTTGCATGGGAGGAAGGCCATGTGTTCCAGTATCATGGTTTTGGCGAGAACTTGTTAGCCAATGGCCAGCAAAGTCGTTGGTTACTAGGGGAAGAGTTTAGCCAATGGGGGGGGCAGCAGTTTTCAAGCACCCGAGCTTTCAAGGAAGAAAGCGTCACTCTACTCTTGACTGCCTTTTGTTGCTGGCCACAATGTAAACATCTAGGAGAACGGGGCTCCGTCAAGGGCCACCCGCTCACCGGGACCTTTGGCCTGGCTGGCAGTAAGAATGGCGGCGCAGCCACTTGAAAATACGCAATACTGGCATGGGTATGCTCTGTGCTTCTTACTTCAAAGTAAAAAAAACAAAAATTATTTTCAAGATTTCCTGTACCGGAGAGGAGATGCTCACTGATTCAACCCTCTCATAGTGGATGACGGCAGTATTGAGCTGCAATGGAAAAAAGTAGTAACTACCGAAAATTGGCCTCAGCAGATTTACTTCCTGTCAACCCGAATGCTTTCGCCGCTCGGTTCGACATATAAGTGACTCAAGTCAGTTCAACCAGACGCTGGAATTTCTAAAAAGATGGACAGTTTTGTGGACTGCATCTTGGGCATTAGCTACAGATCGTAACCCTGGGCCCCGTGAGAACAGCCGCGGAAAATTTTGGGACCCA
Source organism: Macrothele yani (assembly GCA_039090855.1). Taxonomy (NCBI): domain Eukaryota; kingdom Metazoa; phylum Arthropoda; class Arachnida; order Araneae; family Macrothelidae; genus Macrothele; species Macrothele yani. Next base: position 57,717,309 of record CM077019.1, on the reverse strand, counting down.
ATCCCTATATGTCGCCGGTCAATGAAAAACCTTCCCTGGAAGCCGTTTCCCCTCCCACCCACCCACCCCCTGTGCGTGCGTGCTTTTCACAGTGGTCAAGGTAGCCACATTTTTAACTTTACTTGTGCACCAGTCCAGGAGTTGAAAAATTTTTAGGCTATTAAAATTGGCCGAGAAGTGACATCAGGAACTCTCAAAGTTTTCCCCAAATTTAGAATGCCTTTTCTAACTCGAGATCTGTTATCCACGTCTATGTGAACCTTAAAGAAACTCAGACTGTAAATGTAATTTTTAAAAAATATACGGTCTGCTAAAACAATTGTTTAAATAATAAGTTTTTTTTTTATATGCAAAAGATTTGGGGAGACCTTCCTCCAGTAGTAGAATGTAAATAGTTAATGATACATTACATGACAGTAACACAGCATTTTGTGGTGTAAAAACCAAAACAACTGAAATAAAACATTTGGTACAAAGGGACATGAAAAGACCTAGCAGAACACTGCATAAGAGATGAGTGGATGCAATTGGAACATGTGCAGGAGCAATTTGCAAGAGACTGCATCAAGATCTATGGGAAAGACCTTCCTCCAGCAGTGGATTGAAAATAGTTAGTGACATATTACATGGTAGGAACACAGCATTTTGTAGTGAAGAAACTAAAACAACTGAAACACGAAATTAGGTACCAAGGGACAGGAAAAGACTCAGGAGATGACTGCATGGGAGATGGGTGGATCAAATTGGAAGACATGCACGAGCAACTTGGAAGGGACTGGGGTCAAGACAGAAGATTGTGGGAAAGTCTTTGGGGAGACCTTCCTCCAACAGTGGTTTAAAAATGATTTATGATATATATAACAGGAACACAATATTTTGTGGTGCAAAAACCAAAACTGAAATTTAATATTGGATGCCAAAGGTCACAAAAAGACACAGAAGAAAACTGCATGGGAGATGGGTGGATGGAATTGGAAGGCATGCAGGAGCAATTTCCAAGAGACTGGGTCAAGAGCTGTGGAAAAGACTTAGGGAGACCTTCATCCACCATTGGATTGTAAAATGATTAATGATGTACATAACAGAAGAACAGCATTTTATGCATTAAAAATGCCTAGTTACACCTGTGCGCCATCACATGCGGATGAGAAAGACGGGTGCATTCAAAACTTTCCTTATCCGCATATGACTCTGTTCATTGATAGGTTAAAATGCAGACAGTTAAATCTTGTAACATGCCAAAGCAGGTAGACGAATCTAACGTAATTCATTCAAATCACTTTACCGTCCCAAATTTATTAAAAAAGAAAAAAACTGAACACCAAAACACATGCACCAGTGCTGTACTCGTTTTAAAAAAAGAAATCCATGTTTCCCTTGGGAAGGCATGGAAGAAATGATTTCTGTAACTTTCTGCCTGTTCAAAATATCAGAATAAAAAAGTAAAAAAAAAACAAAAAACACAGGAGTTTCTGGAAGATTTTAAAGAGACCAGATTCGGGTACACTCCTGGTCAACGGATGTTCTCTCTCTCTCGAAATTACTGTTTCGAACACAGATTTTGCACGAGGTCATTGGAAGAGTTCTTTCCCATCCAAAATCCTTACAGAATTTTCAGATCCATAGGGCTTAAGTTTGAAATAACTGAGAATGGAATATCGTTCTTCCCTAACGGGGAAGATATTTTTGACTTGCAAATTTACTGGTTGCTTTTTTTTTTTTTGTACCAGACAACATTGCATGATGAATTTTAGGCTGACAGTCTTAAAAAATATCTAAACTAGTCCATAGCAAACCAACCCTGCCCTCAAATGCAGCGTGCTTTCCACAGACGGAGCTGTCGAATCTGAATCTTTACACCACAGTTTCCTAGAAATACGCCCATTCCTTGATTCTGTAGTAACTGCACCACGTTTGATGGGTCTGCTGAAACCGGAATCTCTGTCCTTACCTTATATTCTTAATATTTCTCTCCACGGTCCCATTTTTTACTTGCTGGCTAGACTACTTACTGCGGTTACATGTGGTGTCACTGTCCTTTACTTACCTTTTTCCTGCCTAAAATGTACGCTTTATTCCCCTTACCTCTTTCGTATCTATTGACTGCTCACCACTTACTGTGGAAATTCCTTGAATTCAGAAGAAGCACTACAAACCATGACATTGCCTACGACACCTGATTCTACGGAAAGCGCACTGCATTTGATATAAGAACCATCCTAACATTTTTCATTCCAACTGTATCTTTGGAGAAAATGCCTTGAAATATATCATGCAATGTGCCCATCCTATTTGCACTGAAAAGTTTGTCAGAAATCATCAAAAGAGAAGCTATTCCATTCCTAATACTAAGTGCAAAAATGGGTTACAACAGGGAAAACATTTGCCCCCATTTTGGGGGACGTGTTTGTCCTTTTTAACTACCAAGGAACATTCTTTTTTCCTTTATTTTAAAAATTTTCAGCTTCTGGCAGATCCATTTCATCTGTCGGTGCTGCTGCTTTGGTGACACAAAACAAAAGTCTGAGTGTCAAAGCCAAAATATTAACAGATTTTTCTCTCTTTCTGGGAGGTGGGGAGTGGACAGCATCTTCAAATATTCTCATTAAGCAAACAGCATTCATGCTGATCGACTTTTTTACTGGGGACAAAAAACAATCAACTAGAGAGGTGACCCTGAATGAACACTTAGCAAGAAGCATTATGTCTTAAAAAAAAAGAGAAGGGTCTAATCAATGCATCCCTCCAGTCCTGACATATGCAGCAGAGACATGGACCTTAACTGAAAAAGACACACAAAGTCTGCAGACAGCTGAAGAAAACACTGAGAGATGCACGCTTGGTGGGACCAGGAGAGACGAGGAAAGGAAACTCGTGGATCCGGAAAACATCAAGAGTGGAATCCCTGAAATTGCAAGGGGTTGGACAAGTTGCTAGAAGAATGGACCACCAAAATTTTAGACTGGATACCAAGGGACAGGAAACGACACAAAAGACCATGTGGGAGATGGGTGGATGAAATACGAAAGCAGGCTGCAGCGACATGAAGTAGACTGGCTCAAGACAGATTATTGTGGAACAAACTTTGGGAGACCTTCATCCAGCAGGGGACAGTAATGGTTGACAATGACAACATACAAATATATGTAATACACACACATACAATGCTTGAAAAATACCATGTCCTAGAAGCCCAGGGCGAGTAAAATATTGGCCTGGGCAGGTAAGTAAAAAATTTAGTTGCCCGGTTCACGCAAGTAAATTTAAAAATAAAGTTTGGAATATAATTTCTCAGTACAAGACAGTCGTCTCATTTCACTGCTAGTCACCTCAAGTTGTATCATTGTTTCGGAGTGTCAAAGGCAGAAGAATATCACTTCTTTAATTATATTATGCTGTAGGTCCAGAAATTGGAACATGTAGTTTCGCCCCAAATGTTTATGGTCAGCTGCGGGATGTCTGCTTCTCATAGCCTCCAGTGTTGAGTGACAAAGGGCAAAAACTTTAATGAAACGAACAGGACAAAATCACTAAATTTCTCAAATACCAATTTCATCATCATACCAATTTTCAGCATCATCTTAAAACTTGAGATATATGCTTTTGTGCATTGCATATTTTGAATACAGAGTCTCAGGGAAATGCAAAACATGAAAAACATGAAAAATTTTTCACATTTTTTGGACTTAAAAAACAAAACAAAAACAACAACATAACAATGCAGGGTTATGATTTGTTGTCTTGAAAGAAAAACTTTCCTCTGAGGGCATCCAGCCTTTACTACCTGGGCAGGTAAATAATTTCTGCACATGCCGAACTGGGCTTGTAACTCTTGAGATTTTTGAAGCTGTGATACACACACACATATACATTAACATATATTAATTCTGAGCTGCTCATCTTTATTGGGCCTGCCGGTACAGTAATTCTAGAAATAAAATAAAAATCAATAAAAAAAATTTTCTCAGTTCCAGATTCTCAATTTTACTTGTCCAATTTACAGCTCTTTGAAACATGGCCTCTGTTGCAATTTCACGTGAACTCACCACACTGCCAGTACCTCATGATCAGTCAAATATTTTTTTTTCTTTTTTTACATTTACACATTTCTGAATTCAGTTTAAAAATGTTCCAACAGGTTGTAAAACAGTCTGCGGTAGCAAACTAGATCAACGTGAGCCTAAATTTAACACGAAAGTACATAAGAATGAAACAGCAGCATTTGTAGCTCTTCTACGTACACTACTGACAAAATCACCCTCGTAATCTTAACACTTAATTTTTTTTTTAAACTGTGTTCTTCTCCCTATTTTTCTTACTTCATTAATTTATCTTAGTTGATGCAAAAACCAAACACTCCTTGAAATTCCCGTTGTGACAAATAGCCACTGTGGTGACCATGGAATAAAAACAATATGCAGAAGCTTCGTGTACTCAGGGGAGAAAAAAATTATGAAAATTATATAAAACAAGTAATACTGCATAATATCACACATTATAAACAACAAGAGAGCTCACTTTGTCTTTTTCTGTAAAGAACTGTGCAGACATCACTGGATTTATGCCAAGAAAGTAATTTTGGTAAATGTGGAGAAAAAAAAAGGCCAGCCTTCCAATTATTGGTCCTTCAAGTAATAGAACACTAGACAAATATTAACGGAGTCTTTTTTTCTTTTGCTCCTGTGATGATGGGTGTCCACAGATGTCATGAAAACAAAGTTGATGGACACATGGAATAGAACTATTTGAAATGCTGATAATCAAAAGGCCAGCCACACACACACACACACAAAAGTGTGTTTACTGAATTTGATGACTGCAGAGATCATAATTATTTCAATAAAAACAACTATTCCCAATCATTTCAGTGCTTGCAAATCACATGTACCACAGATTCTTTAAAGATAAGAAAATGTTTTCACTTCCTTAAGTTTGATCATTTAAGGCTCTGGGATGGAACTGTACGACTCAAAGATTTCATTAAATAATACACCTGCATACATTTGAGACAGTTTTCTTGTGCGTACACAGTCTGTGTGTATTTACTTTACGTTTTTAAATTCACCAAACATGTTTGGTGAGTTTTAACAACATCTGAAGATGGTACCCACTTTGGGCACCGAAAGATCTCATGTGTGTACATATTTTATTATATCATCTTTTAAATGTATATATTAAATATTTTAACATTGGAGTTAAAATAGTTATCGTGTCATTTCGGTAGTTTTTCATGTATGTAGTTATCGGCACGAGTTAAATTCACAGTATACATGATCTTTCTTTTAACACGTAGGACCTAAGAGTGTTATGCCCTGTTCTTAGATGCTACAACGAAACCTCTTTACCGGGGAAATTTTTTTCACTCATATTCACTTCATACAGTGTCTCTGAATCTCATTAACAAACAAATACATTTCCATTGCATCCCCCCTTCCTTCCTGCACATAGTCATTCTGTTTAAGACTACCGAAACATTCTTAGTTCCTACACAGACTTGTCATGGTAAGAAAAACAGAACATTTGAAATTGGAGTTCTTCTGGTAGAAAGGAATTCCCTGAAATGCACTATTTTTGCAATAGATGTAATTAACAAGGGTGGAGCTGCAGTCTTGTGTAGGGCCAAAAAGTCCTAATGATCCAAAAAAATTCACAGCTATGAGTATCCCACTGTACTTGAACTGCTGAATGAAACTTAGAAATGCAAAAAGAATTTGCTTTCACTTCCCCAGCATTCTGATCTTGCTTATGTGTCTAATAGCACTTCTTTTAAAGACAAATGTCCCAATTTTGTAACAAGAAGTGAGGACAAGGGGAAATATCCCTGAAAGGCATCATCGTTCATTCACTGGGTGGCTACATCAGAAACGCGCACAAGCAAAGGCCAAAAGTTTTGAAACATGAAATCATTCCTTCCACATGACTACATACAGAACATGCAACACTGTGTTTCAAAGCCGAGAAAAATGGGATCTTGGACACCTTGAAGTAAAATGGTAACAACACCCTGCCTAGCCTACTTCTAAGCAAGACCTTTTAGAATCTACAATTATCTTTGTCAACAGAAACAATTAGCATAAAAAAAATAGTGTATTTCACAAAAGCAAAACACGCTTAGCACAGTTTTATAACACAAAATTATTTTAAGAAGTGTTATATAATACACTGCTCTCCATTTCTCCCTAATATAATTTTTTTTTAATTTATTTCAATAGACAAATTCAGATCTGCAACCCCCGGTGGCGCAGTAGTCGAAGTTCTGGCGTATAACAATTCGTCTGTCAGGGGACCGGGTTCAAATTCCGGTGAGGCCTAAATGTCGTTTGTCTAACGGCCCTGGCTCTCTCCCTTCCCTGGAACCAGTAGTCCTAAATTAGGGATTGGGAAACTGCTTAAAGCCCATCGTATTGCTCACGGTGGTCGTTTTACTTCAATCAAAAAAAAAAAAAAGATCTGCAAACTTTTTATGGAACCTAGCAAGAATTACAACACCCAGACCACTGCTGAAATACGGTACACTAGAAAACTAAATGCACTGTGAACTTAGAAATATATATATATATATATTTTTAAACTTTTATTGGAAATGTGCATTCTAAAAAGCAAAACAAGGCAGATAACATTTTAAAAGCATCAAAAGTCAGGTGTTTCCCTAAGGAATGTTTCATATTTTCCATACATTTTGGGGAGGGGGCAGCATTTTTAGAAATTACCAGCCAAATTAATGTAAAATGCATTCTATGCCTCTGAAGGAAATTCTAATTTAATCAGTCAATAAACTTTTTTTTTTTTTTTGATTGGAGGTTTAACGACCACCGTGAGCAACTCAATGGGCTATAAGCAGTCGCCAGTTACTAATTTAGGGCCACTGGTTCCAGGGAAGGGAGAGAGCCAGTGCCTTAAGACAAACACAACATCCATGCCTCACCGGGATTCGAACCCGGACCCCTTTTGGACGAATGATCAGAGGCCATTGCTTAGACCACTGAGAACGGGGCGGCGAGTCAATAAACTCACAAATCTCATAGCACAGGACAAGATCATTTGTTTTTTAACTGGTACTGACGCAATCTGTTCATACAAAATTTCATATTACCAAGTTTTCAAGAGAACAAGCGTGTGCAGCGTCCTTGGATGGTTATTGCTACACAAATATTTTGCATACATGTTTTGATACAACGAAACAAGACTAAAACTTTATTTGCATTTTAAAACTTAAGTCTAAGAACAACTAATTTTGCTTAAAAATCACTTCTGAAAGCAGCTCAAAACCACCAGGTTATTCTTAATGATAAGAAATTAATTTAATTTCAGTAGCACTCGAATTTTGCCTCCGGGGACAAGTACAGGCGGGAACCATTGGTTGACAAAGCACAAATCGATCGTTGCTAAATAAAATTATTTTCGACTTTTAATTGTAGAGTTATGTACCAATGAAATACACCAATGAAATACATAAATTAATCGTACTTACGTTTTACTTAAATAGTGTAAACCATTGCGAATAAAAACTACCTTCAGTGCCCTTCGGAAATACGTCCACTGGCTCAACCAACATCAAAACTTCTAATTAAGAATATCAGCCCCGTAGCAACGGGCGCTACGAACACAACCGAAACTAAAATCAGCCAATGAGCTTCCAGAAAATTTCAAATTGGAAAGCTTGGGACAGAACTGGACTTGACTTCGACCTCTTCGCAAAGAGCGCTTGCTTGCGTTTCGTTTCTGAACGTCTTTCGGTAGCACGAAATTCTATTAGTTACTAATGGCAGAAGAATGCCACTTCAACGACGTATGTCAGCCTTACTTTCCCGAAGCCATAGAGCAAGAATTTTTCTTGTTTGGTTTTGGGTGATGAACTCGCGCAACAAGCAGTTAGCTACCGCCTTCCCCACTGTAGGGACACTGGTTCCAGGGAAGAGAGCGAGTTGGACAAACGAACCAGCCATGCCTCATCCGGGACTCAAACATGGGCCTATCTCTGAAATATGGACACAAGATCGGTGCCTCAAACCGTTCGTTTGAAAACTAAAGAAAGAGAGACACTGAGAGTAGCCGAAAGCAGGTTTCCTGACAAAACGTGACAGTTCCGCCTGGAAACTACCGCCGCCCCGGTGGCTAAGTGACCATTAGTGCGAGAAAATAAATACTAAATACTGATAGTGCATTCCAATTGTAAGTATCTGATATCATTTTGTCGGATTGTAGTGTAGATTTATCATGGTTGCAGTATTCGCAGCATAACTTTTTTTATACGGCTGATATTGGAATTCTGTTTTTTCTTTTCTTTTTGTATAGAATTCAGCATTAAATTCTCTTTCAATTGGCAAACAAGCATTTGCATTTCCTATAAGCCTGCAAAGTTGTAAAATATGACATTTTCAAAAAGTGTCCACAATTTTGGCCACCACTGTACGTAGGAATTGAAAAATATATATATATATGCTGTTGAACTATACCGAGGAAATTCGGGCTAGCTGTTATTTTATATGTATGAATTCTATTCGTAATTTGTGTAAGATTTTTATGCTTGAAAATTTTGTCACTGTGATTTTGCAGTTTTCAGAGCTTTTGACCAGAGACAGTATTTTTTTTCCTTTGGACTCTTAGCAAAAGACTCGTAGCTAGAGGGAGTGATCGCAGCAGATAGCTTAGAAATGTGGGCTAGATACCGCATCTACCTTCAACGTCTAATATTCTAAAAAATACTTGCAAACCTAACGGCCTGAACTTTGGGATAAAAACTTGTAATATATGGTCATCCGTAAAAAACGATAGACCCGACTCTAATGTTTGATCGACATGGTGTTGACTTCATCCCGTTAAGAGCGATCGAACTCGGTAAGTTTGATGAGGCATCAACCTGCTCCGTCCAGTTGCGGACTCTGCAGGGATTGATGGAACTCTCTCTTCACGTTCACTGTCGGTGAACGTTACGGTAAAAATCCCGATCCCAGGACCACAGATTCGGACACACCAACAGGTGGTGCGAACTGGGGAGGTCGTACACGATGGACCGTGTAGCTACTGAGAAACCTCTGAAAGACTGATTCGCCACTCGAACTTTCTTGGGTCGAGGACTTTGATTAGAAAAAAACCACGAAAGAAGCACATTAAATAACAATACACAGAGATAAGTCAGTGTTACCGGCACAGTTGACGCTCAGTCAGCGGCTCATAAATCTTCCCGGGATTGCAGTCCCATCTTGATTCCTTCGTTACTCGGCGGTCAGCAGTAGTCGGTTCTGTCACGGATCCTTTCAATTTCCCTCCGCAGACTAGGGCAGTCTGGGTCTATGCTGGAGTGTGCTGTGTCGAGCTTGAGGTGGAACTTTTCGTTTGCACTTCGGCAGTTGGGGCAATTCGCAGCTCTTTGGCAAGCCTGGTGCCTGTGCCCCTCCTGGCCGCACCGGGCACAGGACTCAGACTTCGCTTTGCCCTTGTCACGATGGTAACCATCCCCGTTGCATCGAAAGCAACGGGTTTCCCGCAGATATTCTTTGCAGGAGTGCACCTACCAACCAACGTTGACTCTCCCTTTTTCACCAGGGTGCGGAAGTCCGCTGGGGCCAGTTCGAACACCCAGTGACGCTTCTCCCTCTTCCCTTTGATGGGGAAGAGAACCCTACAGCTGTCGAGACCCTTCTCGTCATTCTGGTTGCCCAGTTGATCGACAATCTGTTCATCGTCATTTGTATCGATCCCATAAACAATGAGCTTGGGAGATCTCCTTGCTGGCCGTTTCGGAACAAAGTGGTCATTTAGTTCCGGAAAGTCTTTAAATGCTTGAAAGAAACTGCTCACTCCTACCGCTTCGGTGCATTCAATCAGAACACCTTCATTAGATACTTGTTTAACTCCGTGGATTCCTGTCCCCATGGTGCTTGGTTGGAACACTTCCAGCGCCAGTTCCTTCACCTCCGCCGAGGATTTTGCCGGATCATTCGGGTAAAGGATTATGGGATGAGTTGGCTTTGGCTTTTTAGGCACGACGGGGGCTGGCCTCATCCCGACGGCCTCAGCGTACGTCTTTCTCTCTCCGACCTGCACGCTCCTTTTCCTTTCCTTCAATCGCCCTCTTAGTTGTTCCACTTGCAGCGACTGCTTCGTGACGAAATCCAACATCCGATCCAGAATCGGGCGCATTTGACCCCTCACACTGTGTGAGATTCTGGGTTTGGGGTTATCCATGAGCATGTTCATCTCACTGAACAACCCCAAGAAAACCTCTGTGCCTGTGCTCACAGTTTTCTGTTCCCCCGTCCCTTATTGCTGGGTTCGGGGGCCCGAGCAGGATGGTCTCATGTCCACGCACTTGGCCCACTCATTTTGAGTAGGGGGGGCGGCCCGACGGCGACGGGTCGGGGACTAGATTGATGGGAGCTAGTAGCCCTCAGAAGAACTGTTGAAATTAAGAATAAACAAACCGCACCTGTATGCGTTCGCACTGGTATCACACAAAATCGAATTATGCCTGCTCGCTCCCCGGGGATTAACCAGTAAGGAAGAGCTTGTCTATGTAGTCTCGACGACCCATAATCTGAGAACCTGCCTGAATGAATACCAAAACTAAATCCTCAGCTACAGCAATGTCGTGCTTACTCCGTAATGAAGCATTCCAACCCCTGTGGGAAGAAGCAACTATGTTAACCAGCCCAAAGTCCAAAAGTTTAACTCTTCTTCCAGAAAGTTTGCATAGCCAACCAACAACACTGCTGTAATGATGACTTTCCTTGTGTGGTGGCAATACCTTGGAAACTTTTATTTCAGAATAACTTACAAATATTGACATTAATTAATTCACAAATTAATTAATTACAAAAACTGACACGTATCATGTAATGTACGATTCATTAACACTGCGCATGCCCACTGTCGTCACAACCCCATCTCCCGCTGTATATAGCTTGCTGTCATCTTGATAAGATCCACACCTGATGAAGAGACTGAGGCAGTCTCGAAAGTTCTTGTTTTAAATATGTCTAAGCTTTTAACCCTATTGTTTTTACATTAAAGTATTTTTTATTTAGTAAATATTGCGGAAGACGGCTGAATTTTCTATGTGCTATAACGTAACACGAAAATCGATCTGTAGTATCGCATTTGACTGTTTTGTGTTCTTATCATCCCGTACGTTATCCCGCACGGCGGAATTCTGAACCAGTAATAGTGTTGCAGAATAGGTTTAGTTAATTCTATACAAAGCCTCTGACCAGAGCCACACTGATTTCCGGGGAGACAGCATTATCCGATTGCTTAACGTGATGTCTAACGGCAGCGGTTTCTTTGGTAAGTCTGAGAAACACCCTCTGAGGGTGAAAACAACGCTATTCACTGTCTCTGAGAGTATATTATATCATCGTCTCTTCCTTCCTTTTCTCTCTCTTGTGTGTGTGTATGGTGTGTGTGCGTGTGTATGGTGTGTGTGTGTGTGTGTGTGTGTGTGTGTGTGTGTGTGTGTGTGTGTGGTGTTCTTTGTCAAATAATACATTAACACTGCTATAAAACGTGAGAATTAAGGTGTCAGGACTACCCAACAATCAAAATCAGACGAGAACATGCATCCACCTCTAACAACCCCTCGAATTGTAGTCTGTCTCCCTTATACGAGATTCGCCTAGTTTTACCGATTCTTTTCGGTTGCTGGTGAGAGATCATTTCGCTTTAACTGAAAAAATTCCGTTCCTTGATACTTCTCTTTGATCAGTTTATGCTTGTCCGTACTGCCTCGGTAATTTCCCTTCCCAATAATAGTTCTCGAATTGCATTTTCAATGCTTGTTTGATTTTTTTTGATTGGAGGTTTAACGACCACCGTGAGCAACTCAATGGGCTATAAGCAGTCGCCCATCCCTAATTTAGGGTCACTGGTTCCAGGGAAGGGAGAGAACCAGTGCCGTAAGACAAACACAACATCCATGCCTGACCGGGATTCGAACCCGGACTCCTTACGGACGAATGCTTGTTTGATTTTCTTTCACTTCCCTCCCAGGAAGTTGTCTCCAATTAAATTACTCAGGTTAAAAGACCCACCAGAACCGTAAAAAGGTTGAGTGAACACTTCACCAATTCTAACTTATCACTTTCACTGAAACTCTTACATAATCGTTTTTTTTTTTTGATTGGAGGTTTAACGACCACCGTGAGCAACTCAATGGGCTATAAGCAGTCGCCCGTCCCTAATTTAGGGTCACTGGTTCCAGGGAAGGAGAGAGCCAGTGCCGTAAGACAAACACAACATCCATGCCTGACCGGGATTCGAACCCGGACACCTTACGGACGAATGATCAGAGGCCGGCGCCTTAGACCACTGCGCCACCGGGGTGGCACATAATCGTTAGGGCCGCCCCGGTGGAGCAGTGGTCTAAGGCGCTGGCCTCTGATCATTCGTCCGTCTGGGGTCCGGGTTCGAATCCCGGTGAGGCATGGATGTTGTGTTTGTCTTACGGCACTGGCTCTCTCCCTTCCCTGGAACCAGTGACCCTAAATTAGGGACGGGCGACTGCTTATAGCCCATTGAGTTGCTCACGGCGGTCGTTAAACCTCCAATCAAAAAAAAAAAAAAAAAAAAAAAAAAGGCGCTGGCCTCTGATCATTCGTCCGTCTGGGGTCCGGGTTCGAATCCCGGTGAGGCATGGATGTTGTGTTTGTCTTACGGCACTGGCTCTCTCCCTTCCCTGGAACCAGTGACCCTAAATTAGGAACGGGCGACTGCTTATAGCCCATTGAGTTGCTCACGGTGGTCGTTAAACCTCCAATCAAAAAAAAAAAAAAAAATAATCGTTAGGCGAATTTTACTAGGTGTGCAGGCAAAAATATTTGAGTTATCATTAATCCAATTTTTAGTCAATAAATTTTTCTCTGCCCCGGTGGCGCAGTGGTCTAAGGCGCTGGCCTCTGATCATTCGTCCGTAAGGGGTCCGGGTTCGAATCCCGGTCAGGCATGGATGTTGTGTTTGTCTTACGGCACTGGCTCTCTCCCTTCCCTGGAACCAGTGGCCCTAAATTAGTAACTGGCGACTGCTTATAGCCCATTGAGTTGCTCACGGTGGTCGTTAAACCTCAAAAAAAAATGGTGTACTTTAGCTTCTGTGGATCGTCTTCTCTTTCGAAACTCCTATTTCTAATTTTTCTTTCTTTCTTTCCATTTTTGTGAAGCGCTGTTTCGTCCTGGTCAATAGTGGTGTTGTCCTAAGCGCTGTGCACTAATAACATTAGAAAATGATTAAAAAAAAGACTTTAAACACTAAACACTGTGTCCCCCACCCCCACCAAACAAATGTACTCTCTCCATTAGTTGAAACACATCAGATCATCCATACGGAGGGAATTTAAGTGACACCTTCTCCTGATAACTTTCTTTTCGTGAACGTTCAGTTAGCATTTTGTGGAGTTTTTGACAGGAGACACACCATCACAGCTGACCGTGGCTTCGAAACGCTGAAACGCTTTTGGGAGATCATTAGGATGAACGACCGGGTATTTCTCTTTACCAGGGAGCCTTTTTCCTCCATGACATCTCAGGAGCATGTGACACACCAGACTCCGGACTTGTCGCAACAATTTCGACGGTACGTTCTTCAGAACCGTTCAAACCTTTAACGTATATACACAGTCGTATCAGAATAATATGCCCACCCCCAGAATCACAGTGTACTCGTCCATGCGCGTCAGAGTGCACGCGACAAGGTCAACCACACGGAGATATAAGCGGCCGGCCAGCACAGGTGAGCCATAGTGCCTCACGTAAGCACAATGCGAGACGCAGTGATTTGATGGACGTCCAAAAACGAATGATTATCGGCTACTGCGCCAAGGGAGGAAGCATCTCAGAAACAGCAGAGTTTGTGGGCTGTTTGCGATGTGCTGGAGTAAGGATGTACCAAGAATGGACCGCTGGCACACCAAGTACCTCCCGACGTCATAACTGTAGAGCCCCAAAGACCATCGACCCTAGAGGAGAACGTCGCCTCCGTCGACTGGTAAAAGGCAATCAACGCGCAACAGTGCAGTAATTGACCACGCAAATGAACGCTGTGGCACCCAGGTACGTGTACCCGATAACAGTAGGGCGAACCCTGTCACGTATTGGTCTCCGGAGTCGACGCTGCGTCAAGGCGTTCATGTTAACCCACGTCCATCTGCAACGACGCGACGCATAGGGCTACCGTCATTGGACACTGGAAGAGTGGGAAAAGGTTGCCTTCTCCGATGAAACGAGGTTCTACTCCATAGAAGTGACGTGCGGTGGCGGGTACGGTGTCAGACACACGATAACCAACACCTGGACACGCTTGTCGGTCAAGTACAGGCCGGCGGCGGCAGTGTACATGTCTGGGGGATGTTTTTCTGGTATGACCTGGGACCGCTGGTACCACTGGATGGGTTCCTGAACGCCAATGGCTACCTGTCCATTCTCGCTGACTACATGTACCCCCTCATGTTGGACGTTTAACCTGGTAGTGATGGTATCTACCAACAGGATAATGCGCCCTCCTTGCCATGCCGCTAAGGGGGTGCGTGACTGGTTTCAGGAATAGGACGGCGATGTCTCCGTTCTCCCTTGGCCGACGAAATCGCCCGACCCCAATCCCATAGAGCACTTGTGGGGCTATTTGGATCGACAGGTTTGACGTGCCAACCCACAACTACGTTCATCTCCGGACCTCCATGCTCTGCTACAGTCCGAATACCTTCCAAGTTCTCATTGCTTTCATGCCAAGCCGTCTCGCCGCTGTCAACCGGGCCAAGGGTGGTTATTCCCATTATTAGGTAGGGGTTCATATTATTCTGATACGACCGTGTATATATACATACACGGATATATGCTCTACCTAGACGTTCTGGACAACTATGCTTTTTCATCGTTATGGCAGTATTTGGGGGAAGACTCATACTTCTGTCAGGAGTATAATGCTCCATACCATACTGTGCTTGTTGCTACAGATTCGTTTGACAACATGGGCGTCGAATGTTTGATTGGCCAAGAGTCCTGATCGGAACACCATAGAGAATCTCTAGATCGAAATGAATCGTCAAGTGCCTGGAAGGAGAGACCGAACAAAAAGCTAAGCCGAACTGGTCATTTCTTTGAAGGCTGAACAGCGGAATATATCTTCGTTCATTTAGAAAAATCTGTTAGATAGTATTCCACGGAAACTTGAGGCCGTTTCAAGGGCCAAAGGTTTCAGCATACAACTTTGATTTTGTGTAACTAAAAATTGTTTGCATACATGCAGGTTTCCGGATGTAAGTGGCAGGTCAGTGTACATCAGCGTCTCTAACAGTCGGAATCAATATTTTTTTTAATCGTATGCTTGATGGAAGAAATTCACGAGACATATCTGTAATTCCTCTTATCGCTCTGTTAGAGGGTCTGCCTGTCTGTAAAAGTGATACCTTTATTTCTAAAATTTATAATAAGGGATCTCATTGTGTGCCTGATAGAGGAATGCTAGTCCTAAAGACTACAGACATGTCTCTTTTTCCATTCATTTCTTTTTTTCGTGTGACACTGGAAAGATTTATTTACTCAGTCTTTCAGAAGAGGAACTACCATTTCAGGTGGGACAGACTAACAGACTGACTGAAATACCAAGGGTGAGAAATGTCTCTATCCGACACAGTGAGAATTTTTGCAGTGAGAAGCAAAGATATTGTTTTGATGGCAAACGAACGAAAGGACTGACATAGTCAAAATCAAATACTTTTATGTATCAGATCTATACACTCATCGTCAAAAAATAGTTGCTCCCGAAGGACCTGTTGGATTGCAATGCTACTTGGGAGGAAGGTAAAAGTTACCATTAACAGTAAATGATTAAACATTGAGACTGATATGGGCAATATTTATTGATCTACACGCCAGTAAGTAGTGTCTCTCACTATGGCGTCGGGACGCCATTTGCTCACACAGCACGCCAGACGTCTCGGCATGGAGTTGTACAGGTTCCTAATGGTGGCCTGCGATAAGCCATCTCATGCAGCTTAAATCTTCTCACGCAGTTCCTGCAGATTGCGCGGTAGGGTGGAGTGTGGATAGAGCGTCCAATACCATTCCACACCTTTTCAATCGGCTATAGGTCTGGAATCCGTGCCTTAAAGACAAGTTCTCGAGACAGCAGCAGTATGAGGATGAGCGTTCACCTGGTGGAAAATTGCACCGGATGAGCGTTCAGAAAAGGTTCGGCCACTGGTCGCAGGACCTCATTAATGTAACGTTGAGCTGTCAAAATGCCTGTAATGAACACCAAAGGTGATCTGGAATAGTAAGCAATTGCACCCCACATCATGACACCAGATCTTCTGGACGTGTGACGCTCGACAGCAAACCGTTCATCTTGGAGCTGACCACTGTGCCTCCACACACGGATTCGGTGGTCGTCTCCTCCAAGCCAAAAGCGGAACTCGTCACTGAAGATCACCAACTGCCATTCTGCGTGGCTTTATGACAGTCTAGCACGACACCATTGCAGGCTTTGGCGATGATGCAATTGTGTTAAGGACAGTGTTCATAACGGTCTGCGTGCGTGTAGTCCTACCTAGTGCAGTCGTCTGCCAATGGTGCTGGTACTAATCGCACAATGCATGGAGGGCACCACTGCTCGCTGAATATCGGCAATCGTGGCTGTTGTGTCTCTCCGCGCATGTCCAATAACCCGTCGTTCCTCTCTCTCTCCGTGGTTCGTCTATAGGTCTTTCAGACCCTTCCTGTTGCTTCTGCCTGCCTTGTCCTATCCACTGCTGCCAACAGCGTGCATTGGTGAAATCCGCACGACCGGTATGGCGCGCAAAACGGCGATAAGACCATCCCGCTTCCCGGAGCCCGACAATGTGGCCCCTCCCTAACTCCTCCAACTGCTCGAATTGCTTCCGAACGTTTCTCCGATGCATACCTCACTTGCAAAGGATGCAACCAAAACAACAGCATGAGTCAGAATGGCATGCACACGCAACGGGACGACCTTATATAGTCGGTCAGGTGCAGCGCTACGACCTCTCTTTGCTTGCGTCACATGCGCGGCCGAGCGTGATACTTGAATTATTTGCATGTCTCACGATGGCAAATCTAACCACCAAGTTTCATTCCTGTCGGTTGTTTCCTTCTGGGTGCAACTATTGTTTTTGACAATGAGTGTATGTAATTTAGAATTGAAAACGCAGCAAATTTATCCATGAGTTTTCGTAGACTAAAAAAAATGACTCATTAGCGGACAAATCTTTAAAGTTTTTTGATCCCATTTGGACAAAACGAGCCTTCTGAGTTACACTGAAATACACTCAATGGACAAGACATTAGAGATACCTACTTAACAGCGTGCTGGTCCTCCTTTAGCACGAATAACAGCCTGTACACGCCGCGGCATCGACTCCACCATATGCCGCAACGTTTTGTGGCGTGCCTGCACCTCAGGACTCACACGAGATATAGGCAGATAGCAATGAGGGCACATGTCCGTATAGCTCAGTTAGGAGAGCGACATCAGCTGATGAATTTCGGCTGCTGACTCGTTCTGGGCCTATAAAAACCTTATCGCTGCTCTCACTTCGATTTGAGACCACATTTCCAACAGCGTCGCCATTTCGAAATGTCAGTGTGCATCTCACGCTGAGCACAAGAATTTGCAGAGGTGCATGCAGCAGTTGCGCAATCTCTCGAACAAACATGTCATCTATGCCCCTCGAACGACATCCAGCATTTATTTTACAGCACGTGTAACCTTTTGTTCTGATAGACTTACGAACACGCATAAGAACTTTTGCTATGGCCGTGAAAGGAGGCCTCAAGTCCTGTGAAATAAATGGTTTTCCACCACCCAATTTTTATGAACTTAAGCAACGAAAATGTTTTCTCAAGATTTAACTTATTTACTGAGAAAATGCAAAAATTGCTTTTCTTGTTAATACTTCATTCAAAGCTGCCTGAAATTCCTGGATATTTCTTTAACCAGTTTCTTACGAAGCTTCTGCCCCAAAATTTGTAAAATCTGTTTGCTGAGGCTAGAGGCCCTTTAACCGTGAGACCCCTCCACAGCACGGGGGTTGCAGAAGCTATAGTACGGCCCCGAGGATAACATACTTGTAAAACAATCACAAATGCACACTACAATGGACTACATACAGGGGCTGGGCATAATAATGTGAACAACTTGGAAAAGAAGCTTTTGCTCAGAGCATGACAGGGACCACCCTTTGCATTCAAACCGCCTGAATCCTCCTTGGAATTAACGCATACAAACAAATCCTGGACGGTGGTTAATGGGATGTTACACCATTCTTCATGCAGAAACTGCTACAGGTCCTTGAGAGATGCAGGAGGACGATGACGGGATCATACTCTATTTTCCAACACAGACCACAGTGACTCGATGTTGTTCAAGTCTGGTGATTGGAGAGGCCAAGGAAGGTGTGAAAGTTCGTCTTCGTGTTCTTCAAACCATGATTGGACATTCCGAGCTCTGTGATTTTGGGCGCTAACATCTCAATAGGTGGCATCCCTTGCAGGAAACAATGCCTGAGCCATTGGTTGGATTTGGTCGGCCAAAATTGTTTCATACGCCCTGCCAGTCATCCCTCCTTTCAAGATGATCAGGGAAAAACTACGATATGGCCGCCCAGAGCATGGCAGAACCGCCACCATGCTGCAATGTTGGGAGCAGACATTGTGGGTTGTACGCTTCTGACGGTGTTCTCCACGAGTAAACACGCCCTGCGGTGGGAAATAGTGTGAATGTGGATTCATCTGACCACATTACACGCTTCCATGCATCGGCAGTCCACGTTGTATGCTCCGGGCACTGCTGCTGTCGCCGTTATGCATTCGCCCGGGTCACCAGAGGTTTTGCAATAGCAGGTCTGCCATGAATATCTTGTTTATGCAGTTTTCTGCAAACTGTTTTCGTTGATAATGGGGTCTGGAGATGCAGATTGAGCTCCGCACTAATTTTCGACGCCCTGGTCTTCTTATTACGGGTAACAATCGTCTTTAATGCTCTCCTGTCTATCAGTCAGGGTCGTTTTCCGGCCGCTCTTGTGTTTCGCAGACGAAGTTTTGCCACGAACACGGTATGCTGTTATGACGCCAGACACAGTAGCTCTCGATATCTTCTCGACAACCCCACTATCCGACCACCAACAATTAGCCCTCTTTTGAAGTCCGTTAAGTCGCTCATTTCGTCGTCACCCCGAAAGAAATTTTGCAACAAGACATGTTAAATGCATTTAAACAGGATCTTGAGGTTCCAAACAAAGTTATTACAACCAAACAGTGTTGTATACCTTTGTGTATTGCGACGTACGCAGCTGCATTGAAAATCACGTCTCTGAGCGTGGTGTTTCATTTCATTTGTTTTTCCGCTATATGGAGTTACATTTGACCATATTACATTGCAATATTAATGCTATAACATATAATATTAAGAAAAAAACATATATTATATATAGTATATACTTATGTATAGGGTAACTACAGAACATGAAATTGAGTAAAAGATTATATATACACTGACGGAAAAAAATCCCAACACCAAGAAGGGGTTGTGTTAGATAAACGACAGTTGGTAGGCGGTGAGAGTACATCTGTAAGATGACGTCTATGCAAATTTCGTGCTCGGCGCGTACGGGTGGCGCTAGCAGCGCCTCCCGGAACATGCAAGGTTTGCTGTAAATACGCGCTGTAACGTTCGTGAGCGTTAGTTATCGTTGAGATTCGACGTAGGGTGTTGATGTTAGTCAAGAATGCCGTTAAGAAGACGAAGAAGCCATTATCAACAGCTCACGGAGTTTGAACGAGGTCGTGTAATAGGGCAACGAGAAGGTGGATTTTCTTTCCGCAATATTGCAGAACGACTTGGCAGGAATGTAGCCACTGTGCATGATGTTTGGCAGCGGTGGTCAAGGGAAGGTACTGCCTCAAGAAGACCGGGTTCCGGCCGGCCACGTGGCACTACTGAGAGGGAAGACCACCGTGTACGGCGTATGGCCGTGGCGCATCGTACCGCGTCTGCGGCAGCAATTCGAGCTGCAGTTGCCACCACAGTGACACAACGAACTGTTACAAATCGGTTACTTGAAGGACAGCTCCGAGCCAGACGCCCTGTAGCGTGCATTCCACTAACTCTAAACCACTGCCATTTGCGACGTCAGTGGTGTCAAGCTAGAGCTCATTGGAGGACGGAGTGGAAATCTGTTGTGTTTTCTGATGAAAGCCGGTTCTGCCTGGGTGCCAGTGATGGCCGTGTGTTGGTTAGAAGGAGGCCAGGTGAGCGCCTGCAACCAACCTGTCTGAGGCCGAGACACACAGACCTACACCTGGAGTTATGGTCTGGGGAGCAATTTCCTATGACAGCAGAGGCACTCTCGTGGTTATCCCACGCACCCTGACGGCACAGTTGTACGTCGGTCTGGTGATTCAACCTGTTGTGCTGCCATTCATGAACAGCATTCCAGGGGGTGTTTTCCGACAGGATAACGCTCGCCAGCATACCGCTGTTGTAACCCAACATGATATACGGGGTGTCGACATGTTGCCGGCCACTCGGCGAGGCATCGGTTCGATGAGGTGGCGGTAGGTATCCTGAGGTATCTGGCACCATGATGTCCACAGCAGATTCTCCAGTTTCCGTACATTTCGGGGTGGTGGTTATACAGTGCGAACCCGCTTTTCCAAGTCGAACCACAAATATTCGATTGGCTTCGTGTCAGGTGAATTTGGACGCCAGGGCATTAACAGAAAGTCACCAGCATGTTCCTCGAACCACTTCTTGACGATTCTGGCAATGTGGCATGGCGCATTATCCTGTTGGTAATGGCCATCACCAGCAGGGAACACAGTTGCCATGAATCGGTGAACTTAGTCTGCAACGATGTTCAGATACCTGAGAGCTGTGAGGGATTTTGCTATTGGAATAATGGGGCCTAAAGTGTCCCAAGAAAATATCGCCGACAGCATGACACCCCGCCGCCGGCCTGTTTCCGCCCAACAGTGCATCCAGGTGCCACAACCTCCGTTGGAAATCTGCGTATCCGCGCTCGGCCGTCTACGTGATGCACCAGGAATCTTGATTCGTCAGACCAGGCCACTTTCTTCCAAGCATCCACGTCCAATGTCGATAATCTTGGTCCCATTTCATACGTTGTTGGGGATGACGTGCAGTGAGCATGGCAACCTGACTGGGTCTTTGGCTACGCAGGCCCATGCGCAGAAGGCTGCAATGAACTGTGTGCTGTGACACATTGCCCTGATCACCACTGTTGTGGCTTCAGGTGATTTGTCGCACTGTAACCCTGCGGTTGCTGTGAACAGTGCGGGACAGTCTCGGCTCCCCTCTGGCATCAATGAGCTGCGGAAGACACACGGTTGGACGACGGTTCGTTTGTGCACCACTTTTTATACGTACTCAATACAGCTGCACGTGAACAACCCACAAGCCACGCCGTTTTCGAGATCGTAGTTCGGAGGTGCCGTGCCATCACAATTTGTCCTTTATCATACTCCGATAAATCGGCAGCTTTTCCCATTGTGACTCCGAACACTCTGCTAACCGAAAGCCGGTCCTCGGGTTGTATATATACTGCTATGTGAACTTCACCTGCGCCACCGTTCGGTCCCCAGGCGCGCTCATTTCTCTAGTCTGGAGGTGGTCATAATGGAATGGCTCATCTCTGCGGTTCTGCTTATGTAATATTCCACAACAGACTTGACTTTCATAAAATCTGTGAAAGATGCGCCCAACACTTCTCCAATGATGAGCAGTTTAAACATTTCTCAACTCCTTTTTGATAGTTGTGGTAACGCAAGTGAGGCATTTATTGAATCGAGTCATCCGTGGGGAGGAAACATAAATCCACCATTGCGAGCCGGAGAGTAAACGCCACAGTTTAGAACCAAAACATTCGGGATCACCAATCAAGGAATAAAGTTCAAAACTCATCCAAACGATGAGAAACTGCTGGTACCTGATTTTGGGGATCACAAAGGTCAATATTGCAACATTAGCAAGACAGGGCCTCTACAGTGAACAGAGCCGATTTCGGCGAAATTCTACGAGATGTACTAAAACCCGCAATTCAAAGGAAACGCCAAACACTACGGTGTGAAGTTGTTTTGTGCTTCCATAACAATGACCATCCTCATGCTGCTTCTCACAATGCTGAAACTTTCCAGTAAAGAAACCTTAAGATATTGAAGCATCCTCCGTACAATCCTATTCTAGACTATCAGTTATTTGGCCCACACCAAGCCCCCTTAAAATGCCGACGATTGGCCGTGGTCTAAAATCTGAAGGAAGCTGTATATATATGACTCAGCTCAGCGAAAAGAATGCTTTCATCTAACGGAATAAAGAACCTTGTGCAACGTTGGACTAAATGCTTTGAAAATTAAGGCGACTATGTTGAAAAATGATGTACGTCTCTGCACGTTCTCCATTGATCTTTTAATTACATTTTATAAACACACTGCTGATCAGTTTTGCCCCACCCTTGTACATCCGAAAGGAAATAGTTCTAAGATTTTTAGACAATTTGAAATATTTTTTGTAGATCCGAACGGAAGTATTTTGTACCGCTTATTCTCTCAGATAATTTTTAAACAATTCGAGGTATATTTTACAGATTCGTAGGAAAATATCAGGTACAACGTCGTGTCAGAATTTTGAACAATTTGAAATAAGTTTTTAGACATTTCTAAATAATTTGAATTATCTTTTTGTATATCCAATCCAAAATAGTAGTTACAGCTCCCTGTCTCATATTCTTGAAGAATTTGAAAAATAATTTGCAGATCCAAATAGGAAAGATAAATTCAACTACCTATATCTCAGAGTTTTTGAACAATATCATCTAAATATAGGGTGAGACAGAGATACCATGATTTAGCATTTTGGCACTGTAACGAACAGTCAATTTCATCATTCAAATGAGGGAATAAATAAAAAACACGTACGAACAAAGGACTGTGATCGTTTTACAATACAAACGGAAACACTTCAAATTTGGCACATTTCACTTTGTGGTTTTAAATGGAAAATTTTTTCTTTGCACCGAGTTACAACTGACAGGCCAGGAGATATTCATAATCTTGAATGACACCAAGACGACAAATGCAAGAAGAAAAGTTGGTACAAATTTGCGAGCAAAGTTTTCAGGTAAAAAAAAAAAATGACCAATTGTTGCAGGGCTGCTCTTGATCGCATGTTCAACTCGTGAACTTCTGTGTCCAGGTAATGGGAAAGGCGAGATAAATCTGGTCCTGAAGCGCAGATTTTCAGGTGTTTGATTATCATGACATCCGAACTTCTGGGGGATTGAGGTGGCTGTTAAAATTGAAAATTCTCTTTAGCCGTACACAAATATTTTACTCGAACGACGAGGAAAAACAGCATTCGCTCACTTAAAAAGTAAGCTCGGAGAAATAAACGTAGAACAGAAATTTAAATGCTGTCACCAGTTTAAAAGTTTAAAAAGATCATCACTTCATAATTAGGTCAAACTAGTAAAATGCTACCATCTTACTCTAGTACCATTTCATGAACTATGACAGTTGCCTCTAAGAATTATTATATACATATATTATTCTAAGGGAATTATTAAGATAGTGTTATTAAGGCAGGCTTGCCTTAAGTTAATCTGCTTTAATTCAAATATCTCAAAGCTGCCATCGAGCTGTCATCGTGACATTACGTAAACTATAACAGTGATGTCCGTCAGTGGCTAACGGTGTAGGAACTACAGGGAACAGACCCCACTCCAGTGACACAGTGGTCTAAGTGCTGGCTTCTGATTTTTCGTTCGATATTGGTCCGGGATACATGCCAAACCGGTATTCGAACATATACAGGGTATTATATTACCCAAATTCGTGCGACAAACAGAGAGGGGTGATAGTACACATAAAGACGAATAACTTTTGGAATGAAACGTAGGGTGGCACTCCACTCCTAGTGCCCAAAAACGTCGAGTTCCATGTCCACGTTGATCCTCCAACAGTGGAAAGAAACACAACTTAACCTAAATTATGGGTTGCACACTTGCGTTGGTGAACGCAGAGGCAGTGCAGGACTGAAAGAAGGTGCTCGAAGTGACGCCTGAGAGCGTCGTTGCACAGCCCACACCGACGAATAAAGGACTAAGGACTGTCGTACTCTGTCGTAGACTCTCGATGTGTTCGGGCTGTCTGTGCCTGATGCAATGAGCGTCACGACCAGCATGCACTGGAGTATTCGTAACGGGTTCATGGGAACGGATTGATCGACATTACCGAGTTAACAGCGTGCGGCAAAAGACGACCGGACGTAGCGGAGGAGTCGTGTATGACATGGGGACTACTCATACGAGGAATTGGCGGATATGCATCTGATGTATGGGCGCGCACGTGGCAATGGACGTGCAGCTGCGAGGATGTACCGTGAGCGATTCACGAATCGTCGTATGCCTCCCCATGCGACATTCGCCAGAGTTGATCGACGCCTGCGAGAGACTGACGTTCACGATCTCCAGGTGTGATGCGGGGCGTCAGCGGTCAGTGCGGACACCGGAAATGGAAGAGTGCGTCTTGCAACGATTCACAACACCGCCGTCCACTAGTACGCGAGCAGTGGCAGCGGAAATGGGTGTTCCTCACAGTGCGGTGCGAAAAGTTCTGCATGAGCAACTGATGTAATCCCTTCTTAATGCAGAAAGTTCATGGTTTGGCCGGAGATGCCTGGTACAGTTCGTCAGGTGGCTGCTCCAGATGAACACTGCTAATTCACTGTTGGAGGATCAACGTGTCTTAGTGTTATTCAGTGATGAGGCGATGTTTACGCAGGAGAGCATTTTCAACAGTCAAACCAGCACATTTGGGCTAATGATAATCCGCACGCCACCGCCACTTGCCACCACCAGCAGAGCCAGAGGTTTACCGTCAACATCTTGGCTGGTATCCTTGGTGTTTGGCTGGTGGGACTGTACATCTTGCCACAACGTCTGACCGGCACCATGTACCATGTGTTCCTGAAGCAAATGCTTCCCGGTTTGTTGCAGAGTGTTACACACAATGCTTGGAGAGACATGTGGTTCGTGCATGATGGGGCCCCTGCACATTTTTCCACCGCGGTCCAGGACTTCCTGAATGCTACGTATCACGGCTGATGGATTGGTTGGGGCGGACCGGTAACTTGACTTCCACACTCTCCGGACCTGAATCCACTGGACTTCTTCTTCTAGGGACACCTGAAAACACTGGTGTACGAGACGCCTGTGGAGTCACCGGAAGATCTCGTAGTGAGTACCGTTGTCGCTGCTGACCAGATCAGCACACCACCGAAGGACTACGAGAGAGTGCGACAGCCCTTCATCCGTCGGTGTGGGCTGTGCAACGACGACCTCGGGCGCCACTACGAGCACCTCCTTCCAGTCCTACTCTGCCTCTACGTTCACTAACGCAAGTGTGCAACTCACAATTTAGGTAAGTTGTGTTTCTTTCCACTGTTGGAGGATCAACGTGGACATGGAACTTAACGTTTTTCGGGCACTAGGAGCGGAGTGCCACTTTGCGTTCCATTGCAAAAGTTATTCGTTTTTATGTGTACAATCACTACTCTTTGTTTGTCGCACGACTTTGGGAACACCCTGTATATATTGTTGTTGTTTTCCATGCCACACAGGTATTGAACATACACTGCTGGCCACTCAAAATGCAACACCAAGAAGGACACGAGATAGCAAAGCCAGATTTATTGGACACATAACAACAGATACAAAGATGAAACGATTGAGCTTACAGGATCGTGCGACTTGCGGAACACGCAGACATCAATAGTTGTTGGCGATGACTTCCAGCGAGCATGGGGACCCGGCTGGGTCTTCGACTACGCAAACCTATGCACAGAAAGCTGCGATGAACTGTGTGCTGTGACACATTGCCCTGATCACAACTGTTGTAGCTGCAGGTGATTTGTCTCACTGTGGCCCTTTGGTTGCTGTGAACAATGCGCGACAGTTTCGGCTCTCCTCTGGCATCAATGGGCTTCGGACGACATACGGCTGGACGACGGTTAGTGGTTTGTCCATTTGTGCACCACCTTTGATACGTACTCACTGCAGCGGCACGTAAACCTGCCACAAGCCGCGCCATTTCGGAGATCGTAATTCCGAGGTGCCGGTAATCACAATTTGTCCTTTATCAAACTCCGATAAATCGGCAGCTTTTCCCTTTCTGATTCCGAACACTCTACTAACCGAAAGCCGGTCCTCGGGTTGTATATACATATATTGCTCAGTGAACTTCACTTGTGCCACCATTTGGGTTCCAGACGCGCTCATGTCTCTGGGCTTTGGGTGGTCATAATGCAATGGTTCATCGGTGTAGATCAGTTAATTCTACTCCTGGATGGATGTCATACCCATCTAAAAGGGGATCTGAAATCTTTAAAAGCGAGTCTCACAGTACATCATTATTGTCAACCAGAAGTAGAGAAAATAATGAGTCTTGTGGAAATTTGCCTCAAACAAAACAGTTTTGTTTTCCGAGGAACACTTTAAGAACGGATGGGGGACCTTGCCATGTGAAGCCAGGTGTCATCTGCCTTATGCGAAATCTTCGAGTATATGCATCGTTTTGAAGAAAACATTTTTCAGCTTGCGAAATTTCTATTTATACATACGATATGTAGACGCAGGGCCGATTCTGGCAGGTGTGCAGTGCGTGTGTGCACGCACGCAGGCGGCCAAATTCTAAGGGCTGCCGGAGCGGCCTCTTTCGGTGGTACATTTGTGGAACCACCATTTTCAGAATTTTTACTCTAGACTCGCTTTGGCAACGCGAGTTTTAACTAACGGTGAAAAAGTTGAAAGAGCTTGGTTAATCTGTTCTACTAAATCCAATAGTGTGTTTTGCTTTTGTTGCAAGTTGTTTGCTTTAAAACAAAACAAACTAACAGATTACCAAGGGTTTTCAGATTGGCGACATTTAGCTACTCATTTATCGCGGCATGAAGCGAGTGTAGAACATATGCAAAATTGTAAAAAGTGGTATGAATTAAAAACACGTCTCTATAACAGTTGTATACTTGATAAAGAACAACGGTACTTTGAATCTGAAAATGACGATGGCGAGCCATTATTGAGAGAATCATTGCAATTGTCCAGTTTCTGGCAGGGCAGTGTTTAGCTTTCAGGGATGAAAATGATAAATTATATAAAGCAAACACTGGGACCTTTTTTAAGGCTATAGAAATGTTAGCAAAATTTGACCCCGTTATCTCACAGCATGTCAATAGCATAACAAACTCTCAACCTGCTAAAAGTCATGTGCCTCATTACTTAGGCCATGCTTTTCAAAATGAAACTTTATCTGTTTTAGCAAATGGCATAAAATCAGAAATCAAGAAATGTGTAAAGAATGCAAAATATTTTTCGGTAATTCTCGACTGCACGCTAGATGCCAGTCACACCGAACAGATAGCGTTTGTAGTTAGAATTGTAAATATTGACAACTCTGATGTTGCAGTGGGAGAATTATTACTTGGGGTTTATCCAGTTTCAGACGCTACGGAGAAGGATTATGTAATTATCTTCTAAGTGAACTCTTAACAGATTATGAACTAGATATTCAAGATATGCGTGGATAGGGGTACGATAACGGGGCAAATATACATGGTAAGCATAATGGCTTGCAGAACAAAATTAGAAGTATAAATCCTAAAGCTTTTTTTGTACCTTATGCATCCCATTCATTAAATTTAGTTGTAAATAATGCTGCCAAAGTAACTGTGACGTATATTCTAAATTAACTTTCCTTTTTAGTTTCTTTCCCTATGTAAATCTTGAGTTTATTCTGTTATTCTTCACTCTTAACGTAATATCTTTTCTCTCAAACGAATACGTTTGGCAACACAATTGAGGTTGAATGCACGTGACGTATGTCTGATATTGATAAGAACAAGAGATAAAAGCGACGACTAAATTGTTGCTTGGAGAGCGTTGGGTTGTAAACTGATTATTGAAAGGAGCGTTGTGAAAAGAGCGTTGTGTTAAGAGTTGTGTGGTGTGTAGAGAGTTTAGTGCAATATGCTATGCTACGATGTGTTTGCTACATCCTGAATAAAGCATCTTTTCCGCAAGTGTGACTTCTGTTGTTTACATGTTTCGTCTGGCCGTTAAGGTTTCTTTCATTTAGGAACTATTTCTTAGTATGTTGATGTTTTAAATTAACGTAGAAGTAAGACAAGACTTCTACGTCATACTGGCACCCGAACTTCACTCGAACAGATTCATAGTAGAAGTCACGGAATATGGCTAACCTAACGGATCCTATCGGTCTCTTCTATGACTGTTATAGACATGACCATGAGGCTCATAATTCTACAACAGACAATCTACGCACTCAGCGTTATAGAGTTCCAAACAATTCACCCAGTGCTCTGTACGAGCCCTGCGGTTCTGACTTACCAGACAGCGAATACGCGAGACACGAAACTTATATACCGCGTACTTCGACCGCAGTGCCTCAACAACAATTTACCCCACCACCCCCGTCAGAAGGAGCAAAATTGTTGCTCATTACGTACCCCATGTGGGTTCTATTGTATTCAGGGGAAACGGCGGTTCACTTAGGTTTTTGGAGGACCTTGATGATCATTTTGACCTATATAATGTTCCTGAAGACTGTCAGATACCTATTGCTGGCACATGCTTGCAAGACACGGCAAAGGTGTGGTACTGACAGTGGCGTCGAATGAACCCAGAGGGCTCCTATCAGCAATTTCGAGCTGACTTTTTGGATGTCTTTCCTTTTGGCAACAATAAGGCCGGCCTTGCACAACAACTGTTTTCCGGGCGACAGCGAGCGTCAGTTAGTCCAGTCTCGTTCGCCCTGGAAACAGTTCGACTTTACAAATTATGGGATCCCGCTGCAGTCGAGTCTGATATTTGTGACACTTTGCTACAGCAGCTGGATCCCTTCCTGCAGGATTTTTTGGAAGTTCGACGTCCTGTCTCCATTCCCGAGTGCTCAAAACTCGTTCGAGTCTATGAAGAACGCCACAGCAAAAGGGAAATCTTCACAGGTTCAAGAGTACCGCCAACCTACGCAGTACCGTGAACCTTCTATTCAGACTAATAGGTATCAGCAGCCAAAACAGAACATTCGTCAAGGACAATTTTTCAATCAGCCTAGGAACGCCTATCAGCAGTCCAGATACGTGCCGCCGCATCGTCGGGCACCAGAGGTGCGACATCCTGACCATTATGGGAATCAGGATAACCAAATTTCTCGTCTCCGGGATAATTACTACCCGGTTGACAAGACCTATCCAAAACACCGTGCTAGGGGGAATATGCTGCTCTTACACAGGAAACAATTTTTCAAAATTATAAACAATTGTATTGTAAAATTTTGGACCACATTCTTATGGAAATGGGTATAAGATTTCAAGACTAAGAAACTTCAATTTGTCTGACTTGCTGACACAACCGAATTCGTATAATTTAATGCATGCTTTCCCTCTCGCGCTTTTGAAAATTTACATTTTTACGGAAACATATTTACTAAACACAGCGCCTTAAAAATGAACCGAGTCTTGTATATGCCGATGAAAAATTAAGGAATATATTGACTCAACAACTCCTTCGAGTGTTTCACGGAGACAAAGACATTTTTACAGGAGATTGTAAATTGGTTTTCCTCAGTTTAACAATTCCATCTACAAGTGTGCCAGTGGAAAGAAGTTTTCTTAAAAGAATACAAACTTGCTCAAGAAACACTAGTTCCCAAGATGGACTTGCTTCTCTGGCAAATATTCCTATTCAGGAAGACATTTTATTGATACTCACGAAGAAAAAACCATCTAACCATCTTATGACGACATAATCGACAAATCTGCAGCTCTAAAAAGAAGAAAAATTGATTTAATATAAAAAAAATAAGTAAGTCCTCATTAAGGGATTTTCATTGTAGACAGTAGATATATTTTCATACTGCTTTTGTACCTCTTCACCTATTTTTCCAACCACGAGCCGCCACTGATAAAAAGTGTTTCTCTTAGTTCTGAGAAACGTTTTCCAAGACTTGGAAAAATTTAGAGCAAAATCTGTTTTTCCACGCAAAATTTTGGTGAAAAAAAACAATAATTTTTATTTGCGCCCTACGTTATTTATACGTAAATAAATTTAGCAGCATAATCCCAGTCTGTAAACAGACCTAGACACAAAAAATAATCATTTGGAAATAATTTTATCCATTACTTGCATTTTCCCACAAAAGAGTATTTCAGCTCCAGTTAAAAATCCGGGTTACTAAAAATAAAATCAACGGTGGTTTGGGGAAGAAATATATAGAACGAAATATTAAAGTAAAAAACAAAAATCTCCCATCACTGAGAGCCAAATAATCTTTAAAAGTGAAAATACTAAGTAAAAGCCGAAAATTCGCCAAAAAGTGGGTCAAGCTCTCCTAAAAAATCCAGAACAGCCGTAGAGATTTGATTCCGACTAAGAGTCAGATTGGCTTTTTTTAAAATTAACTTTCAGCTCTATAAAAAGTTTCAACACCTCTTTGATCAGCCAGGAACCTTCTGAATAGAAATCCCTGAAGGTGAAAAACCCAAGCGCACAGAAGAGCAGACTGGATACCGAAGCGTTGATTTAGGATTTTTTTTTACTAAGAGACAAACTCTGAAGTGTGTTCTATCAGAAAATAGTCAGTAGCAATAAAACCTACGCAAAACAAAAGCCAACACCTGTTAAATTCAACTTGAAAACTTCGAATCAACAAGTGAAACGACTGGCCCAATAATTGCAAGCACTGCACGCCAACAGCATTTGAACAAGTAAAAGATAGATTCCCAGCCTAGCAGAAATCATGACTTATACACATAGATAAAACTAACCTTCAAAATATTTTTTACCTTTGAAGAGTCTTACTGTTCAATATTTTTGTTAACATTGATCGCTAATGATCGCATTTTACACAATAACTGCAGGACAGCCAGCTGTGTTTGTCCTTCAGGAACTTGCAAGGACTGTTGCCACTGAACTGAAACTTCTTAATGACGTCACGTGCTACATCCTAGTAAACCATGGAGGTAAGAATAAGGGGAGAAAGTATGACGTCACAAACTTGAAGAGTTTTTAGCAGACGACGCTGACTGTGTGGCGGCTATCTTAAGCCTCTGATGGTGATTTTGGGTCATTGGTACCATTGGGTTACGTACGTGAGAAGTTTGATTTCCGAAATTTGAAGTTTTTTTTTAGAAATGGTGTGTTGTTGCGCTTACGCCGTAAGGTGACCAGAAGTTCCCAATTCTTGAGGAGAGTCCTCGAATTTGCTTACTGTCCCCAAAAACGCCTGATGCCTTTGGGGCGCAAATTGTCCTCAAATTTTGGTGTACGTGTCCTCGATTTTGCACTTCCTCATTAGCTCGTTAGATTTCTAATGAAAAATGTTCTTAAAAGTAGTTTCTGTTGTACTAGTTTTCCTCCATGCTTCTTCTGAAAACGAATTTTGCCTATTTTTGTTTTTCTTCTTTCCGAGTTTAACGACTAGAGACATTCGTTCTAGGGAAGGGAGAGAGCAAGTGCTGTAAGACAAAAACACCACTCATGCCTCATTCGAAACCGTGCCAATTTGTACGAATCATCGTCAGTGACCAGCACTAAGACACTGCACCATTGACACCGTCAAATTCCGATTGCACTTGTTTTGAGTTCCTCGAAGAACTTTGGCAAAATGAAAATTTCGTCATGCAATTACATTGGTGTGCAGCTTGATTTTAATTTGGCACATATATCTAAGGTAAAGCATTTTACTTTTGCTAATATGTTCTCGTAATCATAGATCTACTTTGTATATAAAAATTACCAACATTCTACAAGATATATCCTTCTAAACACAAATTATCATATGCAAATCTCACTTATTGAAGCAACGCAGTTTTGTGACAGAAAGATTTACATATTTATATTGAATGAACTGCGCCACCCCGGTGGCGCAGTGGTCTAAGCGATGGCCTCTGATCATTCGTCCGAAAGGATTCCAGGTTCGAATCCCGGTGAGGCATGGATGTTGTGTTTGTCTTACGGTACTGGCTCTCTCCCTTCCCTGGAACCAATGACCATAAATTAGGGACGAGCGACTGCTTATAGCCCATTGAGTTGCTCACGGTGGTCGTCAAACCTCCAATCAAAAAAAAAAAATGAACTGCCGATTCGGGGACGCCACGCATTTTTGTCCTCAAATCAGTGTTCCAATATCTGGTCACCTTAGCTTACGGATGTCATAACAATTTCGGGTGACCACCCCCTGGAGTTGCTTTTTACAGGTAAGCAAAGGAGAGGCATTTAATATGAAATCTTTTAATTTCCGAAGAGCGTTTAGTAGTAAAGCGCGTATATGAAGTCAATTTAGATATGACCAGCTTAATTTCCCATTTTGATTGACAGAATAATATGGCACTGAGCAGTATGACATTTTGTTGTGCTCACAAAGGAAAAAATATTCTATAGAAACTCAGAAAAATCATTTTTCGGAGCATATGCTTATGCACACAGATAAAAAGCCTTACCAACGTGATGAATGTTCCCAGCAATTTACTAGAAAAAGTGATCTTTCGAAGCATTTACTCATTCACACGGGAAAAAAAAAACTCACCAATGTGATTTATGCTCCAAACGATGTGCTCGAAAAATTTATCTTTTGAAGCATTGTCTCATTTAGACGTGGGAAAAGCCTCACCAGTGCGATGTATGCTCTAAATGGTTTACTCGAAAAAGTGAACATTCGAAGCATTTACGTATTCACCCGGGGGAAAATCCTGACCAATGTGATGTATGCTCCAAATAATTTGGTCGAAAAAATCTTCTTTCAGAGCCCACCTCCTTCACATAGGTAAAAAGCCTCATCAGTGTGATGTGTGCTCTAAACAATTTGCTCAGAAAAGTTTAAGACAAATATGCTTGTTCATTCAGGTGAAAAGCCTCATCAATGTGATGTGTGCTCGAAGCAATTCCCTTGGAAAAGTAATCTTTCAAGGCATGTGCTTGTTCACAGGTGAAAAGGCAAAATCATAATATACCTAATATAAAGTAATATTACAGCTTAACATTAATTTGCATACACTATAATGTTATCTTCATTTTAACAAAGCAGATCTCTGTAAAAGTCACTAAAGTTAGATTAAAACTCGTCACTAAATTTAGATTATCATACACACAACTTTAGAAACTATGAAATTACGCGGCGGGTTTACCTACAGAATGAGAAAAACACTTGTACTTACGTTGATGCCCAGAAGCCAGCCGAAATGTTTCCTAAATTCTAAATATCTGGAAGTAGCTCTAATGCCCTAAACATTGATAAATCAACTAATAATATTCTTAAGAACAGTATATAAAAATTAATATAAGGAAAAAATTGCAAATTTATTAATATTGAAAGCAAATTGCCAACTTCATACCTCGCTCAATGGTAACAGCTATTGCAGAGTCTGCTCATGTCAGGCTTAAGATGGCTGCCGTGACGTCACAGGTGTGACGTTTCGCTGGCTTCACTTGGATTGCATTGAGCCAACGGAGAGTGCTTTCTCCACTTATTCCTATCTCCATAGAAAATTACAGACGCTCAATTGAAGCCCTGCTTCAAGATCTTTAAGAGAGTCAGAGAGAGAGAGATTTTTTTCCCTAGGGAAATTCTTTGGAAATCTAGAGAATTTCTGTGTGTGATCTAGGGAAAATTTAGGGAACAGGTTGGTTGGCAGTACCACTGACCGTTAGCTTTTTCTAATTTTGCCGCGCTGGTTTAAGTGTGCTTGTTGAAGTTTGGGAGTTAAAGGTAACAGTGATTAATTTATTATTGGCAGTTTATTAATGATATGAAATTACGGCCTTTTTTAAGGTTCTTTGGTAATAGTTTAATCTGTTAACGGGAAACGATATACTTGTATAAGTAGTTTTTCTGACTTCTGTTTTGCTTTCCTATGAGGGCAATTACCTTTGCTCCCATTTAACTTTTCTGTTGACCCTTTCCTTTCGAAAACGGCCCAGTGGGCAAAAGAAAGTACCCAGGGTCTACACCTATTGGGGATCATTTGGTAGTAATTGACTTCTTGTGTGTGTAACATATGGAACAACTAGGTTCTGAGTCATGTTGAGATTTTATTGAGGTTCTGTAGGAACAGTAGCTTTTGATATAAACTGACTTGGTAATCAGTAGAAGTTCCTTAAATTCTGGTCATTTGTGTCTTTTTTAAAATAAAAGAGTTGAAATAACATATATACATACATATTTCAGTGTGTACGTTTTCTGCAGATGCTGACAATGGAAGGTTGAAATGTGTACATGCATACTTGCACTTTACCACATATTAAACCGTTTGCTTTTTTAAAAGTGGCTAGATACTGTGTGATTTGTGCCATTCTGCTTGTAGTACAAATGCGTGAAGTTTAGCTGTTTCAAACAGGTCTATCACGGTGGTCATTAAACCTTCAAAAAAAAAAAAAAAAAAAAAAGTCCTATAACAAAATTGTGCTCAGTAAATTCTGATACCAAGAGCACAGTAAATTCTTGTAGCAGTTTTGATTGTGTTCTATCAGCATGTCTCATTTTTCAAGATCTGAATTCATTTCAAACATTGGAATTTGAAATACAGAAATTTTTGTCATTTTCATGGTTTCATGTCTTTTTCATGTAATCAACTGCAACTCTCAATCCCAGTATTTGACAATAGTTTGAACAATAACGCATAGGTTTGCTCAAAGGTGTGTGCTAAATGGTTTGTTATTTTAGTGATAATTTCTGTAGCAAACTGTAATGTTGCTGCCCAGTGAGCCTCTGGTAGCGGCTGCTGGGTTTGAATCTTCTAGGAAAGTAAGTGAAAATCTTTGACAATGCTCTGCAAACTACAGTATTTGATCCCTAGCTGTCAGGGTGCTCTCAGAGTAGATTTCTTTGGGCTCATCTTGAGCCTTTTTAATGTTGGTTTCAGCTGAAGGTGGCCGTAAGGTTTACAAATGTGCTTGTGGTCAGAGTAGCAGAATGTAAACTTAACGCTGTACACAGATAGTTTCCGAAATTATTAGCTGAATTTGCAGATAGTTTTTGTTTGTAGAATAAAAATAAAATAAAAATGTATTTACAGCAATTAAAACACTTACTTGGCTTTACTTGGATTAATATACTTAATTCTATTTTAACTTGAATAACTTTCAATTATTTTTCACATCTGAGTTCTTTTTGTTTTAACAGATGTTTCTGACTTCTAGATTTTATCAAGGCCTGTTCTCGATGTATAGGAACAGCATCAAACGTTTTGTTTACACAGAAAGAATTAAAATTTTATCTAGATTTTATCAAGGCCCATTCTCAATGTATAGGAATAGCATCAAAAGTTTCGTTTACACAGAAAATTAAAATTTTATTGCCAGATTCCTCTTGCAGTTTTCAGTTATTAAATTAAAATTTTTTTCCTTGTGTATTTTGTTAGTCTAGTTTTTGAATTAAGTTCTTGAAAACACTATAATTTTTGAAAGTTCATTGATGAAACTATTTTTCTGGATATAAAAACTTCCTTTAATTAGTCTCTTGTTTTTATGAGGTTCATAGTCAAATATTTTAATATTTTGCCCTAAAGATCTATTTCACACACATTGCTGCACATTCACTTGTACTTTTGTCCTCATTCAATCATTAATGGTCTAATAATTATTTTTTGTTTTATAAACTTTTTAAATTATTCTAATTATCATGGTTCACGCTTTACCGGTTTGCAGCAAGCTTTCTGTTTCAATGGTTGTGTACACAGATGCATTTTATTTTTATACAACTCTGCTTTTGCTGTCCAACTTTAATGTTTAAATGTATGTGGAGTACTCTTTGGACCTTTTAGGATTATTCAATGATCAAATATAGTCTTCAATGATAAACAATACTGTTCAAAACTATAAGCTGCCATTTTGTGGTACCTGCAAAATTAAATGAAAACCCATGAAAAACAAATGGCACAGCAAATGCTATAGCAGAGGCGGAGCAAAGAGGGGAGGAGGGGCAGCCGGCGCATGGGCGCCAATGATAGGGGGCCGCCTAGCCAGGCGTCGTGAAGAGACGTGATGCAGACACTCATAAACCCCTTATGTGTTTTCGAATTACATCTCAAATTCCATCATGTATAAAATTTTTGAATCAAAAGCAAGTAATGGCTCAAGCGCAGTGGTCGTAAACTGTGGTAAAATATACAGCCTTTACAACTGTACGAATAAGATATCTGAGCTTATCCGTACAGTAAAGTAAAGGCTGCTTGGGACAGCTCAAAGAATTGTTCTGTCAAAGATCAGATATCTCGAGTAATAAGTTATGTAAGATGGGGAAAGGTCATAGAGAGTTTCATTGATTTTTTTAGTCAGTGGAAAAACAGGTGAAACTTTTGCTGAAGCAATAGTCAGAAAATTGGAAAGCGACGGTTTAGTTCTCGCAAACTGTAGAGGACAGTTGTATGACAATGGAGCTGACATATGGCAGGGAGGTGCAAGCGGGTTCAAGCACGCATCCTTAAAGAATATAATCTTGCATTTTTCTTGCCATGTGCAGCTCACTCTCTTAACCAAGTGGTTGTTCAAGCTGCTAATGTAAATCCAGACACAGATACTTTCGAGTTCTCCACTGTTTCTACTTATTTTTTGTGTCTTCAACAGCTAGGTGGGAAAAATTACAGAAACGTGTTAAAATGTTCCTCGAATCCGGATCTAAGACAAGGTGGTCCACAAAGATAGAAGCTGTTAGAAGTGAAAGAAAGACTAGCTGTTCCAATGAAAGTTTTAGTAAGCTGAAGCTTATCAAAACATATCTGCAGAGCACAACTGGCCAACAGAGATTAACAAATTTAAGTGTGATCTCCATAGAACATGAGTTTGCATCAAAACTTTCTTATGATGATATCATAAAGGCTTTTGCTGCCAGAAAAGTCAAGCTATACACATGCCTGTCCCTGGATTTAAAAAACGGCTTCATTTTAAATTGTAATGCACAGCTGTATTCAAATGTTTAAATGTTTGTCATACAAATGTTTAAAATGTAAAACTCAAAGGTCTGTGTATTGAATAAAAAATAGTTTGTATATTAAATTGTGTTATTTTGGTGAACACTGTATTAATGCTATTGGGTATATAAATAAGTTTTGAGGGATTTCCGTTCGGTGTCAACTTATTACTGCTTGCATGTATTTTAAGGTGGCAACACTGCAATATCGCAGTACAAGACATCAGAGTCAGTATACGACATTCGATTGAGGTGCGAAGACGTATTTGCTTTACTCGATGGAAAATGGCAACTTTCGTCCTGACAAAACAGCATTTGCGGGAAGTGTTGGTGCATTACTTTATTGTCAAGAAAAGTGCTGCCGACAGCTATCGCTTAATGTCAAATCTATGGTGAACATTCCCCATCCATAAAAACATGTGAGTATTGGTTTAGATGATTCAAAAGGAACAATTTTGATGTCAGTGATAAAGAGCGTTCTGGACCACCCAAAAAAATGGCTGATGCCGAATTGGAAGCTTTACTTGACGAGGATCCATGCCAGACCCAAAAAGAACTAGCAGCAGCATTTAACATTAGTCAACCATGCATTTCACATCGTTTAGCTGCCATGGGAATGGTGCAAAAAGAAGGGAATTAGGTTCCACATGCTTTGCGGGAAAGAGACCTTGAACGTCAAAAACCATTTGCGAATTGCTGCTTCAAGGGCAAAGAAGAAAGGTTTTTTTGCATCGTATTATTACTGCCGACGAGAAATGGATGTGGTAAGATAACCCTAAACGGCAGAAAGCATGGGTGAAGCCAGGTGAACCAGGTCCTTCAATGCCAAAACGCAATATCCATGGTTCAAAGTTAATGCTGTGTATCTGGTGGGACCAGAAGGGTGTGATCCACTATGAACTGCTGAAACCGTCAGAAACTATTACTGGTGATCGGTATCGAACCCAATTAATGCGTTTAAAACGAGCTCTCACGCAAAAACGGCCGGAATGGGAGAATAGACACAACAAAGTCATCTTACAGTATGACAACGCAAGACCACACGTTTCTCGACCTGTGAAAAAGTACTTAGAAGGATCCGACTGGGAAGTTCTACTCCACCCGCCATATTTGCCAGATATTGCGCCATCGGATTACCATTTGTTCTGGTCGATGCAGTCAGCACTTTCTGGAGAACGGTTTAGTTTTTATGAAGACATCAAAAATTGGCTGGACAACTGGATCTCTTCCAAGGAACCAGAATTCTTCCTTCGGGGCATACGTTCACTGCCCGAAAGATGGGGTAAAGTTGTAGCTTCAGAGGAAGCATACTTCGATTATTATTAAAATATTGTTTCTGTTCTACAACAACGTGTTTTGTTCACCTCAAATCCCTCAAAACTTATTTATATACCCAATACAATTAATTATTTAAAAACAAAGTGACAGAACAGTGTAGTGAAAGGCCAGTTGCCCAGTTTTTAAACACGGGAAACTTATTAATTGGTTATGACTAAAATATTAAATTAATTATTGTTTTTACTGTAAAAGAACTCTTGATTTTATTAACTGTTAAGATTCATTCAACAGGGGTTAAAATTCATGGCGGGATTCTCGCCGAAATAAAGTTGTTAGACGGGAGGAAGCCTTAAGAAATTTTAAGAAAAATATAAAATCTTGGGTTCGTTTTTGGACCACTCGTAAAATTTGCTTGTTAAAAACGTATCCTTCATAAAAAAATTTGTGCGTTAGAAACGAACCATTCAGAGTTCCGAAAATTCCAATCGAATATATCGTTCATGTTAGGAACATGATCAATTTATGGATTTGTGAATCGGCTTTCATGCGTAGCCGCATGAACAGTTCATTTTGCATATCGCGGACTGTTACGAATCAGGCATGAGATTTTTCGGATTCGCGAAATTCCACTTTTTCGCCACATTTTGATTATACTCAAGATTGACGCAAAAAAAATAAATGAAGATAATGGGTAAATGTGTACTTTAGTGTCCTAAATTATTTCATCGGAAAAATTTCACTGTGTGGGACAAGTGCGACGTACAATTTTTTAAGCATGCAAAATAATGGGGAAAGGTGCAAAAATATAGTATTTGTAGAAAACAGGAAATAATTTTACTGAAATATTTACCTGGGAATACGATGGTTTGGGAAGAGTACGTGCAGTAAGCCTAGGACGACAGAGCGGCGACGGCGTCAAGGTCTAGTCCGATGAATGGGAACTTAGTTTAGAAAGGCAAGTAACAGGCGGAAGAGTACAACAGGAAGCAGTTCAGCAGTATGTAGTCATAGAAGCATCTTGTAGGAATACGCTGAAGGAAAGAGGTCGGTTTTACGCAGCATTATAAGTGGTGTTAGTAGCTTTTTCAACAGTGTTAGTGGCTCTTTCCAAAGTCATGAGTCTCCATACTTCATTTCGGATTTCTTCAGGGCTTAAAATTTTTATATGCGGCACAATACGACAAGAAGCTGTTGGCCTCCCTGCCATACTACGATTTCTGAAATGAAGAAACTCCTTTATTTTCAAAAATATCCGTTTCAGGACAAAAAAATGTGAGCTACAAGGTATGGAATAACAGCACAACTACAAATCAAGTGGTTGAAGAAATCAACTACCCTTTACAGCTTCAAAACCATAACCAAAACTTGGGGTTCAACCGTAATCATTACTTCTTACTCAACACTTCTGTCGTACATGAAAACATTTACATTCCTTCATTTCTTTCCATTCGAAGATATTTTGAAACTAATAATAACGACATTCCGCACATTTCTTTCTCAAAAATTAAGAAAACAGTTTTGAACTACTTCCACTTGCATAGGATTACATCACACTCTTCTGAAGAATACATCCCACTCCTATTTTATTTTTCTGCGCATTCACTACGAACTTTGCTCTGTTCCAAAGCATGGAAGCTTCACGTCGTCGCCGTTAGCATCGTTTAAGCCTCCTGCACCAACTGCTGCACACCATCATACTCGCACGTAAATACTTCGGTAAAATTCTTTCATGTTGTCTTAAATTACTTTATTTCTGCACCTTTTCCTATTGTTTTGAATGTTTAAGAAATTGTACGTCACACTTACCCCACACAGTTCAATTTTTCCGAATACATAATTTAGGACGCTAAAGTACACATTTACCAGATAATGTTTTATTTTCGGAAGATTAATGTGTGTGTGTGTGTGTGTGTGTGTGTGTGGGGGGGGGTCATAAACGTAGTAAGAAAAATTTCCGCAATCAGAATTTATTTCTTTTTCTTGCGAAGTTTCCTTTCTCTAATATTGTTATTAAATATCAATTTATTGCATAAATGTTTGTATTTCAGCTTCCAATAACGAAAGTTTGACGGAGCAAAAATTTCCTAGTAAACTTTTAGGCATGAGTTTCTTCCGCGGATTTGAGGAACTCTGACTTTGTTGTCATCATTTGCGTTGTTTTCGAGAACGATGCAAAACTGAAGATATTTTTTGGGGGGAGTGGGGATTTGGTGTGTATGGCAGCGGAAGGGGGGGGGGGCGTTTTCCCGCTGCGGACAAAATTTCGCCTTTCAAAACTTTCAAAAACGGAAGTTAGACAAACTGCAGATTTAACCTGTAATCATAAATTTTTTTCTCTCACAATATTCCGTCGGCTCAGTATTACCGTAAAACATAATTTTGTTTGATAACTGATTGTGTTTCAGCTTGAAAATGGACGAAAAATTTCCGAAAACGGAAGTTGGACGGAGGAAAGATTTTTTCGTAATTGTAAATATTTTTTCTGCAATGTTCCCACTGTGCTGAATTATTGTTAAATGTTATTTTCCCTCCATAAATAGTTGCAAAGGGAAAAACTGGACACTCGTATCCGAAGAATGGTTGAATCAACTAAGTAACAATTATGTGATCTGTAAACATCTCATACATAGTATTCAAAAAGATTATTATTTTTCAGAGCTGAAGAGAAACTTGTTCAAAAATAATAAATTAGTTGACCCTTGTAATAGTAAACTTGCACATCACAATGTACAGTGAAGATTTATCTTTAGTGATTGAGATAGACTGCAGATTTCCTTCTGCCACAATGGAACTATTTTTGAAGTTTGAGTGTATAGAATCTGAATCTGTGAAGCAACACACACACACACACACACACACAAGTTTTAGTACAGTCTTTCAAAAGCCTGGCTGACCAGTTTTGTTTTGTTTTTCTCGAAAATGAATGAAGATGCAGTTATGGAATATTCGCTATTCAAACATAGCTGTAAGAAATGAAGAGTTTA
Source organism: Macrothele yani (assembly GCA_039090855.1). Classification (NCBI taxonomy): domain Eukaryota; kingdom Metazoa; phylum Arthropoda; class Arachnida; order Araneae; family Macrothelidae; genus Macrothele; species Macrothele yani. Next base: position 57,676,045 of record CM077019.1, on the reverse strand, counting down.
TGTATTTTCTAAGAGTTTTATAAGCAACCATCCGCACACTTTTCCATCAGTGTCAAAAGTTTCTTTTGCAAGTAAGTCCTGTGTTGCGTTTAACTAATGTACCATGTGAACGCGCACAAAACAGAATTCAGTCAAAATTTAGAGATTCACTGAGCAACAAAAATCTTAATGCATATTACTGAAATTGGACCAGATAAACCCTCAGAAATAAAACAACAGCTGATCAAAGACAAACATATACCGTATATCATCATCATCATTGTCAACCATTATCAATCCACTGCTGGACGAAGGTCTCCCCAAGTTTCCTCCACAACGGTCTGTCTTGTGCCAGTCTCCTCCATGTCACTCCCGCATACTTTCGAATTTCATCCACCCATCTTCCATGTGGTCTTCTTCTGGGTCTTTTCCTGTCCCTTGGAATCCAATCTAAAATTTCGGCTGTCCATCGATAGTCTGTTCTTCTGGCAGTATGTCCAGCCCATTGCCATTTCAGGGATTTAACTCTGATCATGATGTCTTCCACTCTTGTCACTTTTCGGATCCACGTGTTCCTCTTCTTATCTCTCCTGGTTACACCAAGCATGCACCTCTCCATGCTGCTTTGAGTTGTCTGCAGCCTTTGTATGTCTCTTTTAGCTAAGGTCCACGTCTCTGCACCATACGTAAACACTAGAAGGATGCATTGATCAAACACTTTTCTTTTAAGACATAATGGCATATTGCTCTTGAAAATTATGCTGTTTCTTCCAAAAGCTCTCCAGGCAAGTTTTGTACGCCGATTAATTTCTTCACCAATGTGACCCTCACTTGATATCTGCTGTCCAAGATAAACGTACGTGTCTGTTATCTCCAGCTTTTCTCCATCAATCGATAAATCTTCATTTCTTGTAAAAGCATTGTACATCACTTTTGTCTTCTGAAAGTTCATTTTTAATCCCACTTCTTTACTCTTGTCAGCAAGTTCCTGGATCATACTCTGTAGCTCTGATGGGGTAGTTGCAAAAATGACTATGTCATCAGCAAAACAAAGATGGGTTAGATAATCTCCATTAATCTTTATCCCTTTGTTTTCCCAGTTCAGTGATTGAAAGACATTTTCCAATGTGGCATTAAAGAGCTTCAGAGATATGGTGTCACCTTGTCTCACTCCTTTTCCAATTTTTATGTGTGTTGTATTTTCAAACAGCCGAATCTTTGCACTTGCATTTTCATAGATGTTATTAATGATATTAATGTATGCATCTTCAATACCGCAGGATTTCAGAGCCATTGCAACTGCTGATGGTTTCACCGAATCAAAGGCTTTTTCATAATCGATAAAAGCCATGCACAATGGAAGCTCATATTCCCTCGCTCTTTCAATTAGTTCTCTCAGTACGTGGATATGATCTATTGTGCTGTAGCCACTCCTGAATCCAGCTTGTTCTCTCGGTTGAGCCATGTCCAGTGTCACCTTCAAGCGGTGTGAAAGAACTTTAGTGAAGATTTTATAAACCACTGATAGGAGGCTGATAGGTCTGTAGTTCCTGAGATCCTCAATGTCACCTTTCTTATGTAGCAAGATAATTGTAGCGTTGTTCCAATCCTCAGGGATTTTCCCTTCATTAAGGTATCGAGTAAAAATTTGGGCGAGTACTGTTTCGATTTCTCCACTTGCTTCTTGTATGATGTCTACAGTAATTCCATCTTCTCCTGGAGCTTTTCCCCGCTTCATGTTTTTGATTGCATGTGCAACTTCTGCTGGAAGGACTGCAAGAACTCTGGTACTGGTACCTTTCATGATGTCTGGAGTACATGTATCATCCCTTTCATATAATTTGGAGTAGAAATCTTTCACTCTTGTCAAAATTTCGCCTCTATTTCTTGTTACAGAACCATCTTCTTTTCTCAGTGCCATAATCTGTTTTTTCCCCTTACTGAGATGTCCCTTTGCTATCTTTAGGCTTTGGTTGTTTTCAATTGCTTTCCTTACTAGTTCACAGTTGAATTTCCTTACGTCTTCAGTGATACTTTTTCGTACTGTCTTGCATAGCTCTATATATTCCACTTTGGAAGTCACATCTTCTTTAGTTGTCCTCATCACTCTTCTTATTTGCATCAACATTTTGGTTTTTCCTGATAATTTGTTCACATGCAATTTGTTCTTAGACCCAGCTAATTTTGTTGCTGTTTCCATAAGAGCTTTGGTTACTTTTCTGTTAACTTCAGAAATATCCACTTCTTCCGATCTTAGGCCTTCTAAAGCAGAGAATCTGTTTTTCAGTTCCAATTTGAAGGTATTATGGTGTTTTTTAAGGTTGGTTATGTCAATACATTTTGTTTGTCTTATGAGCTTGCTACGTTCGAGTTTAGTGTTGAGGTGCATCTTACATCTCACCAATCTATGGTCACTGCCTGTGTTGAACTTGTTTAGCACACTGCAGTCTTCTATGACGAATTTTTTGTTACACATAATAAAATCAATTTCACTTGTTGTCCCATTTGGATGTCTCCATGTCCATTTCCTGTGTGGCTTTTTCTTGAAAAAGGAGTTCAAGATGAAAAACCCTTCTGCCTCTGCAAACTCTACGAGAGTATTTCCACGCTGGTTTCTGTTGCCGTGACCGAATTTACCTACTGAAGTTTCATTCTGTTGTCGTTGCCCTATTTTTGCATTGAAATCTCCCATAATTATCTTTAAGTGCTGTTTACCTTTATTATTTAGATCACGAATTTCCTCATAAAATTCTTCAATTTCTTCTTCAGCATGACTTGTGGTGGGTGCATAAGTTTGAATAATCTGAGCCTGGTATCTTCTCGAGAGTTGGATAACGAGTCGTGCAGCTCTGTCAGAGGAACTTTCAACTTCTACAACTTTATTCTTCAGTTTCTTGTTTATTATAAATCCAACACCACTAGTTCTGCCAGTATCTGTCCCACGATAGTAGAAGAGATGTCCACTTTTCAGTTCAATGAGATCTCCTTTTCTCCTTACCTCACTTAGCCCGACGATGTCCCACTTGATCCTTTGTAGTTCCTCTTCCAATTCAAGAAGCCTTGAATCAGAAGATAGGGAGCGTCCGTTGTACGTAGCCAAGGTCAGCATCAGATGGCAGCCTAGTCCGGTCCTCCGGGGATTCTTAGCACCCTCTGCCTTCATGTCGCACTGGCCGCTGCCTTGGCCAGGTACATTCCAGCTGCCGGAGACTGAGGGCCAAGATTTAAGTTGTGTAGTCATTTTGGAGGGGTTTGGCCATAACTCACCACGCTGGCCAAGCAGGTTGGTGAGTGTGGGATAGCATTTCCTCTAATCCCGATGGTATAGTTATACCGCTATTGGCGGTCGTCAGAGCCCCTTTAGTGGGAACAGGATGTACCACGAGAAGGCGGGGTTGACATTTGTCAAGGAGAGGCTGTGATGTTACGCATCACCTGACCTTGTGTATACTCGCATATAAGTCGAGAAATTTGGGACAAAATGAGAGCTTCAAAGTAATGGGGTCGACTTATACGCGGTGTCTAAAAAAATCGTAAGTCCAAAAGTTCTTCCCGTGAGGCAAAAGGCAATCCATCCCAAAAGAAATAAAAATGCCGATGAGGTAATAATTACGAAATCGCAACCCTCTGAAAGAAAAAGAAAGAAAGAAAGAAAGAAAAAACACTGATGTGGTAGAATTACGAAATCGCAACCCTCAGAGTTTCTCCGCGCTTTGAAAAGTCTCCTCTCTCCTGGCTTTGCGTATCCACAGCGCAGTCACAGCCGCGCATAGAAAGCTCCGCCCTTCCGACTACCAGTTGATTGCGCTGACCTTCGACGTAACGGAGCCATGCGACAGCCAGTGTTAGGTGTTGGCGTGTTGCTTGTTCTTAATTGCACGTGTTTTTCTTGTTCTTAATCGCACGTGTCTCGCTTCTCCTATTATGGGTGACACATTGTGTAAAGAAACGGATGTCCTATAATGCAGGATTCAAGTTGAAAGTGGTTTCTTTTGCAGAAAATACTAACAACTGTGCTGCTTCACGTCAATTTGGCATTAACGAAAAACTGATTCGAGATTGGAGTAAAAAAAACTGGACTTGGTGAAAATCGCAAAAGGCGCTGCACCGTGGAACGACATCTTTCCCAAAGCTGGAAAGTGTCTTGAATGATTGGATTGTGAGCTGCAGACAAAATGGTTACATTGTAACACGAACTGGTATACGTTTGCAAGAAATGAAGCTCGCAAAAGATGAAAAGTTTGCAGCAGCAAATAACACTTTTCGTGCCTCACCAGGTTGGTGCACAAGGTTCATGAACCGCTATGGGTTGTGTCTATGCCAGCGCACCAAAATTGCACAAAAGTTATCTCGTGACCTCGAAGCAAAGATAATGGAATTTCAAAAGTATGTAATTCAAAAGAGAAAAGAGACTGCTTTTGAACTTTCCCAAATAGGGAACATAGATGAAACCGCCATGTGTTTCGAAAAAAACGGTGAACCAAAGGGGCGAAAAAAATATCTTGATCAAAACGACTGGCCACGAAAAATCCAATTTCACGGTTGTTCTTTCCTGTTTGGCCGACGGCAGTAAGCTACCTCCGGTAATTATTTTGAAACGCAAAACTCTGCCGAAAAGCGCTGTCTTTCCGTCTGATGTGCTCGTACGTGCCCATGAAAAAGGATGGATGAACGAATTCGGAACAATTGACTGGTTAAAGAATGTGTGGAACAAAAGGCCAGGTGCACTTTTGAGGAAACCTTCTCTTTTGGTGTGGGATATGTTTGTTGCACACCGTTGTGCAGAAGTGAAAAAAACTGCAGAAAATTCAAAAACAACTCTTGCTGTCATCCCAGGTGGGTTGACATCTGTTCTTCAACCACTAGATGTCTGCCTTAATAAGCCCTTCAAGAACAATGTGCGGAGGTATTGGGCAGATTGGATAAGTTCCGATTTGCCGACTGAAACCAAGGGCGGAAATCTAAAGAAGCCTGATATCGTTTTGATTGCGCGATGGGTCAAGGATGCTTGGGATGCGATACCTGCGGAAATGGTCGTGAAATCATTCATGAAATGTTGCATTAGTAACAAACTTGATGGCACAGAGGATGATGAGATTTTTATGAATGATGATGACAGTGATTCTGATGACACGGGCATAGATGGGAATACTGATGTTTATGATGACGCGCCGATGACGGAGGAAAGACTTTTTAAACTGTTTGGCGAGTCTGACTCGGATTTTGAAGGGTTCCGATGAAGTTTTTGGGTATGCAAATTAAATTTAGTATTATACATGTAATTTTTTTCGTTTCCAAATGTTTTGGAAGAAATTCATTGAAATTTTTTTTCTCATTCCGGGATCGACTTATACGCGAGTTTCCGATTTCTTATGATTTTTTCCTCTGAAAGTGGGGGGTCGACTTATACGCGAGTATATACGGTATATACTTCAGGTGCAATTTTATATCAGTGTACTGCAAAATGCACAACTTTAGTTTTGTAAAATGAATCATGGTAATTTGCATTAGATTGAATGTAGAATTTTTTTTTATCTGATTCACCTATTTGTTTTAAAGATCCGGTATAGCTTATATTGTTTGAAAAACTACTACTGTTTTCCCAGTCTTTTATAATTATTAAGTCATGTATTCAAAACTCCCCACCTGAAATTTTCAATCCCCTCCATTTACAAACACAAGTGGGAAGACTCCCGTTAAAGATCCAGACTCACGGTCTACAGGTCGCCACTGGCGATAAACTTCATCGTCGTGGCGACCAAAAATGTTTGATTAAATCGCCAATTCTGGCGACCTGTACAGGGAAAACATTTATTTTATTTAACTTGTATTGTATGGAATTTTTTTTAACTTGTACGGAACTCGCACGTTTTTGAAAAATTTTACTCCAAATGTACGGAAATCGCACAAAATGACACAAAATTTGAGTTGTACAGAAGTCGGCCATCACCTTTTTCATTCTGCTTGAACAACAGAAAAGAAAAAAAGTTTATAAAAAAGGCGAGGGCGTCGGTTTTTGATCACAAAGAATGCCCCAAGGCTGATGGTTCATCGTAGGGGAACGTGGTTGCTGTGGGGATGAAAGCCGGTGGTGGACAGCTCAACTGTCTGCCTTGGAAAAGTCCAACTGGGAGAAATTTTTATTTAAAAAAAATTCTCCAATTTTTTAAATAACTGAATGCAAATTTTAACGGTAACCAAGACACACAAAAATAAACTCCCATGTGAAATTTCGTCAAAATCTGATGAAAACTTTAGAAGTTAGGCATTTTCTTTTTATTTTTAATGAATGTTCGCTGAAAGCCTGCATATTCCATTGGAAAATTCTAAAATTCGGAATCTGCATAGTCCGGATCTCCGGACAATTCCAGATTTTCAAGGTTGTACTGTAATAATATTTCCATACCTGCGAACTACTGCGGAATGTCCGTAGTTTCTACGGATTTAGTTGGCTGACTATGGACCTCGCTGTCAAAACTACGGATTTTTTCGAATTTTCATTTTTTTAAAAAAATATTTTATTATATGCACGAGATTCTTAAGCGGACTCGCGGAATTCCACGTTTTTTTTTGTCACCATTTAGATTGTTCTCGGGATCAGCGTAAAACTGAAGACAATTTGCGGGTGGGTGGGGGAGTTCCTTCTGGAGACGGTATTTCGTGTCTCAAAACTTTAGAAAACGGTAGTTGAATGGAGTTACAGTAATCGTATCCCCCCCACCCATGTTGCCTTAGTGTAAAGTTTTATTGTTAAATATGATTTTATTGCATAAAAGTATTTCAGCTTGAAACTGTAGGCAACAATGTGTGAAAGCGAAGGTTAGACGCCGTAAAAATTTCCCCGGAATCTCAGACATCAGATTCTTCCGCGAAATTGAGGAACTCCGCCTTTTTCGTTATTATTTTAGTCATTTGCGAGATCAATGAACCAGTGAACACAATGGGGGTGGGGTGTGACAGGGGATGTTTGTCGGAGGACGGAATTCCATCTTTACAAACATTTCGAAAACGGAAGGTCGACAGAGTTCAGATTTTTTCCGCAATCCTAATTCTACTATCGCAACCACCCACGGCCACGCCTGATGAACTGTGACAATGTGTGGAAGCAGCCTGGACCGACATACCCCAAGCCCACATCCAAAGCCTCTTTCGTTCGATGTCGCGGCGTGTAGTGGCCGTTATTGCCAGCCATGGGGGCCACACGAACTATTGATGTCTGCGTGTTCCGCAAGTCGCACAGGCCTGTAAACTCAATCATTTCATCTTTGTATCTGTTGTTATGTGTCCAGTAAATCTGGACACATAACATGCTATCTCGTGTCCTTCTTTTATCTGTTGTTATGTGTCCAGTAAATCTGGACACATAATGCTATCTCGTGTCCTTCTTGGTGTTGCATTTTGGGTGGCCAGCAGTGTATTTTGAAAAGGCCTTTGATTCGGTGAAACCATCAGCAGTTACAACGGCTTTGAAATCCTACAGTATTGAAGATGCATACATTAATATTATTAATAACATCTATGAAAATACAAGTGCAAAGTTTCGGCTGTTTGAAAATACAACATGCATAAAAATTGGAAAGGGAGTAAGACAAGGTGACACCATATCTCCCAAGCTCTTTAATGCCACATTGGAAAATGTCTTTCAATCACTGAACTGGGAAAACAAAGGAATAAAGATTAATGGAAATTATCTAACTCATCTTCGTTTTGCTGATGCCGTAGTCATTTTTGCAACTACCCCATCAGAGCTGCAGAGTATGATCCAGGAACTTGCTGACAAGAGTAAAGAAGTGGGATTAAAAATGAACTTTCAGAAAACAAAAGTGATGTACAATGCTTTTACAAGAAATGAAGATTTATCGATTGATGGAGAAAAGCTGGAGATAACAGATATATGTACGTTTTTCTTGGACAACAGATATCAATTGAAGGTCACATTGATGAAGAAATTAAACGGTGTATGAAACTTGCCTGGAGAGCTTTTGGAAGAAACAGCATAATTTTCAAGAGCAATACGCCATTATGTCTTAAAAGAAAAGTGTTTGATCAATGCATCCTTCCAGTGCTTACGTATGGTGCAGAGACGTGGACCTTAACTAAAAGAGACATACAAAGGCTGCACACATCTTAAAGAAGCATGGAGAGGTGCATGCTTGGTGTAACCAGGATAAATAAGAAGAGGAGCTCGTGGATCAGAAAAATGACAAGAGTGGAAGATATCATGATCAGAGTAAAATCCCTGAAATGACAATGGGCTGGACATACTGCCAGAAGGACAGACCATCGATGGACAGCTGAAATTTTAGATTGGATTCCAAGGCACAGGAAAAAACCAAGAAGAAGACTACATGGGAGATGGGTGGATGAAATTCGAAAGTATGCAGGAGTAACATGGAGGAGACTGGCACAAGACAGGCCGTTGTGGAAAAGGCTTGGAGAGACCTCCTTCCAGCAGTGGATTGATAATGGTTGACAATGATGATGATTGATGATGATACACTGAATTGCAATTGAATTAGAGATACCTGTCTAGTAACGTGTAGCACCACCTTTTTGCCTGATGATGGCGGCGATTCGTCTCGTAAAGACCGGAAGCGTTGGGAAGCCATACGGATCCACGACCCCTGAACAAGCTCCCACAGTTCATGAAGATTTGATGGAGGTTGGTCAGAGCCTCAAATATCTCTCTCGATGGTATCCCATATGTGCTTGATGGAATTGAGGTCAGGTGACCTAGCTGGCCAAGGAAGCAAGGTCACATCAGTGGAGTGTTCATCCAACCATTTTGGATACAATTCGAGAGCGATGGCACGGTGCAGTGTATTGTTGCAGGATGAGGTCCCCAGTGGGATGTTGAAGAGACACAAATGGGAGCAAATGGTCGTCCAGGATATCCCGGTAATGTTGACGTGTGAGGGACGATGTCACACGTACCAGGGGTCCCATTTCAGTCCATGTAAACAGTCCCCAGACGAGAATGCCACCCCCACCAGCTTAAAGACTACCCTGCTGGCAAGAAGGATCCACTGCTTCATGTGGTTTGCACCATACTCATATCCTGCCATCCGCACGTACCAATGTGAATCTCGACTCATCAGTCCAGGCAACATTTTTCCACATGTCGAGGGTCTAGTGGCGATGTCCCGCGCCCATGCTAATCTTTGCACCCTGTGATGTGCGGTCAGCAGTGGTACACTCGTGGGACAATGGCTTCTGTACCCCATAGCGAAGAGATGGTTCTGAATGGTGTGGCTGCTTACATGTTTTTGTGCACCAGCGTTAAATTGCTGAGTGATTTCTTGCACTGTGGCCCGTCTATCCACTGTTGCAATGCGAGTTAGCCGACGATGACCCTGCTTATCCACACGCCGTTGTCCACGGCAGTTGGCCCTTACAGGGATGGTTTTACCGGATTCGATGTACTCACAGTGTACCCGTGACACAGTGGCTCGTGAAAATCCCTGTGCCTGCATGACTTCAGAGATGGAGTGACCCAATCGTCGGGACCCGACAATTTGCCCACGATCAAAATGCACTTAGATCCTTCGTCTTACTCATACTGCGTCCGACTCTTACTGATACGTCATGTCGTTTCCGTTTACAGGGCCGCCTACAGCGCCACATTTGCATAATGCCAACTGTCCCTAATTCAATTTCTCTTCAGTGTATATATATATATATATCATCATCATCATCATCATTGTCAACCATTATCAATCCACTGCTGGACGAAGGTCTCCCCAAGTTTCCTCCACAACGGTCTGTCTTGTGCCAGTCTCCTCCATGTCACTCCCGCATACTTTCGAATTTCATCCACCCATCTTCCATGTGGTCTTCTTCTGGGTCTTTTCCTGTCCCTTGGAATCCAATCTAAAATTTCGGCTGTCCATCGATGGTCTGTTCTTCTAGCAGTATGTCCAGCCCATTGCCATTTCAGTGATTTAACTCTGATCATGATGTCTTCCACTCTTGTCATTTTCCGGATCCACGTGTTCCTCTTCTTATCTCTCCTGGTTACACCAAGCATGCACCTCTCCATGCTGCTTTGAGTTGTCTGCAGCCTTTGTATGTCTCTTTTAGCTAAGGTCCATGTCTCTGCACCATACGTAAGCACTGGAAGGATGCATTGATCAAACACTTTTCTTTTAAGACATAATGGCATATTGCTCTTGAAAATTATGCTGTTTCTTCCAAAAGCTCTCCAGGCAAGTTTTGTACGCCAATTAATTTCTTCACCAATGTGACCCTCACTTGATATCTGCTGTCCAAGATAAACGTACGTGTCTGTTATCTCCAGCTTTTCTCCATCAATCGATAAATCTTCATTTCTTGTAAAAGCATTGTACATCACTTTTGTCTTCTGAAAGTTCATTTTTAATCCCACTTCTTTACTCTTGTCAGCAAGTTCCTGGATCATACTCTGTAGCTCTGATGGGGTAGTTGCAAAAATGACTATGTCATCAGCAAAACGAAGGTGGGTTAGATAATCTCCATTAATCTTTATCCCTTTGTTTTCCCAGTTCAGTGATTGAAAGACATTTTCCAATGTGGCATTAAAGAGCTTCGGAGATATGGTGTCACCTTGTCTCACTCCTTTTCCAATTTTTATGTGTGTTGTATTTTCAAACAGCCGAATCTTTGCACTTGCATTTTCATAGATGTTATTAATAATATTAATGTATGCATCTTCAATACCGCAGGATTTCAGAGCCATTGCAACTGCTGATGGTTTCACCGAATCAAAGGCTTTTTCATAATCGATAAAAGCCATGCACAATGGAAGTTCATATTCCCTCGCTCTTTCAATTAGTTCTCTCAGTACGTGGATATGATCTATTGTGCTGTAGCCACTCCTGAATCCAGCTTGTTCTCTCGGTTGAGCCATGTCCAGTGTCACCTTCAAGCGGTGTGAAAGAACTTTAGTGAAGATTTTATAAACCACTGATAGGAGGCTGATAGGTCTGTAGTTCCTGAGATCTTCAATGTCACCTTTTTTATGTAGCAAGATCATTGTAGCGTTGTTCCAATCCTCAGGAATTTTCCCTTCATTAAGGCATCGAGTGAAAATTTGGGCGAGTACTGTTTCGATTTCTCCACTTGCTTCTTGTATGATGTCTACAGTAATTCCATCTTCTCCTGGAGCTTTTCCTCGCTTCATGTTCTTGATTGCATGTGCAACTTCTGCTGGAAGGACTGGAAGAACTCTGGTACCTTTCATGATGTCTGGAGTACATGTATCATCCCTTTCATACAATTTGGAGTAGAAATCTTTCACTCTTGTCAAAATTTCGCTTCTATTTCTTGTTACAGAACCATCTTCTTTTCTCAGTGCCATAATCTGTTTTTTCCCCTTACTGAGATGTCCCTTTGCTATCTTTAGGCTTTGGTTGTTTTCAATTGCTTTTCTTACTAGTTCACAGTTAAATTTCCTTACGTCTTCAGTGATACTTTTTCGTACTGTCTTGCATAGCTCTATATATTCCACTTTGGAAGTCACATCTCCTTTATTTGTCCTCATCACTCTTCTTTTTTGCATCAACATTTTGGTTTTTCCTGATAATTTGTTCACATGCAATTTGTTCTTAGACCCAGCTAATTTTGTTGCTGTTTCCATAAGAGCTTTGGTTACTTTTCTGTTAACTTCAGAAATATCCACTTCTTCCGATCTTAGGCCTTCTAAAGCAGAGAATCTGTTTTTCAGTTCCAATTTGAAGGTATTATGGTGTTTTTTAAAGTTGGTTATGTCAATACATTTTGTTTGCCTTATGAGCTTGCTACGTTCGAGTTTAGTGTTGAGGTGCATCTTACATCTCACCAATCTATGGTCACTGCCTGTGTTGAACTTATTTAGCACACTGCAGTCTTCTATGACGAATTTTTTGTTACACATAATAAAATCAATTTCACTTGTCGTCCCATTTGGATGTCTCCATGTCCATTTCCTGTGTGGCTTTTTCTTGAAAAAGGAGTTCAAGATGAAAAACCCTTCTGCCTCTGCAAACTCTACGAGAGTATTTCCACACTGGTTTCTGTTGCCGTTACCGAATTTACCTACTGAAGTTTCATTCTGTTGCCGTTGCCCTATTTTTGCATTGAAATCTCCCATAATTATCTTCAAGTGCTGCTTACCTTTATTATTTAGATCACGAATTTCCTCATAAAATTCTTCAATTTCTTCTTCAGCATGACTTGTGGTGAGTGCATAAGTTTGAATAATCTGAGCCTGGTATCTTCTCGAGAGTTGGATAACGAGTCGTGCAGCTCTGTCAGAGGAACTTTCAACTTCTACAACTTTATCCTTCAGTTTCTTGTTTATTATAAATCCAACACCACTAGTTCTGCCAGTATCTGTCCCACGATAGTAGAAGAGATGTCCACTTTTCAGTTCAATGAGATCTTCTCCTTTTCTCCTTACCTCACTTAGCCCGACGATGTCCCACTTGATCCTTTGTAGTTCCTCTTCCAATTCAAGAAGCCTTGAATCAGAAGATAGGGAGCGTCCGTTGTACGTAGCCAAGGTCAGCATCAGATGGCAGCCTAGTCCGGTCCTCCGGGGATTCTTAGCACCCTCTGCCTTCATGTCGCACTGGCCGCTGCCTTGGCCAGGTACATTCCAGCTGCCGGAGACTGAGGGCCAAGATTTAAGTTGTGGAGTCATTTTGGAGGGGTTTGGCCATAACTCACCACGCTGGCCAAGCGGGTTGGTGAGTGTGGGATAGCATTTCCTCTAATCCCGATGGTATAGTTATACCGCTATTGGCGGTCGTCAGAGCCCCTTTAGTGGGAACAGGATGTACCACGAGAAGGCGGGGTTGACATTTGTCAAGGAGAGGCTGTGATGTTACGCATCACCTGACCTTACATCCCTATATATATATATATATACATACATTTCTTTAACATTCGGTGTTTCTACCATTCCTTTCAATTTTAAAGTTAATGAAGGGAAATATTTTGCATGCTTTTAACGTTGGATCCCACTTCCAGACGTCAAGTTATATCGACAGGTTACATAAGCCATTGTTTTATTTCATTTTATTTGATTTTTTCCTTCCTTGTTTCCTAGATAACTTCGAATTGATGAAACATATTGTTTTCTTTCAATAACGAAGCTAGGAAGCGATACTTTTGCACAGTTTTAATGGCTTCTCTGTTTCCACCATGTCCATTTGCGCTGCACTCTAAAAGCTGATGGCTACATTTTTTTTTTTTTTGGTCTGTATAGCTTTGTTTCAGTTAGATTTATTTGATTTTTTTTTTTTTTACGAGAGCAATATTTTTTAAGCGCTTTCAGCGTTTACTTCTCCGTTTTCGCAGCTCTCGGTATTCCGGAACTTGACATCCAATTTTTTTCAGCATGTCTTTTGTAAAAAAAGATAGTGCTTATGTTATAGGTTTGCCCGTCTGTCTGTAAACACAATATCTCTGCAACTAGTAGTCCGATTTGAAAAATTCTTTTCGCATTAGGAATTTTGAAATGTGCGAATGATGATCCTTTATTTCATTTTTTTTTACGATGCACAATTTTGCCGCTAGAGGGCGTAAATGCAGATAATATCGCATTCAAAATACACTTTATTCCATATATTTTCTTCTAAATTTCAAATTCAAAAATTCTTTTACCTTTCGATTCCATTCATGTCGAAGACTATTTTAGGTATAGTCAATTTTTCAAGTTACGCATAGATTCTTTGCTAGGGAGCATAAAAGTAAATTGCATTTCCCCTGATATCTCTGCTTCTAAAGCTGTGATTTGTAAAAAAATTCTGCAGTGGATAGAGCTCCTGAAGGGAAATGTTTTCCGTATAAATTCTAATTTTTGCTATAAAAGGGTTTGGCCACCAGGGGGCGTAAACGTTGATTTCTGCTTCTGATGTATTTGCAGCGAAATCTGAGTTTCAAAAATCTCGATTGAAAAAATTTTTACTCGAGCAAACCTAGACTTATATCATGTTTCCTTCTACATTTCTCCTTTTAATTGTTTGATTTGAAAATCTCTGTCTCTGGTATCTTCCTTGTAGTATGTATAAATTTTTGTTCTCCATTTGTTAATTTTTGCAACATGCCTTTTAGCCGCTGGTGGAACTAAGTAGATGTTTCTATTTCCGGATGTTTTATTGATTGTTGGAACCAGTTGATTCTTTTCGAAACCAGTTCCATTGACTGAATGGCTTTGATGAATTTAATTCGCATCAGAACTCAGAACGGATTCAAAAGACGTGTTCATTACATTCGAAAATTCGGTGTTGTCTTTTTTTTTTTTTTTTTTGCTTCCAGATGGCTTTATCTCAGTTACATTTATGAATTTTTTCAAAAATCATAGTTTTACGCATTTTTTAAAACTGTTTTCACAGGACATATTATGCGGCACTCCGGAAGCTGATGGTTGCAAATTTTCCTTTTATCGACTTCCAGATAGCTTTGTTTCATTTAGATTAAAGAGGTGTGTGTGTGTTTTTTCAAGAGCCATACTTCTCCATTTCTGTGGCATTTTTTTTTACTGAAATCATATTTCTACACATTTTTAATGTCTCCTGTTGCATTTCCACAACCGTATTACGCAGAATTCCAATAGCTGATGGTCACAATTTGTTTTTATTTACTTTCAGGTAATTTAATTTCGAACTGATGAGGGAAGTTTTTCTTTTCTTTTTTTGCTTTACAAGAACTCTTGCCTAGTTTCCCACTTTAATTTCATAATTTTTTGGGATTGAATTATATCAGTGAAAATGCTCCCACCACATTTTAATAAATTCACAAAAATTTTCTTAAAAACTGCTGCCTATTCACCAAAGGGATTTCAAACAACAAAAATCCTATATGGGTACCAGTTTTACAAACAAATGAAACATGACGATGATGATGTATCAATCTCTCAATCCCCCCCCCCCCTCTCTCTCTCTCTCTCTCTCTCTCTCTCTCTCCACACACACAGTATATATGCAGTTTTGATTGTGGTGAAACCTTATTATTCATTAATCATGGATTTATTTCTGACTAAAAAAATCTTTCTTTTTTTCTTATCAGGGAAAGGCTAGTTTGAATATTGCGACTAAATACTAATTTGTACAGTTATCAAAATCAAAAATTTGCTCATTTTTTAAAACTGGTGTAGAATGATAAATTTTATAGAAAAGCGGTGCAGAATGATAAATTTTATAGAAAAATGAATATTTAGGCTTCCCTTTATTTTGCAGACAGTTTTTAGCTTTTCCTCTCTCTGTTGCAGACTCCGGAAAAAGATTCTGCTTCAGGGACACTCACAAGCAGATCCTCACTTCCGAGGCTATAATGATCGAAAAAACAAACTGCAATAGTAATACTCCATACGACCTGCAATATGTATGGAAACACCTGATTTCAAAACCAAGAAGAAAAAAAAATTAAAAGCTAAGAATAAGAAAGATGATTAAGAAGAATTCATACAACCGATCAAGGCAGATGGCGCACAATAAAGATCCTGACGTCAAGGTGGAGCTTGACTAGGCAGAAGTTCAACAAGGCATTGATGGCTTGGCAGTTGAGGCAAACACATTGTCAACTACTGAAGAAGGCTGTGACTTCAGCAGCTGAAACACATTTGGAGTAATGGAGGGGTTGCAAATTTGAACAATGACAGCCTTTCTGAAATTTTAACGATTTGTTGTGGCCTTTTTATTCAATGTTATTCTGACCTTATTCTGATTTTATTTTGATTTTATTCCAATTTTAAATGTTTTTTTACTTCATTATGTTTTACCAATTGTTAATATAAGTTATATTATGTATAAGTTTCAATCACACATCATGCTGAACTTCTATTACGTGGCTAGTTAATTATATTATTATTCAATCTATATATTGAATTAATATTACTGTTTCACACGTTATATGAAATTCTAACATTATACGGGAAAACGATGTTCCAAATTTGATATATTTTACATTGCATGCAACAGCCACGGACTTACCTATTTCTCTCAGGTTGTTAGCTGATCTATAAATCTCTACTTTGAGTATGGAATATCGTCTAAAATTTCTTTCCTTTAATTATTATATATATTTGGTGGTGCTGTTGATCTGTGGATTTAGCATGTTTAAACAATGATGTGTGGGACTTGAAAACAAGCTAGAAAATTAATATTTTAAAAAGTAGAAACAGAATGAAATGCAAAAAGTCATTTAAAAATGCTTAACAATGGAAGTTAAAAACCTTATTTGAATAATTAAAAGAACATGAATTTAATACCTGGACTTCATAGGCTGATGTAATCAGGCCTTGGCAAATATGATTCAGATTTAGGAGCCAGGGTTGTAGCAGAAAAAAAAACAAAAAAACAAAAAAAAAACGTGCGGTGGTGGTGGGGTATTCATTTCCTTTAAAGTTGATAAAATATCAATAAACAGAAACGGGAAGACATAAGGTTTATAGTTTTTACCTCTTATTTACTCTCAATTTTAAGAATCTGGACAGGATAAAAATATATAATCGAGTATCTAGAATGTATTTTACATACCATTGACAAATAACATGAAACATATCAATAAGAAACATACGTTACGTCTAGGCGCTTATTGAAATCACAAAGATATTTCAGTTCCAGAACCACAACGTGCAGTAAGTTTGCTGCATGACTCATAATTTCTTTAGAATTATGTCTTTGAATTTATATTTGTCTTTCAATTTACTTATGAATGTAAAGCAGGTGATTTTTCACAATTCCTATAATATGGAGACTGTTTATGATATTGCTTTCACTTAAATTATATTAATATTAGCTGATATTGTGCAGCAATTGAAGGATTGAAATGTGGAAACTTTTTTTAAACAAATGAGACAGAATTAAATTACTGAGTAAAAGCCATAAAAAACAGTGAATTGTAAAAAAACCAAATAGGGCACAGGAACTAAACCCCAGATGCTCTATTATGGACATGAATATGTCTTGTGGTTTTAGCACCAAAATACCACCTGTCAATAGCCTTTGAAGGGTCAAATTCAGATAAGGAGGGACCATTAAAGTTGATCATCATTAAATCATTTAAGCTCTCCGCTTTCACTGATGATCGAAATTTGTTTTAAATAAGGTTCATCAAGCTGAAACCTCTTTCACAACTTACAGTGGAAACAGGCAATACTGACACTACTGATAAGAGTTTCCCTAAAACTGGAAATCTGTCGCTTTTAAACAGCAACAATTCGCTGTTCAACAATTCGCTGAGCTTCATCCCTTGTCCAAGCACCTTAAACTCATACCATTTGTTCCAGAGAAAATTTATGCAAGTTTCGCTATTCATATCTGGAGATGATAGTTGTTTTTTGAAATGTTCAGCTAGGGCTCTTATCTCATCAACTCCAAACTTCTCCAGATCCTATCTTGTTGGCCACATGAAGGTATCAAAAATCCTGCAATGTTGAATGATGTTATGATTGTTCAGAAATCTTTCCTGTAAATATTGTGCTCCGCATTGCACCACGTTTTTTTTTTTTTGTCAACTTCAAAAGAAGTACTTGAACTGGCATTCAGTCCATGCAGTTGCACTTCTTGATAAATGCCTTTCAGTGCTGTGCTACTGATAAACATGTCTTCATAATAACCAGGAACATCGATCAATGCAGTGAGTGTTGTTACAGTACTTTTTATGTACAGTTCAACAGCACTCATGAAAAATTCTTGCCTTTCAAATATGAGAGTTCAGTTTCTTAAATATACAGTAAGATAATCTAATAAAAAGTGTAACATATGGACAAACCTGAAGTCCTTCAGTTTCTTCAACATACCCTTTGCAACTGCAGAAGCATCACCTTTCTCATTAGAAATATCTTCAAGATGTACCACCACACATTTCCAATCTTTTACCAAAGCAGCAAGTTCACCAACTTTACTGGCAACCCATCTTACTTCGTAGAGAAACTGAAATTTTAAAAGTTGGCCCTGCAAAATTTCAGATACCTACTTCAGTTGACGGATTCTCTTTGGTGATGACCGATAAAATGTGTGCAGTTTCTTAAGAACTGTATCAATGTCATCAATGAATTTTACATTTTTCACAGCACTCAACACACTTAAGTTTAATCTGTGTGCAACACAGTGAACACCTACCACATGACTCAATTTTTGACGAATCTTCTGAACTACACCGTTCTCAGCAATCATACTGGCTGCTCCATCAGTCCCAATACCAATCAGATGATTGGAACTTAACCATTCTGACAGCTCTAGTCTTTCAAGTTCACTATAAATTGCTTTCATGTATCCATCTGCAGTTGCACTTTTAAGTGGAATAATGGATAAAAATACTTCTTTTACTCCTTTGTCTTTCAGATATCTTGCATATAAGTTCTACACCTCCTTTGTCTGTTGATCCATCCAGCAATAAACTTACGAAATTCTGATCTTTTAGTTCACAAATCAGCTAATTTCTTATCCCTGCTGCAATATAAGACACACATTCTTTACATCTTTTGTCATTGTTACATTCTTTTCGGACTTCAATACCTAATTTTTC
Organism: Macrothele yani; assembly: GCA_039090855.1. Taxonomy (NCBI): domain Eukaryota; kingdom Metazoa; phylum Arthropoda; class Arachnida; order Araneae; family Macrothelidae; genus Macrothele; species Macrothele yani. Next base: position 57,657,577 of record CM077019.1, on the reverse strand, counting down.
AGCCAATAACAATTGCCTTTCCAAGTTGCTAAAAGGTTTATTATTTTTAGCAATGAAATAGGCAATATTAAAAACAGATTTTATGTGCTCAAACATCTTTTGATCCATTTTTTTTACACACACTGCAATAGGGGTAGTTTCTGGATATAATTCTGCATTTTGTGTTACCACGCATTTCTGATGCTGATATGACTTCTCATGTTTTTTAAATGCTTCCAGTTTGAAAGGTCCAACAAAACCCTTTACCACTTTAGAACTGACATCCGCTATCCCAGAAAATGCAGCACATACTTCACACTGTGCTATACCCGTTCTTTCATTAAAAGTAAGCCACAGCAAATCCTTTAACCATTCTGTTTGAAATTTCCTTCTTTTTCCACTGTATGCCTGACTCAGTGAAGGGGAATGAAGGTTCAGATCTTCTGTACTAACTTCCACCTCAGTTTCTTCTAATGAAATGGAAGGTCCAGGATCTTTCCTTTTTTGTGGAATCACAAAAATCTTGTTGAACGGGATTGCTTCCCATTTTCCAAATCTCTGCTTGCAGCTGCTCGTTTCATTTTTTGGAATGAATAAAACACGCAAAGCTGAGGTTAAAAAACACAACATAATCTTGAAACCAAAATAAAATATAATGTGTAAGCATGCGACTAAAGTTGAACTATCACCACAGAAGGGTTCTCTGTTAATGACAACCAGTTTGTAGGTATGCGGCCTTTCATGATGCTATCAGTTTGTAGGTATGCGACCTTTCATGATGCTATCAGTTTGTAGGTATGCGACCTTTCATGATGCTATCTGCCTGCGGGGAGAGTAAGGTAGAAGAAGAACAATGAAAGCCAAAGAAATAAAGTGGAATGTTTTCCGCTGCAACTCGCCCCAGGTGGGAGTAGCACAGGTCACTGGTCAGTTGCATGCTTTGTTTCGCCGACTTGCGGCACGCAGGAGAGAAAGGGTGCTAAAGAAACCGAACGGGCAAAGGTCAAAACCAGGGGAGAGCCGCCCGACCTCAATCACCTGCAGCCCCTCCTAACTTCTCTGCCTGGCTATGGGCCAGGTCAAAACTCTTCCTGCACAACTGAATTTCAGCTAACTTTGAAGCTTAAAAGTTCTGTTGCAACATACAAAACCTGAAGAAGAAAAAAATTGGTGATGCAAAATTCAATCCGCTAAACAAAGGCAGTAGTTGTCGGCAAGCATAACTGTTGAAGCTTCAGGCATCAGCCTGTTCGCTCCCGATAAGTTATGAGTTCCCACTTCCAAGCTCAGAGTGTGCTTCTCCACTAAAGGAGGAATTGTCTCGAGCACTCACATTTGCTATCACTCACGTGCGCTTCCCACCTGTAGGATTAAGCAGCGCGGGAGAAGCAGCATTCCTTTATTTTTGGATGGCATTAAAATATTTAACAGAAAAAGTTAAATGCAGTTCTTAGCAGAAAATAGAAAGCCATCTGCAGTTGCACTTTCAAATATTAACTTCCAAGAAAAGGCCTGCGGAATGAATACATCAAAGTACAATCCGACAAGAAATCAGTTTCATCCCGGTCGCAGAAACAGTGCGACGCGGCGACGGGCGTCGCAAATCAATTTACTCTTTTCTTTTCCGATATAATTCGCACTATATATATAAAAAAAAAAAGTCCTCTCTTTTTCTTTTCTGCAGCTTTGCTTAACAAATCTGCGGACAAATAAATGGATCCAAGTACCGTTTCCATTTCCCCAACCCCCGCCTTCCTCCTGTAGACGAAATGTCAGTGCCGTGTGGGTGGGTGGTCAAGGCACATCTCGGCACAGCCGTAACCATAGTGGGTGAGTGGGTGGGGGATTACGAGGGGACTCCGTTCTGGAGGGTGGAATGTTGCGGGGCTTTATGTTCGATCCCGAGGGGATGCAATGCCCAGCTATCAGATAACCCGGAAAGAGCGAAGTCACAATTTCTGAGGGAGCACGAGACTGCGCCCTCAGAATTGTTCACTCGCAAAAAGAAAAATATTTCTCCAGTCCGTATACACCCCTCAATTCTTATTTCATGATGAATCAACCAGGTCAACGGGCTAGTTTTATGAATTTTTAAGAAATGTTTTTAAGAAATGAGTGAATCTGTTTTCTAATTTTATTTTGTTCTGCTGCTTAAACAAACATTTCTGATGGCAGAAATTGTAATTCACATGTTTTTTCAGTCTTGTAATTTCGTCAAAAATATGTGGCCGCTGTTTGGCGCGAAAGTGCCTTCCTGTTTGTTTACGCTTTCACGGCTCTCGTGTGCGACTGTTAGTATCCATAGCTTCCTCGCCCTGCTACTTAAGCATTTCTAATAGTGTATTTTTAGGGAAAATTATATTTTTTCACATTTTTTTTTCTTTATTCATACAACTTTGTCAAAAATACGTGGCCGATGTTCGGTGGGAAAGCCACTTCCAGTTTATTTACATTTTTGCAGCTATCTTGTATGGCTGTTATTTATTCATAGCTTTCCCTGTCCAACATATAACAGGGGAAAAAGTAACGAAACTTTCATATTTTGCATAGCAAAGCCCAGGTACCGTATTTTTAAAAAAAAAATGTGTCACGACTATCTAAGCCTAACATCTTTTATCGTTACCGACGCGACAGTAAGTGATGGATTGAGTTCGCGCTTCAGTCAAAATGCAAATAAAATATAGCATAAATGTTCTTTCATTTTTCCAGTTGTGTCCTCAACTGCGCTCTCTCCCGTATGGGGCGGGGCATAGATATGGGTAATAACTCTCACCTATGACAGCCGGCGGATTCGATAGTCGTACAAGTGTAAACAAATGGGACCCGCCGGACATCGGCAACATATTTTTGACGAAGTTAAATAGAAAACACCTGAAATGTATTTTTTTCCTCGCCAAAAATTAATTTTCTATCGGCAGTGGCAAGTGGGTGACAGAAAATTTTGTGCCCTGAAACTTCCTGATTACAGCATAGTATAAATACAATACTGTAATCAGGAAGTTTTTTCTGAAATATTTTATTTCTAAAAAGGATTTTTTTTTTTTAGAAAAAACTTCCTGATTATTGTGTCAAGGTAGTGGTTAAATTTCAAGGCGGGATTCCCGCAGAAAAATTTAAACTCCCGCCGAAATAAAGTTACCCGCCTCCCGCAATTTTAAGAAAAAAAAAATGTAATCTTGGGTCCGTTTTTGGACCACTCGCAAAATTCGCGCATTAAAAACGTATCCTTCGTAAAAATAGGTGCGCTAGAAAACGACCGTTCAGAGTTCCGAATATGCAATTGAATACATCGTTCATGTTGGGATCATAATCAGTTTATGGACACATGAATCGGCTTCCATATGTAGCCGCATGATCAGTTCGCTTTGCATATCGCGGACTGTTAGGAATCAAGCATGAGATACTTCTTCGGATTCGCGGAATTCCGCTTTTTTCGCCATATTTTGGTTATACTAGAGATCAATGAAAAATTAACTGAAAATTTATTTTGTTTGGAAGATTAGTGCGTGCGTGCGCGTGTGTGTGGCGGGGGGGGGGGTGTCGTTTTTCGTCTGGGGAACGGTATTCCGTTTTTCAGAACTTCCGAAAACGAAAGTTAAATGTTGTGAACATTTTCCCCGCAATCGTAATTCCTTTTTCTCGTGAAGTTTCCTGTATCTAGTATTGTTACTAAATATCAATTTATTGCATAAATGTTTGTATATCATCTTGAAAGTGTAGACAACAATTTCCGATATCGGAAGTTCGACAGAGCAAAAGTTTCCATGTAAACTTTAGGCACAAGTTTCTTCCGCAGATTCGAGAAACTCTGACTTTGTTGTCATCATTTGCATCGTTCTCGAAACTAAAGATAATTACTTTCGAAAAGTGAAATTAGACGAACTGCAGATTTAATTTGTAATTGTAATTTTTTTCCTCGCGATATTCCCTCTGCTGAGTGTTGTAAAATAATTTTGTTGAATAACTGATTGTGTTTGTTTGAGCTTGAAAATGGAGGAAAGATTTCCGAAAACGGAAGGTGGACGGAGGAAAGATTTTTCCGTAATCGTAATTTTTTTTTTTGCGATGTTCCCAGTGTCCTGAATAAAATGTCATTTTCCCTCCATAAATAGTTGCAAATGGAAAACTGCACATTCATCATATCAGAAGAATGGTTGAATCAACCAAGTCTCAATTATGTGAACTGCAAACATCTCATACATAGAATTCAAGATTTTTTTTTTCAGAACTGAGGGAAAACGTGTTCAAAAATAATAAATTAGTTTAGCCTTGTAGTACTAAACTTGCATATCACAATGTCCAGTGAAGGTTTATTTTATCTTTTGTGATTGAGATAGATTGCAGATTTCCTTCCTCCACAATGGAACTCTTTTTGAAGTTTGAGAGGCAAAAAGCTTGGCAGACCAGTTTTTTTCTTTTTTTTTCCCCAAAATGAATGAAGATGCAGTTATGGAATATTCACTTTTAAAACATAGCTGAAAAAAAATTTAGAGTACATGTGCCAATGTCCAAAGTTTTATAAGAGTTTTATACGCACACATTTCCATTAGTGTCAAAAGGTTCTGCTTTAAATGTCTTATATTGCGTTTAAGAAACGTACCATGTGAACGTGACTTTAGCACAGAAAACAGAATTCAGTCAAAATTTAGAGATTCACTGAGCAGCAAAAATCTTAATGCACATTAATTCTAAAATTAGGCCAGATAAGCCCTCAAAAGTAAAACAACAGCTGATCAAAGCTTGCCGACTGTGGCAAGGAATGAAAGACAGACATATATACTTCAGGGCCTGCTGTCTGCGGAGTGGGTGGGGGCAAGTGTCCACAGACTAATTTTGGGTTTCCAATATCTGTTTTGCAGACAGCTTAGCAAAATTCTGCAACTGGGAGTTTCATTTAAAATAATAAACCACAAAAGTTATAGTAATAACTTCTGTGGTTTGTTATTTTACATGGCTTATTATTTTACATTTATAATGAGGAACATACTCCACTTCAACCTTTCACTATGCTACGTTGAAGGCATCTAATTTCTAATATAAGCCACTCTGCATGCTTTAATACGAAGCAATTTCAGAAGTACTAAAAATATTATCACAACTATTACTCATAAATAAAGCAGAGGTGACAATTATAAAAAACATAGCAAGATGTAAAAGTGCATTTAAACAGCTGTTTTTGGAAATAATAGTTATGACGAATTAAAGCCACCTGAGGTATGGATTTATAAGGAGCAAATGGAGGAATAATACGGTATAAAGGCAAGCATTTGTACTGTGCAATTTGGGAAATAATATGCATATGAGACCGACGAACGATAAAAAAAAAAAAAGAAAGTTGAACTTTTTAACAGGGTGAATAATCACAATTCGCAGCAAGAATGCGAACTACTTTCCGTTTGTCTTTTGTTGACTCTGCAGCTGCAGAGCATTCATTCCGTAATTATTATTTTTTTTTCTGCTATCATTCTCTTCCGATTTCTTCATTGTTGCTTTTCTTTCTGTTTTCCTCCGATGACAATTTCATTCGTCATGCTGAAAACTTTATGACTGCATGATATCAAAGCTTAAGAAATATATCATGTAAATGGTGTAACTTAGAAAACATAAATGCTTTTGAACACCATGCATCATTTTTTACAAATTTTCCAACTTGTTTACTTCCATTTTAGGAAATTCCCCTCTCCCTTATGAAGCTAAATGCAACACAACGGGGAATAACATTTAACAACTCAGGAGAGGAGAAACATCTCAGGGAAAAAATTTTGATTATGGGAAAAAACTTTACTCCGTCCGACTTTTGTTTTTGGCAAAATTCTGAAAAACAAATATTTATGGAATGAAATGATATTTAGCAACAATACTAAGTATAATAAACATCGCGAAAAAAAAAAGCTACGATTACGGAAAAGTATTCACTCCTTTGACCTTCCATTTTGGAAAGTTTCGTAAAGATGGAACTCCCCCCCCAAAAAAAAAAATTGTTCAGTTGTGCATCGATCTTTTGAATGACAGAAATGATAACAGAAAAGGCGGAATTCCACAAGTCGTGGAAGAATCTCGTGCCTGCTGAAGATTACAGGAAATTTTTCATGCCATCTAACTTCCATTTTCACAAACTATGTACAGTTTCAAGCTGAAATACAAAAATTTTTGCAATAAAATGATATTTAACAATACTGGACAGAGGCAATATTGCGAGAGAAAAAATAACGATTATGGGGGATAAAATTTAACTCTGTTAACTTACCCTTTCGAAAGTTTTGAAACCACGAAATACCGTCTCCAACCCCCCGGAAGAAATTATTTTCAGTTTTGCTGCATCTGTCTGGAGAATGACCCTAATGATAGCAAAAAGCGGAATTCCACGAATACGCGGAAGAATCTCGTGTATGAATATGGGATTCACGACTAGTAATAATAATTGAGCCAGCATCGATAATAGCATTGAAGGAAACAGGGTTCCCGACAGCGTGCGCAGACGCGAGTTTCGCGCAAAGAAATTTGAATTCGTGCAAGAAAAATAAAGTGACGCGCAAAATGGGCGCGCACAGAAAAATTTCAATTGTGAGCTATTAGCATGGAAAATCTACGAAGGCGATGCCGTTTCAGATCACGTGTGCTGATTTCACGACTTCACGATACAATCACGTGCCGATTTCACGACGTCACGATACAATCACATGTGCCGATTTCATGACATCATGGTACAATCCCAGTATTTCCCTTCCGGTCGTGTATATAAACGGATTACGGGATAATCCGCGTAGAGTGCAACCAGACTAAAGCTCACGCGCTGGTAAGGGTGTCAACCATTACGGTTTCGGCCTCATGATTACCGAATTACGGACAGGTTGGAAGAATTGCGGATTTCGATGTATTTCGTAAAAGTTCTGAATTTTGTGTCCTTTTTTGTTAAAATCACGGTTTAAACTACGATCGCATTTTGCGAATATATTTATAGTTTTTTTCGCACAAATACGAAAGCTATAAATTGGTCCCGTTTCTTAGTGAGCGCCTTTGAAATTCAGATATCGGCAAAGCCAATATCGGACGGATATGGGGTGAAGAACGGCCAGAGGATATTGGATGCATTGGCAAAGCCGATATCAGCTGAAGAACGGCAAAGTGATATTACATTATATGTCGGAAAAGCCGATACCGGTGCAATGACGTCCGCATACCTGTCAAGTATTCCGGATTTCCCGAAAGTTTTACTGAGATTTGGGTAGTTTTACGGTCGGAAGATAGTTTCTTCCGGATTTTCGCTAAAATGGCTCGTGAATTTATTTTTTTACTGATGGAAATTGGTATCGTTGTTATTGTCGCTTAGTGTAAACTCCTGCTTTTGTTTTATTATGATCTCATAGCGATTGAACCTTATGTTATCTCATGTTTCTAGCTGAGAGCGATCGCACCCCCCCCTCCCGCCAATCCTTCCAAACTTGCTCTCCCTCAGTGTTGCAATAGCTGCGCTAATTGCGCCAAAGTGCGAATTTTTTTTTTAATTCTGCGGCACGCAGAATTCGTCAAAATGCGTAATTACGCGTCTAGTACGCATCAAAAAGTGTGTTACGCATCGAAATTTTACCAACGTGTAAAAATACGCATCGGAACGGTATTTCGTCTTTTAAAAACGGAAGTAAACGAAATAAAGATTTCCAAAATCGTAATATCTTTTTCCTGCGATGTTGCCTCTGTCCAATATTGTTGTTATACATCACTTTATTCCAAAAATATTTGTGTTTCAGTTGAAAAATGGAGGGAAAATTTCCGAAAACGGAAATTCGACGACGCAAAAATTTCCCTGTAATCTTCAGGCATGAGCGTGCAACAGCTTCGAGAAATTTCTCCTTTTCCGTCATAATTGGAGTTTTCCTTGAGATCAATGCATAACTGAACAGAAATTTCGGGGCAAATGGTAGCGAAGGAGAATGTTTTTCGCTGGAAACTTTCGAAAACGGAAGTTTCGTCTTTCAAAACTTTTGAAAACGGAAGTTAGATGCAGTAAAGATTTCTCTCATAATCGTAATTTTATTTTTCACACGATGTTTCCTCTGCCTAGTATTGTTGTTAAATATCATTTTATAAATATTTGTATTTCAACTTGAAAATGGAGGGAAAACTGTCCGAAAATGAAAATTGGACGTAGCAAAGATTTCTCTCGTAATTGTATCCCCCCCCCCCAATGATGTTCTGAACATGTATATCCTGTATTCTTAAATATTCCCCCACCCCCCAAAATAAGGTTTACACTATACATCCTTTATCTACAATAGCGCTATCGTGCATTCGTGATGGATAAAATTGTCATCCAAGGGCATTAAAAAAATTCACTGTCTTGTCATTGCTTAAATGAAATCAAATTATTTCTAAAATTGCATCAATTTCTAAAATTTTCATCAATTTCTAAAATTGCATCAATTTCTAAAATTGCATCATTCAATAACCTTGAAAATCAGCACAATTTCTGAACTTCATCTACGAGTGATTGATTCAGAAAAATAATTGAATACAAGTATCATCAAACATACTGCTAGCACATCCCATACATTACCGCTCTCCCCTAATAATAGATAATCATAAATTAACAGTTCTGGTACTGTCTCAAATCTTCTTGATTTTATAGCAAATCTTGATTTTTGCAAACAATCTTCTTGATTTAGGAATTTTTTTTTGGGGGGGGGGGGGAATTGTGGCAACATACTTTGATAATCATTGCAAGCGAGTGAGATGCATGCTGCTCTCTTTGCCATGCCGAGAAACCAGTTCAACAGGTGAAAATATTGCCAAACTTGTGTCTGAAGAATTTCAGTATCTTGGTATTCCGTGGATGAACTGTCTTGCCTTATGTGATAAGACTCCTGTTGTGGTTGGGAGAAAAATTAGTGTGTCTCTCTCTCTAAAAATGAAACTCATTAACAAGGTTTTGTTAATCTTTTATACTTAAATACAATTTTTTTTTGTAAATATTTCTTTATTTGTATTAAATAATTAACTGTAATAAAAAAATAGAGAAACCTACAATATATAATTTTATTACTTATAAAGTGTAAATATGCGCCGCTGAATGCGCGTTGATGTCCCGGTTTTTGATTTTGAAAAGTTGGCAGCTCTGATATTTGTTCTTACTATAACACAATGGAAAAGTTCCTCATTAGAAAGAGGAAGCGTTCTACTGACGATTCTGCAAGTTCGGCATTGAATGCTACGATTTTAAAGAGTGAAATATTTTGATTTTTAAAAGTTGGCAGCTCTGATATTTGTTCTTACTATAACACAATGGAAAAGTTCTTCATTAGAAAGAGGAAGCGTTCTACTCACGATTATGCAAGTTTGGCATCGAATGCTGCGATTTTAAACAGTGAAATATTGCCTGAGAAATGTAGTGAGGCGGTTCCTGCTGTACCTCCAACTAAATTAAAAAAAATCTTAACTTTCAAGAGAAATGGCGCAAAATATACGACTGGCTTGAAGTCGAAACCGACGAAAATAAAAAAAAATTGATGTTTTGTTCATTTTGCAAGGCGTCATCAAAACCAGCGTGATTTGCAAAAGGTAAGTTAATGCCATTCATTATTTTATCAATATATAAATGGTCTGTTTTTTCTCATCCGAAGAACACTTTTCTAAAATTTGGCTCATGCTTGTATTGACACTGAGAATTTTTTTTTATCCTGTCTTAATTTTTGGACTAAAAGCAACGGCTCATGCAGTGATTTTTTGTTTTCGACGTTGTAAAGGTCCCAATGTTTATTTTATTATTCATTGTTGTGAAAGGAGCCAATTCGCTCAAACGCTTTTAGGATGGGAAGTAAATATCCTCATCGGTGTCATGCAAATTTGTTTTGAAATTGTTAGACCACTTCAAAGATTTTGAAGATTTGAAATGCCTGTTGAGTGAATATCCATATATATTTATTCTGCTAAAAAATAGCTATGCTAGTTTTAAATTTGCAGATGTTGCAGAACTTTTCATCTGCAGGTATAAAGATGTGTATCCAAGCACAGTGTTGTTGTATGAAATTGCTTTGGTTGTGCCAATAAGTTCTGCATCAGTAGAGCGTTCTTTTGGCACACAAAATCGAATAAAAGAAAAATTTCGCAACGGACTGAAAAAATAAACTTTAAAAAATTTGATTCGAATATCAGCAGCAAATGTAACACTAGAAGCTTTCAATTTCACAAAGCTGCTGAAATATTTAATAACAAAATTAGAAGATATGTATAAAATATTTATATTATTTTTGTGTTTGTCCGTCCCCCCCCCATAAATGTAGTATTTTTCTCTAAGTTTACGATTGTTTAAAATTCACCCTGATTTTTCAAAATCACCCCCAGAAAAAAGCCTGGGGGACATTTTCACCCCTGATTCTGGAACCCTGGCGAGAACCCTGGGAAATAACACAGTCCCTCTCCGCTAAACCATTACGGAGCCATTGGGGAAAAGTAGAGTTATTGCCACTGGAAAATTCATTTCTCTTTCACACAACCTTATACATGCTAAAAAGATTAAAATAGAATAATCCAATAGGTTTACAAATTATTTCATATCAGGGTGCGCACGCGTGCTTGAAAACCTGGAAAGTCCTGGAAAATCATGATTACGTTTTCAAGGCCTGGAATATCCTGGAAAAACGGTGTTTTTAATGCTGTCTTGAAAAGCCTTGAAATTTGAAATTAGTGCTTAAAAAAATGCCCTTTTAGGAAATCGTGTTACTGTTACCCCTTCATTTTTTAAAGTTCCTTTTCTCTGTTCTCAGAGAAACCACCGGCAGCGGTTTCCGATGTGTACCAAATCCTAATTTGGCTGGGGGAAAAAAAAGAAAAAAAAAGGCACTACTTCCAGTGCAATAAAATTGGATGATTACTAGTAGGTCGAAGGGGAGCTTGATGTCCGTCCGACAACTGAGAACTGAGAACGGAAGGGGAAAGAAGAGGCATTTAGCATTTGCAGGGGGTCGCGTATGTACCAAGTCAGCTGGCATCCACCAGTGAGGAGTATGCCTGAACAACACATTCATCTTCTTGTTTATGTGCATGCCACCCTCCCTCCCCTCAAGAGACTTCCGCTACTTATGATAAAAAATAAGAAAACTATCTTTGCGAATTTTTCACGAAAGTGGTTGAAATTTTTACATTCACTGTAATTGGATTACAGAAGCTCACTTACAAAATTCCAATTGAATCGGTTTAAAACTTTAAAAGTTAGCATTGGTAATTTTTATTATGGACAAGTATGTGTGCCTCTTTGGACAGAGTGAGCCTCCAGCAGAAAGGGTGTTACCATAGCAACGGTTGATTGACAGCTGGGAGCGCTGATCTGAAGCCCTTGGTTGGGAAGAAAGCAAACACCTGTTTATCACTTCCACAGCTCAAAAAGACTAGGAGAATATTTTCAGAAATCCATTTTTCCGAATTTTGAAAATAACACAGTAAAATTTTTACAGTAGTTAAGATACATCACAATAAAGTTCTGGTGCAAATTTCGCCAACTTCCGTTAGGAACTTTAGCAGATGCAGAAAAAAAAAAAAAAAATCTGTTGCATAATCGGATTAAAAAAAAAAAGGAACAGTAATTATAAATTACGGGAAAAACAAGTGAATTATTTTTTTTAGATGCCATGGTTTATTTAAACAGAGTGATCCTTAAATTTTTTTTCTGTGATGATATGGACTCTATTTGAATTACAAACATACGTTTTTATTCAGACGTCTGAGTTACTGTTTTAATAAAAAAATCATCTATAATTAAAAAGTTTTCAATGGATTTAAGCAATATTCAGCAGATAAACAAACATATTTTAGTAAATTGCAACATCATGACGTAAATTTGGTAATTTAATTTTGTCGAAAATTGGGGAGCATTTTTTTTTTTTACATTTTCTATTATAGTTAAAGTGAAGGAGGAAGGGTGCAACTTGACAGTTCAGTGAGCTGCAGGTGGTGATTTATGGCGATGTGCCAAATGAAAAGAAGCCATTCCTTCAGGTCTTTCCAAAGTCCAAAGGTTGTGTGTGTGGACGTGCCTCCTGCTGTTTGATCTTAATCGAAATGTTTTTGTGCATGGGGGGGGGTCGAGAGAAATATCCGTTTCAGCTTTACAGCTTTCACGGCTGTTTTTTTTTTTTTTTCTTGGTAATAAATAAAAATCATAGTTACTGCATTCACCATTGATCCATGTTTGCATTTCTTGAATATAAACAGCAGACAATCAGAAACATAGTGTTGGGCGGGTCTTGATGTTTTTCATTTTGCATATGCTGAATTCAGTTCTGTGGGAATAAGGAATGACTTATACTGTAAATATATACAAAACTACATATTTTTGAGCTGAAAAAATAGGTCTACTTGTACACAGTAGCTAACGTGTGAACTCAGATGAAGACAATCAGACATATGGACGTCTGATTCCATAAAAAAAAAAAAAAATCAACATAGTTTTTTTATTTACACTACAGGTAAAAAAGCAAAAACATATTTTTAAACGTTATAAAGGAAAACGGATTTTTGAAACGCATGACTTGATGATCTTAATTTCTGAAAGTTTCTTTTTTCCACATCCTCTTTTTTTCAATTACAATACACTGTAACAGGATACTGTGTGTTATATCACTTAGTGATATGGCAGATTTTCGGTTGCTGATATCCGCGATCGTAAGCGGTAGTTGCATTGCGATTGTTGATGATGACAAGATAAATACTGGAGTGATGTAAAATGTTGCATAAACTAAAAAAAGAAAAAAAAGCCCCCCCCCCCCGAACTTTTATGCGGTCATCATAGCTGATCAACCATTTCATTCCATGAACATCAGCACATTTCAATCATTTGAACATTGGGGGTATCTGAAGGAATTCAGCCGTGCTTAAGCGCCCTAGCGCAACAAAAACATGCTAATTTTGGACAGTTCTATTCCCTTCCCCTCTACCATCCCTAATAATTGAGAGTGCATACTGTAGTTTCAAATATTCTATTTATGAGCTAGTTTTCGCGCTGTTTGTTATGCTTTTATTTTCGAAATTCCTAACACTTTTGAACTATGGTTGCAGAAACGTTTATGCTTTGGGTTTGTCTGTAGGATAATTCGCATGAAAGCGGTTGAATTTCGGCGAAATTTTAGTATGCTGTTGGGTACAATCTGGAAACCTACCCTCTTGAAAAAGGTCGAAATTAAATTTAAAGGCCAAGACATAAGAGCAGTATTTGTTCTCCAAGCTTAGGAATGTTAACTCACATAAAATCTGTTTGATTGCAACAAAGTTTTGGTATGTTATCAGGGAGGAGAAACCTACCCTTGTAGAAAATGATCCAACTTGAATTCAAAGGTCAGGGCATAAGAACAGAATTTATTCTTTATGGTCTTGTGCTTGATAAACTTAATCCATTTGCATAAAGCACATTCATCCATTTGCATCTTTCATCATTTTTATTACTTAAAACTGAAATTACTTTAAAAAAATAATTTGAACATGATACTGTAAAGTGTAATAATCATCCTGGAATTTTTTTGTATATGTCCTGGAAAAGGCCTGGAAAGTCCTTGAATTTTTTTCCCCCAAAAGTGTACGAACCCTGCATATGCAGTTGTATAAGTCTGAAGAATTAAATATATTAGAAGCGAGCAAGGGAGCCCCGATTGAAAAAGTGTTTTTAAAGAGAAAAATTATAATTTGGAGTTTTAGGAGTATACTACAAAGGGAAAAGATAATTATTTTTATTCTGACCCTGTGTAGTTGTCATAAAGCACCTTCCTGACATTCTAATAATTTTGATCACAATCATACCAGAATACGCGCTCTGTAAGTGCTTGCAGCGGCAGACGCCACTAACTCTGCGGGGAACAAGCTCCTCCTACTTTAGCAGATCACCTCAACTGAAAGTCATGACCCGACCCACAGAAGAGACCTTGAAAACAGCTGGTGCCTTGAGCGCTTGAGCACCCTTACTACGGAGCAGCTTTTGTATGCGACAGATACAAACGTGCCGATCTAGTCACTGGTAAATTGCGGGACTTCCCTCTTCACGCAAAAGCTGTTTGCCGTTTTCATTAATTTAATTACAGTAAAAACATTGACAAAGTAGATTTTCTCACTTCAGAATAGGAAAATCACATCTGTTAAATACATAAATTAAAAGCAAAAATTCTTGTCGCCAGCATGAAATTTTTAGGCGCCCGGGTTTTGTCGAGCCCTGGATATAATTCTGAATCATAGACGTTATTTACATCTGTGTAACGATGATGAAGCACAATAACCAGATGGAAGATAAAGAATATCCATAAGAACACCATTCCCTTGTTCACGCCATTATCGTCTGAACTAGTTTTGATTAATGTTTAGTTCTCTTCAGTGGGAATATTCACGTAATCCAACGTGCTTGTTGTTTCACAGCCATACTTCATGCAGCCCAAAGCACCAACTCCTGTTTGGTGCAAGCCGATGTCTTTGCACATTTCTTCTTAGGTTTTACTGCGCATCTTTTGACAGCTGTCCAGCTGTATGTGTTTTTGAACTCTTTTGGGCGTATCGTTCTCTGTTGAAACGTCGTGCTTGATTATAAACACCATCTGTTGTACAGTTTTCGAGTTGCAGTGGGATAAAAATTTTATGATATTTATTTATTTTTGTTTTTGGATTTTATTTCTTTCCTGTTCTTGTTTTATTGAATATTTCCATGCAAAAGGCAAGTTTTCAGGATCATTATTATTGCAAGTATTTTCCCTTGTCTTCACCAGTACTGCTTCTGATGTTAAAATTTGTTTGTGTTTTATGAGTTGTTATTAACTTAGCGTTTGTCCAATCTGGGGTAGAGCCATTGTTAATACAGTGCTATATCAGAGATGTTTTGTCTTCTTTCTTATATCGAATTTGATGTATGTTAATTTAAACTGGTTTGAAATAGTCTTTTTGTACTGCCAGCATAGACTATTTTGCTTTTGTTTTTTCTCTGTTCTTCAGTTTTATTCAGTATGAGAATGCTATATACACACCTGCTTTATCTAATATTGTTTTTTTGCTATTACTTGTTGTTAGAATGGTACCATTATCTAGAACTTTTTCAGCAATTTGTAAATTTTCTTTTTGCATTCTTTTTTTAGGACATTTACTATTGGGGGTATATATGGGAATGTACCACAATATTGTGTTTCTTCTTTTGGTTTAGTGGTTATGTTTCTCAAAGAATCATTGATATTTTTGTAGATGAAATTTATTAATCTACTTTTACAACCAAAATTTTTTGCAGGTTCTTTTATTCATTTCATTATTCTCGGTTATTTTGTTGCATTGTAAGTGTGTGATGGCTCTTCTTATATATGAATGGAGTGCTTATCTCTTGTATTTCCATGGATGGCTTGAGTCCTGTGGGGTTACAGCAGGTATATATGGTGGCTTTCTATATACAGAATATTAAATTTTATAGTTGGTCTTTAATAAAGAGATATCTAGAAAATGCAGTTTATTATTTATTTCTTTTTTCATTGTAACCTGAATTGAAGGGTAGTCATTATTAAATTTATGTATGAATTCCTTCAGTTTATCTTCTGAATGCTGCCAAAAAATTAGGATATCATCCACGTATCATAAGTACAGGAGAAGTTGGTATCCTATTGTTGGTTTGAATTTTTAAAGTATACAGGCTGCTCTAATGTGCTCCTGCCATCAAAGTCTGGTTTACTGGTGTAGTAAGTAAACCCAGACTTTGATGGCAGGAGCACATTAAAAGAGATTGTCAAGGGGCCTTGCCCGCTGTCCCCCAAAAACGTAGTTTCTTTTTTTTTTTTTTTTTTTTTTTTGTTAAAATGCTACTTACATCAGAAAAAAATAAATTCTTTAACGGAATGAAAATGCATCAACTCACATTAGAAAAAACGGCTTAATTTTTTTTTCCTATTTTTTCATTAACAAATTTTGTTTGGTGGATTTCAAGAATTTCCATTTTTGTCACCTTTCTCCCCCACAAAAAAATCTATGTACATCCCCAACTAAGTGTGAATTTATTTAACCCTAACGATGAGTGAAATCTGACCCTATAAAAGAGGGAATAAGATTCACACACACACATTTTAGGACCTTTCTAAAACAAAGTGCAGAGTTGTTTGTGAAGCCATGAAATATAATAAAATTAAATGTTTTCTCTAACTGGAAGTTGTTATGGTGAAATCTTCCAAATACGTGGAGACAAAGTAAATAGACAAAGTCGTCCCTCTTTCCACGTTGATCCTTAATTAACACACAGCAACCTGAAAAGTGTTATCTGGACACTGCTGGGATCGAACCCCAGATCTCTCGATAAGTAGCTCTCTGCTACTTATCGAGAGATCTGTGGGTTAATTAAATATAGGTTTGCTTTAGGTTACAATTTTTCGGTTGCTGTGTGTTATTTAAAAATAAACATGGAAAGAGTGATGACTTGACTTCGTCTATGGAAATTGTTAAGCATGTGTTAATCACAAAGTCTGATCATTTGATAAATTAAACCTTTTATTTAAAAAACATACAAGTGACTTGACATGCAACCGAATATCTAATATTGCTTGGACATAAGGTTAACAGATTATATTTCAATTACTAATCGAAAACAACTATTATGGGAATTTACTTGTAAATGCTGGACAGATGCACTAAGATGAGGTTTGTTTAAAAGCATTATTTCTCAGGAGCAACAATTGTATAAGAGACTACAAGGTTCCCATGCTCCTTATAAATTGTTAAAAGTCCTTAAAAAGTGCTGAATTTTTTTAGGGTGCTTAAAAGTCCTTAATTTTTGCCAGAAATTCCCCAAAGTGCTTAAAAAGTACAATACTTATTTTTCTTTACTAATTGCCTGTGTGAAAAGCGGAAGTTACAATCTAGTGCATACAACTTCTGTTGCTTGTTGGCTGTGTTGATGGTGACGCCATGTGACATTGACAGAAAGCCCATGGGAGAGCACAGGGCAGGAGGAGCTCTCGTCAGTGACTCGTGGTGAACTTGACTTTGTAATTTTGACATTGGTTTTACAATTCAAGCCATGAAATAATTATGCGCAATATCAGGGCTCGATTTCGAACGGTATTTAGTAGCAAATTGCTAGCAAGCAAATGCATTTTGCTAGTGATAAAAAGTGGTCCTAGCAAAAGTTACTAGTGATAAAAAGTGGTTCTAGCAAAAGTTGCTAGTGATAAAAAGTGGTTCTAGCAAAAGTTGCTAATGGAAAACTTTTGAATGTTTTAGTGTGCACTGTAAAGCGCCACTGCATTGCTCGTGTGGAATATTTTAGACACATACAAAAAGGAACAACTTCTTTCTGGGAACAAATGTTCCTTGAAAAGTACTAGCATTATAAAAACATTTTGGCACAAAGAGAATCCAGGGTGATTGGAGGGGCAATTTAAACTTACAAACATTGAATGCTCTCATGAGTATTGAGGTTGAAGGTTCGTCCGAAGACAAGTTTGACCCCAGGCCTGCTGTTTTAAAGTGGTATGATGAAAAGACCCGAAACTCAGATCTTAAACCATACAGAAAATAACTTAAGATTTAGAATAGTGTTCTTGGAATTTGTAAATAAAGTTAAATAAAAAAAATGTTTTTTTTTTTTTTTTTTTTAATATTTGCATTCGAATTAAATTGTTAGAATTAATCTGCCAGGTCATGAAAAAGTGAGTTACATCTAAATATTTGTAATCTTTTCAGCATTACAATGTGACAGTTACAGGGGTGAAATCAAAATTTGTCATAATTGACTAATGAAGGTAGACATGTTAAAGTTTCTTTTGTGTAATGTTAATAAACTTTCGCTAGTAGATAATGCAATTTGCTAGTAAAAAATAAAGCCAATGGCAAGTGTTGCTACTGCTAAAAAAAAAAAAAAAAATCAAGGCTTGCACAATATTCAAAACTAGATCTAACTTTAAGTATAGTTTTATGATTTACATTATTTTTGTTGCATATGTGATTATTCTCTCATATGAAAACTAATTTGACCACCAGAACTGTATTCTAAATTGCATAAATTCTAATTTATTGTGTTCACAAACTTGAATTATGTGCAGCAGTATTTCAAGCTTCATGAACAAACTTTAGTTTGAATAGTTAAATCATGTGTAAAAGTATGTTTGTTATTTTTGCACGTGCAGTGTGTTAGGTCCTTAAAATTTTTTTGTAGGGTGTTTAAAAGTCCTTAAAAAGTGCTTATATTTTTTGGAAGAAAATGAGTGGGAACAAAAAGGGAAACACTAGTGAAAAAACAGGTTATGACGCATTCGCTGTCACTGCAATCAGGAAATATCCTAAAACTATAATTTTTGGACATACCATAGTTATTCTGAGGAAGTGTGACAAATCATTAAATATAGCACCAAAAGCTTACATAAGTTTGTCTTGGTGTCAGCGTTCCCTCAAATCACAAAAGGCTAAGATAATTACGAATATTTTATAGTGGATTATGACTTTTAAATAAAATGCCAAAATATTTCTATCAAAATTACTTTCTTAAGTATTTCACTTATTTCAGAAAACGGGATTTTAAGTG
Source organism: Macrothele yani (assembly GCA_039090855.1). Lineage (NCBI taxonomy): Eukaryota > Metazoa > Arthropoda > Arachnida > Araneae > Macrothelidae > Macrothele > Macrothele yani. Next base: position 57,639,087 of record CM077019.1, on the reverse strand, counting down.
CAGGATTTGAAATTGGAGTTACATTGCTGGCATGCATATTTGGTGATATAAATTTTAAAATACTGAGCTCTGCATTGAATTAATGCTGAAATTTGTATTGGGTGTGTTTTTCTTAAAGAAATATATGTGATTGGGCTTTTACGCAAGTTACCAAATCACCAATTCAGTGTCCTGCAGTAAAGCTGACTGTAGGAATGTGTGACAGTTTCACAGAGCAAGACAGGTTTACGTGCTGACGGAATTTGTCTCTTCCGCTCATGAAACGCCAGCCGTTTTTAATGCGGCTACTGCGGATCTCAGTGGCATTTTCAGTGCGGCTGAATCAGATTTCATGAGCTGGTTGGAGGGTTAAGTAAACAAGGAATTCCCATATATATACTTTTACCATTGCTATGATAATTGTCAAATTGTTTGTAAGAATTGCAGTTATTGTATGTTTAAATTCATTGCATTTAATTTTTTGGTATGTTTTTTTTATTTTGTGAATTTTCTGTTTACGCATTTCTTCTTTTTTTTTTTTTTCAGATGAGTAATAAAATAACTCAAATCAAAGACATTTTAATTAAGTGTCAGGATAATGTGCACCATGAGAAGTTGGTAAAGGATTTGAAAGCAGTTTTCAATAATGTAAGTAGATGACTTTGAAGAACAGTATAAAATTTGCAGAGGTAAAACTGTAATGCATAATAAGAAGAGTTCAGTAAATCATGAATTAGCATCTAAATGTTGTTGAGAGTTTTCAAACTGCAAGTTTAGAATTTCTGTCAGATAACCTAAAAACAACTCCTATATACATTGGAGTTGTGTTCCTGAGAATCACAGGAGATAAATCTGCATAAAATAAGATAATTTACATCTACAACTGTGTGTTTTGTTTCACTTTATACAATATATTGCGGTAAAAAATATTTTCCAATATAACTGTTATAATTAGTATTCCTAAAAATTAGAATAAAAGTTAGGAATGATGGTATTTTGTAAATTAAGAAAATAGTTTAAGAAAAATTACAGAAGTTAGATTTATGATATTTAAAATTTTTTAATTTTAAATGTATTTCATCTAATCATAACATGCATCTCGTTCATTGATGTTTTGTGAATTCCACGAAGGTGTTCAGGGTTTGAAAAATATCTGAAGAGTTACATGCCCAGCTGGGCATGTGCAGAAATTATTTACTTGCCCTCGTAGTAAAAGTTGGATGGCCAAGAAAATTTATCTTTTAAAATAATAAATCAGAACCCTCATTTTTTATAATTAAAAAATATGATGGACTTTTTAACATGTTTTGCATTTCCATTTTAAGGGTCTGTATTCAAAATGTTCCTTGCACAACAGTGTGTATGTCAAGTTTTAAGATGATGAAATTGGTATTTGATAAATTTAGTGATTCTGCCATGTCCCTTTAGTTGAAGTTTTCGTCTTTTGTCACTAAACATCGGAAACTGTGATAAACTGTGTGCTGTGACACATTGCCCTGATCACCACTGTTGTAGCTGCGGGTGATTTGTCGCTCTGTGGTTGCTATGAACAATGCGCGACAGTCTCTGCTCCCCTCTGGCATCAGTGAGCTGCAGACGACACACAGCTGGATGACGGTTTGTCGTTTGGCTATCTATGCTCCACTTTTGATACGTACTCACTACAGCTGCACATGAATAACCCACAAATGATCATATGTAGAGGATTTTAGGAAGGGAGTGTCTGACCCCAGGTCTTAAACAACCCTTAGAAATAGGAAGCTAGGAGATTTGGGCTAGAGTGCCCGATAGGAAAGTGACATGGAAGCAAAGTAGAAAGAAAGAGGAAGACGCCCTTATTTATTACGGGGGGGGGGGGGGGGGCAGTACCCGGGGTCCGACGGCTTAACGTGCCCATCCGACGCACGGCGGATATTTAGCGGATCGAGCGTTCGGACCTGCCTGGGATCGAACCTGAGGTCCTTTCCGTGGCAGTTACGAACGTTGTCCACTAGGCTACCCGCGGCCCCGAATAACCCACAAGCCGGTCCTCGGGTTATATATACAGTATACTGATCTGTGAACTTCACTTGTGCCACCATTTGGTCTCCGGGCGCGCTCATTTCTCTAGGATGGGGGTGGTCATAATGTAATGGTTCATTGGCGTTATACACAATGGTGAGCATTTCAATGTACTTAAGGCACAGTCAAAGTATGGTAAGTCAGCTTTTTGTCACTAGCAGAAGGGCAGGAGGTACCTTTTATGTAGAAAAAAATAGGGGTGGAGTGTTCCCCCTCTTATATACTTACTGTATGTAGGTGTGTGTGCACTCATATACTGCTGCCTTGGATAGGGCTATATAATATGTATATATATCAAGAGAAAGAGAGAGGGCAAGGTAGTTTTTAAAAATGGTCATGAAAATTGTTAAATGATCATGAAATTGCATTTCCCAAATTTGGTAGACACCATGATAATCTAAGAACCACTATACTTGAGGCAGCATAGGATCGCAGACATTAAAGCGACTGATTATATGACCAGTGATAAGAATTTGTGTCACCATGTAAGGTGTTTTAAAATGTGTCTGTGTTATCCCAACAGTGTTTGAAAGTGTTGAGCAGACATTATGTCTGTTGGCATTCTTATGTTTTAAACAAGTTGAGGATTTAGTACAATGAACAGGAGAATGGAACTGCTGTGAGGCCTTACAGTTTGCTTAATGGAAAACGTCATTACTGAGATTCTGCAGGTGAGCAAGAAGTGTGGACTCTTTCACAACAATTGTTTGTTAACTTTTGTCCTCACCATTTAATTAATTGTATGTAGTGCCTTCTTGCTGCCGTTGTCTTAGTGTTTGTTTGTCACAATAAAGTCACTTTTTGAACAATTCAAAGAAGGATGTATTGCTGTAATAACAAACAATATGAGTATACATTCATGTCAACAACTCAGTTGTTGCACAGTTTACTGTTTCTCATGTTGTATTATTGTTGAAGTGCTTGCGGGAAGCACCTTTGTCTGATATAGGGTTATAATCGTAACAAGCTATAGAATTTATAATAAATATATATAAATCGATAATAATAGGAGGTTAAGAATGTTACTCACATTGTCCTATTGCAGACGTGCCAACTCTCCGGATTTAGGCGGGAGACTCCCGATTTTCAGCCATTCCTCCTGCCCTCTGGATAAATGTCAAATTCTTCCGATTTTCACCGATAATTAGGCGTTACGATGGTCGAAATAATGAAATTCCATCAACCACAGCCTTGGGTCGACGCAGAAGAAAAAGATTTCGAACCGCTTGTGAAATCTTTTTCTTTCTGCGTCGACGCATAGACGGCATTTACAGTCATCAGTATCGTACTTTTCCTCTCCTCATATCTGCAAAAAGAAAGCCACCCCCGGTGGCGCAGTGGTCTATTTTATGTTGGTTACAAAACCTCGCGCGCCAGCTGTGACCTACTTATCGTTTCACGTCTCATCGCTCTCAGCTGTGAGCTCTGTTTATGTTTTCTTCAGAGTTTTGAGGAGTGCTTTTTGATTTTGCTTTGCTGTGGAGATTTTTTATTTCTTGTTTTGCACCATGTTTGTATCTTTTCCCTTCTTCGTCGCATTTTGTAGAAGATTAATGCGCTCCTTTGTTCATCTCTAATTGCGAATCTGTTATTGTCAGCTTTGTTTTATCTTATTGTAGCATTTTGTGTACACTTAGTTTGAGAATTTTTTTTTTCTCATTCCTTTCGCTTACTTTTTGCGGGAGATTTTTCCTATTGCATTACGCCACTTTCGCGGTTTTTAATGTTTTATTTTATTTCGTATCTTTGGCAATTTGTTTCTTCTTTACATATTAGCTGTTATTGTCTTTACTGCATAATAAAGTTGTGAAACTGAGCGCCGGCTTTCGACAAATTGTCCGAGGTGGGTCGGGGTTCGAATCTCAGTGGGGCATGGATGTAGCATACTTGCTAACTTTTACGGATTTCTGCTTAATTTTACTGATTTACGGTTAGAAGTCTTTTCTTTTTTACGGATTTTTTAATATTTCGATTGCTCGATCGAAATATTTCAATCCCCTGCAGGCTGCAACAATCCATTTAGATTTCCTACCGGACCTTACGAGCGCCGTGTTATGCGATGATGTCATCTTTGACTCGCCGGTTTCGTGTGGAGACATCAAGTATAATGATGGCTCCTCGTCGTGCGGTAGCTCTTTCTCTCTCTCTCTCTCTCTCTCTCTCTCTCTCTCTCTCTCTCTCCATGGGAGTGCTCAAGTGACGTGCCGACCAGAGTTCTCCAAAATGCGTTATCAAATTACGCGTCTAGTACGCATCGAAATTTTGTCAATGCATAAAAATACGCTTCTGGAATTTTTCTCGGCGCGTAAAACTACTCATCGAAGAATTTTACCAATTCGTAAAAATACGCATCGGGACGGTATTTCGTCTTTCAAAGACGGAAGTAAAAGAAATAAATTTTTTTTCCGTAATCGTAATTTCTTTTTCCGACGGTATTTCGTCTTTCAGAGACGAAAGTAAACGAAATAAAGATTTTTTCCGTAATCTTTCTTTTTCCTGTGATGTTGCCTCTGTCCAGTATTGTTGTTATATATCATTTTATTCTGTAAATAGCCGCCCCGGTGGCGCAGTGGTCTAAGGCGCTGGACTCTGATCATTCGTCCGTAAGGGGTCCGGGTTCGAATCCCGGTCAGGCATGGATGTTGTGTTTGTCTTACGGCACTGGCTCTCTCCCTTCCCTGGAACCAGTGACCCTAAATTAGGGACGGGCGACTGCTTATAGCCCATTGAGTTGCTCACGGTGGTCGTTAAACCTCCAATCAAAAAAAAAAAAAAAAAAAAAATTCTGTAAATATTTGTATTTCAGTCTGAAAATGGAGGAAAAATTTCCGAAAGCGGAAATTCGAGGGCGAAAAAAAAAATGCTATTAATTATATCTGGTTGACAACTATTTTCACTATGCTTTTTATTTTACATATAAACCATACATGAGATTCTTCCGCTTTTTTCGGCATCATTTTGGTCATTCTCGAGGTCATTGCAAAAATGAAGAGAAATTTTTCGAGATTTTTTAGGGGGAGGGGGGTCGTCGTTCTATAGAAAAATAAAAAAAGCGGAATTCCGCGATTCCGCTTTTATGTGGAGTAAAAGAACTAAGCGCTTTCTAGCTGAAAGCGTTGTTTTTGGAGCAGTCGCGGGGGCAAGAAGAAATGTTGGAGGGTGGAGTCAGGAGCTCAATTCGTTTAATGCTGTCAACAATGGATGGGTTGTCAGTCACTTGAGCATCGCAGCGCAAAGGGTGGAAGCTCCGCCTACTTCGTGCGTTAGGGAAACTACTGCAGCCCTTTCCGTGTCTTGCGGGAAATCGCCACTCTGCATTCTATCAGGGCCAAACTATCTGCTTGATTCTATCCGTGACGTCATCGCCAGAAACTCTCTCTTGTAATTTGCAAATGTACCTGAATGCGTTCCCGCTTTTCTGAGATCGTTCGAGAATCGAAGCTCTCGTGAATCCTCTTCCTACGGAGGATGCCAAAAAATACGGAATCTCCGTAATTATTACGGATTTCCCCGGGATTACGGGTGACTAACAAAAAAATTATGGATATTCAGATTTTCGCTGTTATTAAGAAAGTTTTACTGATTTTGTAAATAATCGACGTAAAAGCCACTGAACAAAGTTCGTAACACAGCCCTTTGTCTTTTTTTTTTTCTCTCTCAGGTGGTGGAATTTGTTTTGCTTGTTTCAAAGTGTGTACAAAAAAAACAAAATGCCCGTCGTGCTTCTTTCGCCGTGGCCCGGGATTACGTCGACCTGAAGCATCTAAATAAAGTTCGTGACGCAGCTTTCTTTTCTTAAATTCGTTCTACTCTCCCCCCCCCCCCCAAAGAGAAGGAATTTGTTTTGCTTTTGTTTGAAAGCTAAGTGGAAAGGAAGAATGGCGCCGCGCCGCGGGATTATGTAGGCCTGGCGGGCTTCTTTTGCCGTGATCCGTAATGACGTTGGTTCGAACGTGCTTTCGCTGTTGCCCGGAATTGCTTCTGCCCTATGCCTCTGAACCATGTTCGTGACGAACCTTTTTGTTTTTTTCTAAGGAGGAGGAATGTGTTCTGTTTGTTTGAAAACTTAGTGGAAGGAAAGCCCAGCACCCTGCTAGGATAACGTCGGCCCGAAGCCGCTGAACAAAGTTCGTGACGCAACTCTGTTTCTTTCCTTTTTTTTTTTTTCTAAGGAAGAATGTGTTTTGCATGTTTGAAAGCTAAGTGGGGAAAAAAGCACGGCTTTGGGCCAGTATTACGTTGGCCCGAAGCCTCTAAAAAGTTTGTGACGCAGCTTTCCGTTTTTTTGTTTTTGTTTTTTTTTTCATTCTTTCTTTCTAAGAAGGAATTTGTTTTGCTTGTTTGAAAGCTAAGTGGAAAGAATGTGTCATGAGAGGCTCAAAAACAGGGTTAAAAACAAGAATTCGGCAGAGAAAATCTCCCCACTTGCTTGACGTTGATGGAGATTCATGTCACCATATTCACAATGCAAGCAAAAAATTATGCAAGCCATTTTATAAGGTTACATTGAGAAATACTTTATTGACTTCTTCAATGACTAAAATCTAAGCTGTGGATATATGTTTCTAATTCTTGCAAGTTTCTAATTGCTTGACTAAATTCACAAACTTTCCTAGACAAATACTTTTCACCTCAGGATTTAGCTAGTAAAGATTCACATGTAAGTTTTAAATCTGATTTTTTTAAATATTTCATTTTATTTTGTTCTTAAATCCCTACTTTTCTATTGTGAATATAATAATGTACTTCACTTTAATATTTACTTACATAATTTACAGAAAATAATTCCATATGGCTAGCGTACTCTTAAATATTGTATATATGCTGTATTTGAATTTCCTCACCGCGCGTTCGCGTGTCCCAATTTTCCACCCAGTTAAAAAGTTCAGCTTTTTTTGTCATCGGCCGGTCTCATGTATGATAAACATACAGTCTGCCTTTAGAATAACTTTTTAAACATTAAAAATGCTATGTACCAATAATACTACTTCTGGAAAATTGCTCTTGCATCTGAAAAATGTCGATAAAAAATAGCGCTCATGTGATTTTATGAGCTGTAAAAAATCTCCTGATTTTTAGATTTTGAAAGGTTGGCGCGTCTGCTATTGTGACGAAACCACGTCCATCACGTTTCCCATGGTAGACATCGCTTCTTTCACGAACAGTGATGCAATTAAGTCATTCGTATCGAAGGGTTAAGTTCAGGCTTGATATTTAATCTTAGTATTCAATATTTTGTTTCCAAATGGTAAGGTAAAAGCAGTAAGTGAGTATCGCACTTTTTGAGTCGTCATTTAAAAGATGATATTTAAGAGCATTAAAACTATTAAACATTCCAAACCCTATGTTGAAGGGTAGTCAATCTGGTAAGAAATATCTTATGTCGACCAAAGATCGGTCCTCATTTCACGCAGCGCCAAATTCCCATACTAGTTTCAACTATCTTTTCATAGTCTTCTTCTGTGGGCGAAAATGATGTATTTCTCATCATTCGTGTTGTTCCTTGGCTATCCATCTCAAATCCACTGGCAGAGTCAAAAGTTCCACGTCTACAGGACCTTAGGGCATTTGGATTTTGGTTTGATTGCGCATCTCATGTCGTGCGTGTTTCTGATTGGATCGTCCGAATTTGTTCACGATTCTAAATCCTCCGGTGTCGCCATCTTCTGTATGTCAATAGATTTATTATTTATCTTGTTTTTATACTGTTTATTCTTATTTCTATTCTGTTTTTTTTTCTTTTTCTTTCCTTTTTTCTTGCTCTATGAGGTATCTCCAAGTGTATGGAAGATCCATCGGGTCGTTATAATTACAATTTGTCTCTCTGGTTTTTTCAATCATCACTGCTTCCGATGTTAAAATTTGGGCTTTTGTTTTATGTGGCGTTATTAATTTTGCTTCTGTCCAATCTGGGACTGCCTCTTTTTCAATGCAATGTTGAATTAACGATATTTTGTTCTCTTTTTTGTTCCAGTTGGACATATGCTCTCCTAATCTGGTCCTAAATCTTCTTTTAGTACTTCTTATGTATACTTTATTCAGATTCTCCTCTTCAATCCCCATTGTTTCTGTAGAGTTTCTTGTTGGTATACAATATACCTAGCACTTCAACAATAATACAGCGTGAGAAACAGTAAACAGTGCAACAACTGAGTTGCTGACTGAATGTATATGAATTATAACCACGTAGAGAAATTCAACACCTTAAGATGCTTGAAGATTTGATAGAATTAAATACAAAACTGGAGATTTAAATAGCCACTAATGTGATGTCATATTTATGGTGAGAGTCTTGGTTGCACGGGTGGAACCAATAAAAAGGCAAAATGAGTGTCCGAAATATTAAAAACTTTAAAAAGAACAGAATCCTACTAAGTAAAGAAGTCGAACACCTGAACTTCTTAACAACATGTAAAAACAATAACGTCACGCCGAAATTTCTGCAAATTAGAAACAAACCAATAAGTTATAAAGACAGAGCCATATTAAAAACTTGTGGAATTAAAAGATTAAGAACCTCTATTAGAGAAAAAAGAAAAGACATTGATAAACTAAGTAAGAAAAACTACAGATTGTATAACCAATGTATGCAAGAAGTTGATAAAGAAGGAACTAAAGTGGCACTAACCAAAATATTCGCTACTATTGATAGACAACAACTAGTAGGTAGAAAGAGACATTTTCATAAAATTAAAAATCTAATAAATGACCACAATAATAGCAAAAAAGAGAAAATGACACCACTAGAAGACAAACCAATGTTCATTAATAAATCTAAAACTGAACTGACATCTTTGCAAGTCAAAGCACTTAATAGATGCATGAGGGATGCATATCAGCAAAAAAATTCCAAAAACTGAGATTATAATTCCATACATGGAAGACATCAAAAAACTACCGAAAGAAAAACAAAATCCAACAAGATTCAAGATAAGAACAATCAATAGCAAAGAAAAAGAAAAACAATTACTAGCTATAAAATACGAAAGACAAGAATTGATCAAACTAAGGAACAACCCAACAATTAAATGCATAAGTGCAGATAAAGCCAAACAGGTTGTTATTTTGGACAAAGAAAAGTATAATTTAAAGATGAAGAAAGCTATTGTCGAGGTAAATGTCAAAGAGACTAATTATGATCCAGCGGATAGAATTATAAGAAAGATGCCTAACATAAAAAATCATGGCCATTTACCATCTAATATAAAAAATAGAGCCATTCCACCTGTGGGAGCATCTATACCAGGCATTTTTAAAATCAAAACACATAAAGAGGAAGAACCTTTAAGACCAATAGTGAATAAAACTACATGTGGTTTGTGAGTCAAATATTCAATAAATTCCTTGTTTGAAAAGTCACAGTATTACTATAACCATTCAAAAGTTTACGTGCCTACAATTACTTTAATGAGAGTAATGAGAAACTTACCTTTACTAGAAGTTACACTATGTCACGCTCATCAGCTTTGTGGCCCTGGCCGAATGCGCAGGCTTACGAGGTGCCCAAACGGGTTCTATACCCTCAATGGAGGGTCCACGCACAGTGAGGTGACAGGCAGCCCCAACAGAACCCTTTACTAGAAGGTCTGCTCTCTTTGAAAAAGATACATTTTATTGCACGTTTTTTTCCCATTTTAATTTCTACTGTTGGTTTGGGCTTCTGGTGCGGTGGTTTTATGTTGTCTTCAACTTGTTCATTTATTTGACTGAGTGAGTAATTTATTAATCCATACTGCTGCAATGATACTTGATCCAAGAAACCTCTTTTTTACTTAAAAACCTATTATTTCACTGACGTTAAATAACCCTAACCGGTAGTTTAATTGGCTTATAAAACTTACTATTCAGTGAACTTATTTGCGTGAACATTCACAAACCATAAACTAACTACTTTTTTACAAACACCATAACCATCTAACAAAATAAAAAAAAAAAATTTTAACCTAAAATACAATTATTTACAACAAACTCATCTCACTCTCTCAGTCATGTACCACACCTCTGCCGTTCCCAACATAGATTGCCTCTAGCAGCTTTCTACCCGCCCAGGGTTGTCTTCAGGAGGCTAGGTGGTATCAGCCCTGCTATCACAGTGCGAGTGAGTGAGAGAAACGATTTCTAGCGTCAGCCCATCTCCCACATCATACTGAAAACTTTGCCACTGTGGCTCCATCTGTTAGGAACTGTAGTTAATATTTAATTTTTTTCTGCAGTATTTTTTTTTGTTCTATTTTTATTAGTTCTTTCCATTTTTCGTTAACACATAAAAAATTGGCAAAAAAAAAGAAGCAAAAACAGCACTGATACAGTATTTCTTAGATAATCAAAGATACCCGAAATTTGAAGACATCAAAATAATTAAATCATGTAACAATGAAAGACATTTGCGTATTACAGAATCTGTGCTGATTGAAAAAAATAGGGATCGAGTATGTAATCATAATGACCCAAATATACTTAACGAAAAATGGAAAGAACTAATAAAAATAGAACAAAAAAAAATACTGCAGAAGAAAATAAAATATTAACTACAGTTCCTAACAGATGGAGCCACAGTGGCAAAGTTTTCAGTATGACGTGGGAGATGGGCTGACGCTAGAAATCACTTCTCTCACTCACTCGCACTGTGATAGCAGGGCTGATACCACCTAGCCTCCTGAAGACAACCCTGGGCGGGTAGAAAGCTGCTAGAGGCAATCTACGTTGGGAACAGCAGAGGTGTGGTGCATGAATGAGAGAGTGAGATGAGTTTGTTGTAAATAATTGTATTTTAGGTTTGAATTTTTTTTTTTTTTTTTTTTTGTTAGATGGTTATGGTGTTTGTAAATAAGAAGTTAGTTTATGGTTTGTGAATGTTCACACAAATAAGTTCACTGAATAGTAAGTTTTATAAGCCAATTAAACTACCGGTTAGGGTTATTTAACGTCAGTGAAAGAATAGGTTTTTAAGTAAAAAGAGGTTTCTTGGATCAAGTATCGTTGCAGCAGTATGGATTAATAAATTACTCACTTAGTCAAATAAATGAACAAGTTAAAGAAAACATAAAACCGCCGCACCAGAAGCCCAAACCAACAGTAGAAATTAAAATGGGAAAAAACGTGCAATGAAATGTATCTTTTTCAAAGAGAACAGTCCTTCTAGTAAAGGTAATTTTCTCATTACTCTCATTAAAATTCAATAAATGCTCTACATCAATATGTGGCTAATTGCATGGTACTATGCACATTGGTATACAATGTTACTTATTACTGTTGCACACGTTGTATTGTTTCATGAACTAAACTAGTTTCAACTCTTCATTTTGCGAGTCATCCTCAGTAGCGTACGTTGTTTGCGTTTCCAAAGAGGTACGATCAGTGACCCAGCGTTACAACAACCTCTTTGGAAACGCAAACATCGTACGCTACTGAGGATGACTCGCAAAATGAAGAGTTGAAACTAGTTTAGTTAATGAAACAATACAACGTGTGCAACAGTAATAAGTAACATTGTATACCAATGTGCATAATACCGTGAATAAAATTATTGTGCCAACTATCCTCCTTGAGAAAGAACTTTAAACAATTAAAGCAATACTATAATCAACATGAATATACGATTAACAACTCTGTCGAAGTTGTTAAAAAAGATCAAAGAAATCAAAACAACAGAATTTATTATGATTAGTTTCGACGTTGTTTCTCTGTATCCAAATATTCCAGTTTACGAATCAATTAAACTATTAGATCAGAAGTTAAAAGATCAGGAAATCCCGACTCACAAAGAATCAGTATTATCCAAGCAGTTAAACTTGTAGCTGATAATAACTACTTCACATATGATAAGAAAATCTATAGACAAAAACAAGGTGCACCAATAGGATCCCCAATTTCTGGTCTTCTTGCTGAAATAGTATTACAAGACATCGAAAATAAATTTATTAAACCACTCAATGAAAATAAGTTATTAATGTATTTGAGATATGTTGATGATGTCTTTATCTTCTGGCTGCAATCTGAAAAAGACCTTGATGCATTCATACAAAAATACAATAGCTTTTACCCATCAATACAGATTATTATGGAAAAAGAAATAAACAGACAACTACATTTTTTAGACATTTCTTTATTTAGAAACAGCAATAAAATTGAATATGCAGTCTATAGAAAACCAACGTTTATTCCAGCAATTATTCCGATTGATTTCAGCCACCCATGGAAATACAAAAGATCAGCATTACAATTTTATATTAGAAGAGCTTTAACCCATGCAAGTAATAGAACTAAAGAAATCACAGAAATTAACTGGATAACTGAAACAGCTAAGAAGTTTGGACACAGAAAAAGGATAATTGAAGAAATACTTGAAAATATGAAAAAATCTGTTAATAACAACAACAGTCAACCCAAGATGGAAATGAAATTTGCAAGTAAATTCCCTTACATTCCTCCACTAACGAATATCTTAAAGAAAGAATGTGCGAAGGAAAAAATGATACTTGCCGAGACAGTTATAGATAATGAAACCATTTTGACAACAGGAAATGAAAAAAGATCAATATTCGATAAAGCCAGAGTATATTGTATACCAACAAGAAACTCAACGGAAACAATGGGGATTGAAGAGGAGAATCTGAATAAAGTATACATAGGAAGTACTAAAAGAAGATTTAGGACCAGATTAGGAGAACATATGTCCAACTGGAACAAAAAAGAGAACAAAACATCGTTAATTCAACATTGCATTGAAAAAGAGGAAGTCCCAGATTGGACAGAAGCAAAATTAATAACGCCACATAAAACAAAAGCCCAAATTTTAACATCGGAAGCAGTGATGATTGAAAAAACCAGAGAGACAAATTGTAATTATAACGACCCGATGGATCTTCCATACACTTGGAGATACCTCATAGAGCAAGAAAAAAGGAAAGAAAAAGAAAAAAAAAAACAGAATAGAAATAAGAATAAACAGTATAAAAACAAGATAAATAATAAATCTATGGCGACACCGGAAGATTGCGACATCGGAAGATTTAGAATCGTGAACAAATTCGGACGATCCAATCAGAAACACGCACGACGTGAGATGCCCAATCAAACCAAAATCCGAATGCGCTAAGGTTCTGTAGACGTGGAACTTTTGACTCTGCCAGTGGATTTGAGATGGATGGCCAAGGAACAACACGAATGATGAGAAGTACATCATTTTCGCCCACAGAAGAAGACTATGAAAAGATAGTTGAAACTAGTATGGGAATTTGGCGCGGCGTGAAACGAGGACCGATCTTTGGTCGACATAGGATATTTCTTACCAGATTGACTACCCTTCAACATAGGGTTTGGAATGTTTAATAGTTTTAATGTTCTTAAATATCATCATTTAAATGACGACTCACAAAGTGCGATACTCACTTACTGCTTTTACCTTACCATTTGTAAACAAAATATTGAATAATAGGATTAAATATCAAGCCTGAACTTAACCCTTCAATACGAATGATTTGACTGCATCACTTTGTGTGAAAGAGGCAATGTCTACCATTGGAAACGTGATGGACTTGGTTTCGTCACAATAGGACTTACAAAAGACCCTTCAATATTCCGGAACGCTCCATGACCAAATGTGAGTAACATTCTTAACCTCCTATTATCGATTTATATCTCTTTATTATGAACTCTATAGCATGTTATGATTATAACCCTATATCAGACAAAGGTGTTTCCCGCAAGCACTTCAACAATAATAAAACGTGAGAAACAGTAAACAGTGAAACAACTGAGTTGTTGACATGAATGTATATGAATTATAACCACGTAGAGAAATTCAACACCTTGAGATGTTTGAAGAATTGATAGAAACAATATGAGATTTGGACCTCTCTTATTTTAGCAGTGAACTGTGTTTGTTGGCCTGACTTACTCCACCATGGTAGCCCTTCCATTTCCTCTGCTTTCATTCATTTGCTTTGGTTGATGTGTATGCAAACACATCAACCAAAGCAAATCAATGAAAGCAGAGGAAAATCTGATTCAGAAAAACCCAAGCTAGAGACTGCAGAATCTACCAGGAGAAAAAGGAAGGATTATAAAAATATGGCAGCTGTTGTCGATGGCGTTTTCAGGGGCTAGGCATGGATGACACCTCTCGTACCTCTACAAAGACCAAAAAGTGTGGGTTTCTGTGTCATCCAGTTTGGAAGAAAATAATAACTAGGCAGAAAAAAATGCAAAAACCCTCCCAATTATGAACCCTCCTCTCACAGCATTACTACCCAAGAACAACGAGAAAAAGATTCGAAAATTAAGGAGTCAAAAAAATTAATTAAGGTAATAAAATATTCATATACATTGCTGGCCACCCAAAATGTAACACCAAGAAGGACACGAGATAGCAAAGCCAGATTTACTGGTCACATAACAACAGATACAAAGATGAAATGATTGAGCTTACAGGCCCGTGCGACTTGTGGAACACGCAGACATCAATAGTCCGTGTGTGGCCCCCATGGCTGGCAATAACGGCCGCTACACGCCGCAGCATTGAACGAAAGAGGCTTTGGATGTAGGCTTGGGGTATGTCGGTCCAGGCTGCTTCCACACGTTGCCACAGTTCATTAGGCGTAGCCGCGGGTGGTGCTTGCCGGGCCACTCGGTTGCCGATCAGCGACCAGACGTGTTCAATGGGCAACATCGGGAGAACAGGTTCCAAAACATCGGAGATGGTGGTGGCTGTTGAGTGTACCGGCGATGCGTACCAGAGGGGTGCGGGTGTCATATCCAATTGCGCCCCAAACCATAACTCTAGGCGATGGACTGGTATGGCGATGCATAATTCAGGTGTCATACAGTCTCTCGCCGCGGTGCCACCACACGCGTATCTGACCATCGTGGTGTTGCAAGCAGAAGCGGGAGTCGTCGGAGAAGACAATGTCGTGCCATTCCGTAGTCCAAGTGCGGCGTTCAACGGCCCACTGTCGCCGGTGGTGTAACGTCAATGGTAATCGGAGCAACGGCTGCCGTGCGACAAGTCCCCGCTCCTGCAGACGACGTCGAACGGTACGTGCTGACACAGGTTGTTGCGCAACACACCCTAATTCCTGCGCTAACGTTCGTGATGTAGCAGTGCGAGCCGTTAATGCCCGCAGCACAACATGGCGCTCCTCTCGTTCGGTGGTGTGCCGTGGCTGCGGCAATCACTCACGTCGGTCCGTCCGTCGCTCCTGCACCCACCGAATCCATACTCACCTCACTGTGGCTGAATGTCGTCCCACACGGGCGGCGATGTCTCGGTACGATAAACCGCTGTCGCAATAAGCCACTATTTGTCCTCTGTTGAACTCCGAAACGTGCTGGAATGACTGCCGTATTCTGCGACAAGGCATCAGGAAGCTTCCCACGCACAGGTCCGGCAGCACAACACACTTCCACTACTTACACCTTGCCTTCTGTGCACCCTTCTTATAGTGCTCCTCGGTTGCATGCCGGGTGCACATGATTTGCATATGCCCTGAAATGCTAATCGTTTGCGTGTCCTCTCGCGGGCGACGCATGCTGAGAATTTCAGGCCAATCGGATGCTTCCTTCTTGGTTTTGCATTTTGGGTGGCCAGCAGTGTATAATACCAACACACAAAAAATACAATCCCGATTGCAAACTGGGTGACCGTAGCCCTACTCATATTGCTGAGATCGGAGAATTATTACACTTAAGTCTCAAAAATAAAAGTATGTATAACCAAACACTACAACTAACTACTATTTAGAGGCACATCCTAATGGAATATCTATAAATGGAAAGAGTAGCTTGAAATAGTTAACTTATTTACAATTTATTGCCTAGATGAGTTCAATACTTAAAAAGCAAGAGTTGACTGGGCAGCAGGTTTCCAAAATCAAACTAAAAACGTGGCCAGAAGAAAAGGAAATACTGCAACGCAGCCATAAAATTACGAAAAAAGCTATTTTCCGTATAAAAACCCCTAACAACTTTAGAAGAAAGGAAATTTCAAAACTAAAAAAAATAAAAATAATAAACTTAAGAGGGAAAAGGAATAAAAGCGAAGACCAGCGTTCTCACATACTAACAAGCAGTGATGTCGGCTGTGCCACCATATATATATATATATCATCATCATCATCATTGTCAACCATTATCAATCCACTGCTGGACGAAGGTCTCCCCAAGTTTCCTCCACAACGGTCTGTCTTGTGCCAGTCTCCTCCATGTCATCCCTGCATACTTTCGAATTTCATCCACCCATCTTCCATGTGGTCTTCTTCTGGGTCTTTTCCTGTCCCTTGGAATCCAATCTAAAATTTCGGCTGTCCATCGATGATCTGTCCTTCTGGCAGTATGTCCAGCCCATTGCCATTTCAGGGATTTAACTCTGATCATGATGTCTTCCACTCTTGTCATTTTTCGGATCCACGAGTTCCTCTTCTTATCTCTCCTGGTTACACCAAGCATGCACCTCTCCATGCTTCTTTGAGTAGTCTGCAGCCTTTGTATGTCTCTTTTAGTTAAGGTCCACGTCTCTGCACCATACGTAAGCACTGGAAGGATGCATTGATCAAACACTTTTCTTTTAAGACATAATGGCATATTGCTCTTGAAAATTATGCTGTTTCTTCCAAAAGCTCTCCAGGCAAGTTTTGTACGCCGATTAATTTCTTCATCAATGTGACCCTCACTTGATATCTGCTGTCCAAGATAAACGTACGTGTCTGTTATCTCCAGCTTTTCTCCATCAATCGATAAATCTTCATTTCTTGTAAAAGCATTGAACATCACTTTTGTCTTCTGGAAGTTCATTTTTAATCCCACTTCTTTACTCTTGTCAGCAAGTTCCTGGATCATACTCTGCAGCTCTGATGGGGTAGTTGCAAAAATGACTACGTCATCAGCAAAACGAAGGTGGGTTAGATAATCTCCATTAATCTTTATCCCCTTGTTTTCCCAGCTCAGCGACTGAAAAACACCCTCCAATGTGGCATTAAAGAGCTTCGGAGATATGGTGTCACCTTGTCTCACTCCCTTTCCAATTTTTACGTGTGTTGTATTTTCAAACAGCCTAATCTTTGCACTTGCATTTTCATAGATGTTATTAATAATATTAATGTATGCATCTTCAATACCGCAGGTTTTCAGAGCCATTGTAACTGCTGATGGTTTCACCGAATCAAAGGCTTTTTCATAATCGATAAAAGCCATGCACAATGGAAGTTCATATTCCCTCGCTCTTTCAATTAGTTCTCTCAGCACGTGGATATGATCTATTGTGCTGTAGCCACTCCTGAATCCAGCTTGTTCTCTCGGTTGAGCCATGTCCAGTGTTACCTTCAAGCGGTGTGAAAGAACTTTAGTGAAGATTTTATAAACTACTGATAGGAGGCTGATAGGTCTGTAGTTTCCGAGATCCTCAATGTCACCTTTCTTATGTAGCAGGATCATTGTAGCGGTGTTCCAATCCTCAGGAATCTTTCCTTCATTAAGGCATCGAGTGAAAATTTGGGCGAGTACTGTTTCGATTTCTCCACTTGCTTCTTGTATGATGTCTACAGTAATTCCATCTTCTCCTGGAGCTTTTCCTCGCTTCATGTTCTTGATTGCATGTGCAACTTCTGCTGGAAGGACTGGAGGAACTCTGGTACTGGTATCTTTCATGATGTCTGGAGTGCATATATCATCCCTTTCATATAATTTGGAGTAGAAATCTTTCACTCTTGTCAAAATTTCGCCTCTATTTCTTGTTACAGAACCATCTTCTTTTCTCAGTGCCATAATCTGTTTTCTTCCCTTACTGAGATGTCCCTTTGCTATCTTTAGGCTTTGGTTGTTTTCAATTGCTTTCCTCACTAGTTCACAGTTGAATTTCCTTACGTCTTCAGTGATACTTTTTCTTACTGTCTTGCATAGCTCTATATATTCCACTTTGGAAGTCACATCTTCTTTAGTTGTCCTCATCTCTCTTCTTTTTTGCATCAACATTTTGGTTTTTCCTGATAATTTGTTCACATGTAACTTGTTCTTAGACCCAGCTAATTTTGTTGCTGTTTCCATAAGAGCTTTGGTTACTTTTCTGTTAACTTCAGAGATGTCCACTTCTTCCGATGTTAGGCCTTCTAAAGCAGAGAACCTGTTCTTCAGTTCTAACTTGAAGGTATTATGGTGTTTTTTAAGGTTGGTTATGTCAATAGATTTTGTTTGTCTTATGAGCTTGCCACGTTCAAGTTTAGTGTTGAGGTGCATCTTACATCTCACCAATCTATGGTCACTACCTGTGTTGAACTTGTTTAGCACACTGCAGTCTTCTATGACGAATTTTTTGTTACACATAATAAAATCAATTTCACTTGTCGTCCCATTTGGATGTCTCCATGTCCATTTCCTGTGTGGCTTTTTCTTGAAGAAGGAGTTCAAGATGAAAAACCCTTCTGCCTCTGCAAACTCAATGAGAGTATTTCCACGCTGGTTTCTGTTGCCATGACCGAATTTACCTACTGAAGTTTCATTCTGTTGCCGTTGCCCTATTTTTGCATTGAAATCTCCCATAATTATTTTCAAGTGCTGCTTACCTTTATTATTTAGATGACAAATTTCCTCATAAAATTCTTCAATTTCTTCTTCAGGATGACTTGTGGTGGGTGCATAAGTTTGAATAATCTGAGCCTGGTATCTTTTCGAGAGTTGGATAACAAGTCGTGCAGCTCTGTCAGAGGAACTTTCAACTTCTACAACTTTATCCTTCAGTTTCTTGTTTATTATAAATCCAACACCACTAGTTCTGCCAGTATCTGTCCCACGATAGTAGAAGAGATGTCCACTTTTCAGTTCGATGAGATCTTCTCCTTTTCTCCTTACCTCACTTAGCCCCACGATGTCCCACTTGATCCTTTGTAGTTCCTCTTCCAATTCAAGAAGCCTTGAATCAGAAGATAGGGAGCGTCCATTGTAAGTAGCCAAGGTCAGCATCAGATGGCAGCCTAGTCCGGTCCTCCGGGGATTCTTAGCACCCTCTGCCTTCATGTCGCACTGGCCGCTGCCTTGGCCAGGTACATTCCAGCTGCCGGAGACTGAGGGCCAAGATTTAAGTTGTGGAATCATTTTGGAGGGGTTTGGCCATAACTCACCACGCTGGCCAAGCGGGTTGGTGAGTGTGGGATAGAATTTCCTCTAATCCCGATGGTATAGTTATACCGCTATGGGCGGTCGTCAGAGCCCCTTTAGTGGGAACAGGATGCACCACGAGAAGGCGGGGTTGACATTTGTCAAGGAGAGGCTGTGATGTTACGCATCACCTGAGATATATATATATATATATATATATATATATTGATTTTATAATAAATACGTATATTAATTTCCCATGGTTTTCCTTCCTCGTGCAGCAGTGTGTCATTATCTGTGCATTCCCCAACAGTAAAATTACTGTGCTGATGTCTGTATTTTTTCAGAAGTTTTTGTTGTGAATGTGCAGCTTGATTTATCACTGGATACCAATAAAGCACAGCATTTTGTATCCAACGGATATGTTTTTCTCTGTATTTGCTAATTTGCTGCAATTTTTCGTGTTGTCTAGTGTACAGTATTATTGTGTAGTTTTTATTTGTATGTGATATCACATTGGATCTGTTTACCTGTGGAGTGAGCACTGGGATCCATGTTGTTGCACAAGCCTATAATGAAGCACTTAACATAGCATGGGTAGTGTATGTTCTTACATACTGAAAAGACCATAAGTCTATAACAATATACTGTAAGCATTGTGTTTCCCAAAACTTTTAAATTTTACTTCATTCCCTGTTATATGTCATAGAATTCAGCAACTATGTGTTTTTCAAGTGTAACACTGGAGTATCTGTTGGTAGAAAACTCTATGGGGAATGTATAATTGCTTTGGAATATCCACTTCTATTTTTTATTATGTGTAACACTTATCTGAATTTTTGATCATGTTTTGAAAACAGTGTTTAAATTTTGCATAATGGTAACGTGTAGAGTAATATTAACAAAAATTTTTTTAGGTGCCTTATGAAGAATTCTTCAGGGAATTTACAGATTTGCTTAAATGTCCTATGGCAGATGTGGAAAATTTTCCTGCTACAGAGAACATCTTTACATTTGTGTCACGGTTTATTATTTCTTTTGAAAAAAGTCAAACTCCTGAAGAAAATGCACAAGATGATGAGGATCACATGAATCCTTTTGTTCTGGAAATGTTTGATTTTTTATTAAAAGTATGTATTTCAAATTAGCAATTACTGTTCTTTATTTTGTCTGAAAAATTTGGAACTCAAATTAAGTGTAGTATGTTTTTCATGTTAAAAGTAGCCAAATTTTGTGACATTAATTTTGGTCTTAAATTTTTGGTTTCTTAAAAACACTCATTGTGCTAGAATGGGAAATACGTATGCTCCCAAGATAGAACTAGATTTTGAACATATAACCCCCCCCCTCCCCATTTTCTTCTATCATCATAAAGCCTGCTTTGTAAAGGAAAAGCTTGTTTTTACGTCTTTGCCAAATGTTATTTTATCCTTGATGTTTAGCTGCATCCGATAGTGGTTGTGTGATTGAGTTCTGTCTTGTTCAGATATCAGGTGCACCCCCATAAAGTAATGATAATGCTTCGGGTGTTGAAAAAATGCGGTTGCCTGGTCGCCCAGGATGACCAAAAAAATTATCGCTCCTGCACACTATTTTGTAGTTGAGGATTTTTCTACTGACATAACTTATGTCTGACAAATTTCCCTCTCCACCCCCTGCAAAATCTGTGTGTGTGTGTGTGGTGGTGGTGGTGGTGGTGGGGGGGGGGGCACTATCAGTTTTCTTGTTTAGGAGGACTGAAGCTGCGTTATTATCATCTTTTGCGTCATGCTTATGTTAGCACTTTGTCCCACCGGGGAGACCATATCTCCGCAATTATTAGTTCGATTTGTAAAATTCTTTTTGTATTGGGAAGCTTAAAATGTGAGAATGATGATCCATTCGTTCTGGGTTTTTTTTTTTTTCGATGCACAGCTTCACCGCTAGAGGGCGCAAATGGAGATTGTATCGGATTTAAAATGCATTTTATTTCATATATTTGCTTCTAAATATCCAATTGAAAAAAATATTTTTCCTTTCGATGACATTTATATCTAAGACTATTTTAGTTAGTTTTTTTTTCAAATAATGCATAAGTTTTCACATTTATATCAAAGACTATTTTAGTTACAGTCCCTTTTTCAAATAATGCATAAATTTTCACATTTATATCGAAGACTATTTTAGTTACAGTCCCTTTTTCAAATAATGCATAAATATTCCGCTAAGGGTCGTAAAGGTAAATCACGATTTTCCCAATATCTCCACTTCTAAAATTCCGATTTTAAAAATTCTTCCTGAGTCGGATACAGCTTATAAGGTTGAAATGTTTTGCATACAAATTCTCATTTCTGGTAAAGAATGGTTTGGCCACCAGGGGCCGTAAATGTTTATTTTGTCTGATGTATTTGCAACAAAATCTGAGATGGAAACTCGATTGAAAAAATTCTTCTGTGAACCGATACTGTTCAACTCAAAAAACTTTTTGAGAATACTTCCTGCTTAAAATAGTGCACAATTTTCCCACCAGGGGGTGTACACGTATATCTTATTTTTGTCCATATCTCTGTTTTTAGGAGTCTGATTTGAAAAATTCTTTCTTTGTTGGAGAACATTTTTGGTGCGAAATGTTTCTCATAAATATTTCTTAACACACAAGTGTGCCACTAGAAGGCGTAAGCTCACATTTCCATTTACAGCAATATCTGCGGACTAAAAACCCGACTGAAAAATATTCTCCTTTGATCAGATACCTAACTATGAAAACTACTTATTTGTATTTTCTTCACAAAATAATGCACAATTTCGCCACTAGGGGGTGCAGATATTTAATCTATTTTTCTTAATATCTGTACTTCTAAATGTCCGATTTAAAAAGTTCTTTTAACACCAGATACCATTTACCTTATGGAACACTTTAGATTTGTGTTTGAGGAGGCTTGTGGTTCACAATTCTGCCATTAGATGGTGTTTGTGTACTTCTGTTTACAGGCTATCTCTGCCTGTAAAAACCCTATTGAGAAATTTCTTTTTTTACTGTATGCCATTCGCTATAATAAAGATGGAGAGTGAATAAGATTTTTACTACAATAAGAAGATCCTCTTCAAATAATGTACAACTTTCCCCCTAGGGGTTGTGAAGGTCAAAACATTTTGTTGCTATCTCTGCTTCTGGGTGATGTATTTGATAAGTTCCTTTTACCTTAGCATAGCTTTTGCTATGAAGAATGCTTTTCTCCTGTTTTCAACTTTTCCATTATGCAAAATTCTTGCACTAAAACGCATGTTTCCTTCTATATCTCTCCTTTTAACTGATCGATTTGAAAATCTTTTTGTCTCTTAATACCTTTCTTCTGCTATGAAAAACGTTTTTGTGCCATTTGTTAATTTTTGTAACATTTTTGTTAGCCACTGGTGGAAGTAAATAGCTGATTTGTGTGTGTGTGTGTGTGGGGGGGGGGGGGGGGGTATTTTACCTTTACTGAAATTTTGTAATGAATACTTTATATAAAAATGTGCCACAAAAAATCAGATTGCTTTCTAATATCAGAAACTTAAATCTGGTCGTTTCTTAGTATTTTCTGAGCTTCTATAATTAGTTTTTTAATCAGGCCCAGTTAAACTGCCGTGATCACTAATGAATGCAATTGCGTACAGCCCTTGGCATAAGGTTTTCCCGTTATTCTCTTTCATTTCACATTGGAAATTTTTGTGCATACTTTGTTTGCTGGCAAGTAAAAATTTAAAACATAGCTACAGCATCGATATTATGTTGAAAATTCCTTCCCTAAATAAAATGTAGCACAAATACTTGCTCCCATGATTATGTGTTTAAGAAATAACAATCCCTTTAGTGCTTTGAAAAAGTTCCAAATATTTCACCTTTCCTTACCCTTAAATTTCCAATGTAAGCATTATTTTAAAATAATTAAATATAAATAGTATTTTATGTATTGATTGTGTGGTATATAAAAGCATTTCAAGAGTAATGCTGCATACCTATGTATTTTTGAGTTTCATGTTGTTGTTTTTCCTATAATTTGCTTCAATAATTAAACTAAAGCCAAAGTAGAAATTTTTGTTTTCTCAAAATCAGTGCAATATGATGTATATAAAAGTTTAGTAGATCTTAAACCTGGTCACATTTTCAGTGACAGTTTTGGTATTTCAGTATTTACTTGTGATTCTAAGTTTCTGATTAGCTGCAGTGGACATCATTTTTAACATTCTGTATTAAGTTTGTCCAAGCGTGTAGGAAGTCGTTTTTTAGGTTACAGGTTGAACAGACTTATGGTTTCACTATATTTTAAGTAAGAGCGTTTGGATCGTATATTCTTGAAAAAAATCTGAAAGTCCTGTAATTTTGCGATTGAAAAAGCGTATGAACCATGCGAATCGTTATTGATATATCTTGTTCAGTTTGTTGCTCTCTGCTTTATTGCAAACATCATGGGAAGAAAGTCAATGGCAAGTATAGACTAAACCCACATGTGATTAAAGGAACGACCTACTCAAATAAAGATATTCCGCCAAAAAAGTGTCCCGTTTTTCTGTTTGGAATACGGCAGAGATTTCCATACGACAGTGCCAATAAGATACCTACTAGATGCTTGACCACCTTATTTTCTGCCTAAAACAGCAACAACAAAAAAAGAGCCTAGTCTAGGAACTACAGCAATTGCAATGATAACAAGAATCAATAACACTGTGCCCTCTGTACCTAGAATTTTGCCTCTGTTTTCAAAATGAAACACAAAGATTTCTGGAATAAATTTATGTTTAACAATAGTACAGGACAGAAAGAACATCACTAGAAAAAAAATTACGATTACGGGGAAAATCTTCGCTTCGTTCTACTTCCGTTTTCAGAAAATTTCCCCCGTTTTCGATCTTGAATACAAATATCTATGTAATTAAATTATATTAAAGCAATAATACAGTGAATGCAAAACAGCGTGGGGAAAAAAGAAAGGATTACAGGAAGAATCTTTGCTGCATTTAGCTTCTTTTGGTGAACATTTTTGCTTCCACTTTAGGATTACAAGGAAAAATTTTGCTCCTCAATTTTCGTTTCTGGAAAATTTTCCTCCATTTTTAATCTTCAATACAAACATGTGTGTAATAAAATGATATTTAACAACCATACGAGGCAGAGAGAACATCACGAAAAAAAAATCCAATTACGAGAGACATCGTCACTCTGTCTAACTTCTGTTTTCAGAAAGTTTTGAAAGTTGGAAAACTTGCACCTATGATTGGTAGTCTGCAAAAGAGGATTTAAAAGGGTTCTGGGATATCATTTATGTCTGCAGGGCCAAAATAAAATCTTCAATGTACATCGCTCGTCATTGCGATTCTGCTATGGGGCCCAAAAGTAGTGTTAAGGTTGGTGAGGCATAAGACTTAAAGTTAGGGCATAGAAATTGAAAATAATTTAAAACCAAAATGAATGCTGATTGAACACAAATTTACCCCCCCTCTTCCTTCCTTCCTGCTGCAAGATTCCCTGCCTCTGACAATACTTAACAATCACTAACAGCCTGGTTTCCACCAAGGTACTTAGAAAGAAGAGAGGTAGGTCCAACCACCTTTGTCTCCGTGCCGGACGGCGGGCTGTCTCCCTACGAACTGGAGTGTGACGTCACAGTGGCCATAAACGAGCTTGAAAATGCCTGGATATGCTGTTGCCCTTTGTCTTAATCACAGTTCAAAGAAAAGGAAGTTAGATGTTACATACCATGTTTTCCCATCGGATACAGATTTATTGAAACAATGGGTAACAAAATGCTGTCAAAGGGATGTATTCGATGGAAAGAAAGCTCGAATGTGTTCAGAACATTTTGATGTCTCGAACTACGAGCGGGATCTTAGGAATTAATTGCTGAACTACCTTTCAGAAAAAAACTGAGAAAAGATGCCGTGCCTACAAAAAATATAACTTATCAGATGTAGGAGCAATCTTCTGTTCGAAGTGAACGGTTTAAGACCAGAGAGGTCCGAAAAATGTATTAGATCGAATTGAAAGTATATCTCCGTTTAAACATCAAATCACACCAGGTCACAATGAAAGTGATAGCATTCCTGACCAACATTTATCACCGTCAACATTATATGAGAAGTGCGAATGTCTTAACAAAAATATAATGCAACTGAAGAGTGAAAATAATTCACTATGCGAAGAATTATCAAACGTGGTAAAACAATGCTCTTGCCTCGAGAAAAGAAGCCTGAAAACGAAAATTAATATTTTGAAACGCAAATGCAAGAATAGAAATTTGCTGAGCAACAGTGAAAGGTGGCTAGCTATCATAAATTTATTTTGCCATTGTTTCACTGTTGTGCAAATTCAAACTCTTGTGTCAAAAAAAAAAAAAAAAAAAAAAGACCAGCAAAATGGAATGAATAAGATATAAGTCAAGCACTTGTTTTGCATGCTATTTCTCGAAAAGCATATCTTTTCATCAAAAATAAAATGCGCATACCGCTTCCAAGCATTTCCTCTCTGAAACGGTGGTGTGGTAAATTTGTATTTACCAACGGTTTAATTGAGCCCATTTTAAAGGTGATGAAAATGAATGCTATACACCTAACCGAATTCGACAGAGTTTCAGTTTTATCTTTTGATGAAATGAAAAGATAAAACTGAAATGAATATTGCATGATATTGTTATGATGCTGCTGCAGATAAAATTTTAGGACCGCATAGTAACGTTTTAGTAGTTATGCTGAGAGGCTTATGGAAAACTTGGAAACAACCCATATATTATTCCTTTGATAAGCAGATGGATCAAAAGTTGTTAACTGATATGATTTGAGTCATTGAGCAGTCAAGTTATTTAGTGCATGGAGTGTTACCTGATCGTAGAGGGAAGGAGGGGGCGAGGGTATCAAGGTTTGGCGGCAGCTTGGAATAACCCCAATATTGTCTTCTTTAAATCCAGATGAAAATCGAAAAATGTGGATGTTTGCCTATGTGCCCCATCCAATTAAACTTCTCCGAAATCACATATTAGATCGTACAACATGCTGTAGTGTGGAACCATCACTCTCCAAATATTTGACCTTTTGCCGGAACGTAGTAGCTCGGAATTGAAGGTGTTTCATAAAATTAAATGGATCCACACGTATGCCCCATGAGGCAGAGAGGTAGTTTTAGTGGCCCAGATGCTATCTAACAACATAAACAAAGCTGTAGAGTATTTTTTTCCTGAAAGAAAACAAATTGCTAATTTTATAAAATTGGTAAATGACTGATTAGACGTAATGAACTGTAGATTACTCAGCTCCGAAGCGCCATCGCAGTGTGCTTTCGAGGGGGGAGGGGGGGAGATATTCAGCAAAAAAGCATCAAACAGTATTCATATCATATTCCCGTTTTTGCCCAGTATATATTTTTACTCTATTTTGAAAAATAGTTGGATGTTTGTACAATTTTTACTTACAAATTATTTACTCAAAACTGGCTTGCTATTTCGATTGAAAATTTACCAAGCATACGAAACTTTCTCGTGGCTCGATGCGCGTTACAGCTTCGCTTATGGCCACCGTGATGTCACAGCGCAGCCAACAGAAGCGGAAAGATGACTCGGTTGTGGACCTACCTCTCCTCCTTCTAAGTACCTTGGTTTACACCTTCAACTCATCTTGTTCTATTTTTTCCTCTTGGTCTGTACCTGCCAAGATTAAAATGTAATATCTGTCATGATAATCTTTCACCATGCACATGACACACACACATGCACATCTATGTATATGGGCTTGAAAAATGTGTGTAAAGTAACATGCCCGACTGGGCATATGCAGAAATTATTTACCTGCCCAGGTAGTTAAAGCTGGATGCCCAGGAAAATTAATCAAGTTAACAAATTAGAAGCATCATTGCTTTTAAGTTAAAAAAAATATGATAAACCTTTTATTCATCTTTTGCATTGCCATTTTGAGGGTCTGTATTCCAAATGTTCAATGCACAAAAGCGTGCATCATGCTAACTGCTCAAGTTATACCACAGACCCAACCTCACTAGGAGCTGTGTGATATCCTGCTGTTGTTCATTTCCTCCATCCCATCCCAACTCATCATTAACTGTAAACATTTGAAACAAAAGTACATATGGCCCCGATTTCTGAACCTAGATCATATTATAATTAAATAAATGATATTCTTTTGTCCTTTGCACTCCATAACAATAATACAACTTCCAGTGATTTGCAGTGAAATGAAAAATGATATGTGGTGATTGTTTTTTTTTTTTTTTTTTTATAGGAGGAAATTTTCCATTCCAAACTTTTCCCCTTAAAACCTAGTTGCCTGACTGGGCAACTAGATTTGTATTTGTACCTGCCCAAGCCAATAATTTGCATGCCCTGGACATCTCAGGCATGGCATTTTTTAAGCCCTGCATGTGTTTGTATGTTTTCTTTAAACTTTGTCTTTTTTAGAACAAGCACTGCCTCGCAGCAATATTTGCATTGCTCATCCTGTCATGCACTGAGTCCCCTCTACATTTTTGCCCTGATATTTCTGCGACTGCTTGCATAAGAAGTGAGGCTTTTGTTTTGTACCTAACTTCCATTACTCTAGAAGGTATATTGGAGCAACATTATTCTCTTTACTGCTTCTTTGAAAGCTGTCATCTTTCCATTAATGGAAAAATATATAGCATCATTACTGCACATCTGCTAATTGAAAACAACAACAACAAAAAAACTCTTTTCTGTTCCTCTACAAGCCTCTTTTCCCCATAACAAAAAAGATTTAGCCTCTGTACTGAACAACTGCTTATTGGGGCAACTGGACTCTCTTTACCATTCCTCTAACCTCTCACATTTCCATTAACAAAAAAAAAAAAAAAAAAAAAAAAAAAATGTAGCCTATTTTTAGTGTATGTGTATTAATTGTTCTTGCTGTGCAAATTTGTGACTGATTGTATTACTACTAGAATTCCATGTCCTGTTCTTGTGTAAAGCCCTTAACTCAGACAGATTTTCTATTTTCTGTTAAAACCTTATAACATACCTGCTAACTGTTTGAATTTCTACTTGGTTCTTCACATGGTGTCTCAACTCTTAATATTCATAGGACATGTATTTAGTTAATATTTTCTCTGCTCTACCACACTTTAGTGATCATCTTGCAAAGTACTATAATTGACAGACATACTGTAGAGGAGAAACTATGCCTGTAGCTTTATGCTCTGTCACCTATTATCATGTTCATTTCTATTCCTGTTTTCATGCTTTTCGTCACTAAGGCCATTGGCATAAATTTCAATATAAATAAGTGCTGCATTGTTGTGGAAATAAAAATTATTATTAATACAATATAAGCATTGAGCGTACCTATCATCATACTGTAGCCCATGCAATTCAATAAATTACATCATTCATACTGTAGTAGTTACTGTAGCTCATGCAATTCAATAAATTACCTATCAGCATACTGTAGCTCAGTATTCAGTAAATTACTTATTTAATTCAAGAAACTTACTTTTTTCACTTATTTAATTTGAAAAGGGAATTTTAATTAAATAAGTAACTTATTGAATACTATCCACAGAAACCTTACCTATTTTTACTTATTTAATTAGAAAAGGGTTTGAATTAAATAAGCAATTAATTGAATACTGTACACATCTTGCCATCGGGCTCCTTTCTGTAATGTTTGATGTGCTGGAAGTGTAATTGCATGAGCTACAGTTTGATGGTAGGTAAGCTCAATGCTTATATTGTATTAATTTTATGTTTCACATTTTTTATGAAGTATCGGCTTGGTCTGTCCAGCTCAAGCAGTACATTTCTTATGGGAAAAATTATGATAAGTTGCTGTACAGGTGAAAACACATGAAATTCGTAGACTTTGAAACTCACATAAAAATTGTTTAAAGTCATTTCACTGACTATTAATGATTTCATACACTTGATAATGGCCAGTAGAATCTGTGTGAAATACTCATTATACATGGTGAAGCACTCTTCAAGGAATAGGAATGTTGCAGAATGTATGTTCAAGGAGTACAAATGAATGTAGAAAATTTTCTACAAATTCTTGTATTTTAATTTTGTTTTAATTTACTATCTTTAATTCATTTTGTTTCCAGGGGACTGTAAGGCAGAAAAAGGTTTTTCGCTATAGAGCATGTTACCTGTTGCACAAGATGTTAGACGACCTTGGAATGGAGGCTTCCATAACTGAGAAATTATTTAATAACTTGCAGAAGACATTGTTAGACCGCATGTCAGACAAATATGCGCTGGTTAGACTGTATGCTTCTCATTCACTCTCGTGGCTTCAGGAACCTGCAAATGAAAGATGTCCAATAATTGAAGGTACAGTACTTAAAAAAAAGAGAAAAGTAGCGTTTCATTTGTAATCATGTAATAATACTACTAAAATGCTACTTTGTAGCAATAATTATTATGCTTCATTTCTTTTCTACCATTTTCTTTCAAGAATAATATTTTTCAAAAATTTGCATACATGAAATTTTGTATGTAAGGTCACATATGCAAGAGATTTTTTCTGTCTGTAAAATGGCAGAATGTTTTCCAGATTGTGCTGGTTTTAAATGGGGGAATTGTAAGTAGATGTGGTTTAATGGAGCCCTTGTAATGTTTTTGAAAAGGCTGATTTTTAAAATACATGTCTGCTGAACCCTGTGTGGGGCTCCATTTTTGAATTGCCCAGTTCAGTAATATTCATAGAAATATAAAAATTCAAATTTTTACAGTGATATTTAGCATAGGGGTTTGGAGAAATGTTCTAAATAATATATCATTAGTGAACACTCTTTTCTGTTAAGCAAGCTCCCCATTTTTTCTCTGACATTTTATACTATGTCTTGTTTTGAATGGTGATTGATAGTTTTCCAAATGACTTTCAAAATGTACTGTATGTGATTTTTGTAACATGAATGATTAATTTCATTGAAGTAACTACAAAAAATGTATCTATTTTCTTTTCATGCTGAAGGCATAATATAATGATAGCAAACATTAGAACAGCTTGATATTTTTGTAGGTTAAATTTAAGTGTGATGTTTTCCCATATGATTCTCTGTATGATAGTTGTCATTGTAGTGCTGTTGTGTAGAGAATGGTACTGTGGAATGTTGTTGCTATGTAGGTATTACACTGACTGTCCATCCATCGGAATAAACAATAAGTTTGCCTTTTGAACTCCCACAAATTAGGCGTATATTGTGAACCCAATAAGAAAATTTGTGCTAGGAGTACTAAGGAGATGAATTTACCGTCTTATGCACGATAGGTTAAAAGCTTGAATTAAAATATTTACAGGCTAAAAGTACTTCATTACATTACTAATTAAAAGCACTCTCTCAGTTAAAAACACAACGCTAGACCTGCTAGGTGGTGTTACAGCTCATTAAGGACATATACTTTTTTGTGAGTTCAAACCTCTCATCTCCTACTGATTTTTGAGGTTCCTGATCCAAATTTGAATTTTATTCCAAAGTGATCTGCATATTTCCATGTGTTAGACTATTGCACTGTTCTGATCTATTTTATCAAAAGCTGTTGTATCATAAGTCAAATATGACTTGACACACTACGCTACATATCATTAAGCTGTTCTTTGAAATTCAGAGGTTAGCTCCACAAAGAAATACAAACTACCACATACATTTTTAACTGATTATTTACTTACTGTTGCCATATCAAACTTTTACATTTACAGCGATCTTGACACACAACTTGGGCTTCACTGACATCCATCATACGACGTACACAAGACCTTCTATACTTCGTACTCATAATCTTTTTCTCATGCAGACATTCCTGAATCTGATCCTCCCGTGACTTCCTTGGCCTTTCTCTGCCTTTCCTTCCTGCCACTTGGGCTAAAAAGATTTTCTTAGTAAGCATCTCATCACTCATTCTTTCAACATGGCAAAACCACCATTGCATATTAGTCTCCACCATGCTAACAACATTTTGATTTTTTCCCATTACACAACTGCAACACATCATTCCTCACACGATCAGAACATGTCTTGCCACAAACCTCCCGTAGGTAACGCATTTCTCCAGCACACAAACAACTCCTATGTTTCTTCTGTAGTACCCTATGTTTCTTCTGTAGTTCTCAAGAGAGTCCAGCCATGCGGGACTCTCTTGAGAACCCATCATTCCTGTGAAAACCTCCCAAAGCAGCTATGACTTTCAATGAAGAATTCACTCGCCTACTAATTTCACCATCCAATTTGTGCTCTCTGTCAAACATGCTTCCTAAATAAACAAACTCATTCACCTGGTCAATCACTGTGCCATTTAGATTTATATTACATTCAGTACTAACAGTTCCTCGCTCAAAACCATAACTTTAGTTTTTCCCTTATTTATACTCAGTTTGAATTTCATGCAAACTTCATACATTCGGGACAACATACTCTGCAACTCACTTTTGCTCTCTGCCAACAGGACTGTTTCTTCAGCATACAGCAATCTGCACACACGGATATCACCAAGACATAAGCCAGTATTGTCCATCTTGGCATCACGCATGCACGCATCCATAAATATATTAAACAGTCATGGTGACATTACAGAACCTTCTCTGACTCCTGCACCAATAGAAAACCATTTTGATAAAACACCATTACTTGTACACAAGCTCTGCCAGCATACATGGCTTTTACACTATTAAATAGATTCCCAGTAACACCATATTTATTCAATACCTTCCACAAAAGTGTCCTATTTACTCTGTTGTAAGCTTTCTCTAAATCTATAAATGCAACAAAAACTTTCTTACCAACAGCCAGATACTTTTCAATCATCATGCGTAATGCAAAAATTTGGTTAATGCAGCCTTTACCAGGCATAAAACCACTCTGAACACTCCACACTTTCTCTGATGTAAGACCTCGTACTTTTTCAATAATGTCCTTACCAAACACTTTCCCTAACACACTCGATGGGCTAATACCATGATAGTTCTTGCAGTCAGTCTGACCACCTTTTCCCTTATACAAGGGAACAATGATAGCATCCTTCCAATCCTGAGGGACCATTCCTAACTCCCAGCACAAATGGCAAATTTCAGTTAGCCAATCAATTACAGAGTCACCACCATATTTGAACATCTCAGCAGTTATGCCATTAACACCTGGAGCATTACCATTATGAAGAGATTTTAGTGCTTTTCACACCTCTTCTCTTGAGATCCCTCCTGTGTTTCCATCTTTCACTGTGATATCTGCTTCTGCCTCAGAATCACCTTTGCTTTCTTGATCTAACTCACAGAAGTATTCAGCCCATCTTTCACTTAACTCATTGGGCTCCCATATCATTCCCCCAATCCTATTCTTCACACAACTTGCAACTTTGTTTCCCTTACTTTTCCTGAGTCGCATGTACTTCCAGAAAATGTTTCTCTCTTTCCAAAAAGCCAATTCATGCCTTTTCACCTTCTCCTTCCTATCTGTTGCCTTACTCTGGCAAACTAGCTTAGCTGCTTCACGTTTCTTACAGTGATATTCATCCACAGAAACACTACCTTTGAACTTCCTCAAATAGGCTTCCTTATTTCTCTTTACTGCCTCTTCAATCTCACTATTCCACCAAGCATCACCTCCATTGTTACCCACTATTGTGGTGTCATAGACCTCTTCAACAGCAATGACAACACAGCTCTTAAAACATGTCCACTTCTTCTCTACATCCCTCTCACATGACTTCAGCTCCTTCAATCGTTCTCTGAGTAAGTTAGAATAACGCTGATGGTCTTCAGGGAGCCTTTCAACCTTTATTCTTTCCATCCTAGGCCTCTTCCTATTCCTTTTCCTCCAACCAACATTCAGTTTCACTCGTGACACTACCAAGTAATGAGCAGAGCCAACATCCGCACCTCTCATCACACAAGTTTCAACAACTAAGTGCTTCAGACACTGATCATAAACAAACAAAATCTATAACACTCTTTTGACCAAGAGTACGATTTTCCCAAGTATATGTGTGGATATAGAATACTTGTGGTTGTAAACGTATTGGATACACACAAACCATTCTCAATGCAGTGTTCAATTATAATCTTTCACCATTATCATCCACACAAGGATCGTTAAACTTACCCAAAACTTTATCAGAAATTGCATTCTGCAAATCTACTCTACCATTGAAATCCCCTGCTATTATAACTTTTTCTTTAGCACCAAACTGGCTCAAAACAGCTTTTAGCTCATTCCAGAAATCTTCCTTCTTATCAGAAATTTCCGAGTCACAAGGAGCATACACTACAACAATTACTATTCTCTGAAGTTTCACTTTCAAACGAATCCAAAGAATTCTCTCACCTATGCAGCTATATTGAATCAAGTTGTTCTTCATCCAGAACTCGGCGCAAGCCACTTTTCTCACTATTTGTCACCTTTTTTTAAATTTGTCACTTTTTGTTACCTTTTTTAAAATTTTGTCACTATTCTCACCTTTTTTTTCTTAAGTGTGCCCGTATTTTTTTAAAATTTAGCTATAGTTTTGCGTTGTGGTTTTTTATATCTAGGGGATTTTTCAGATGAAAAAAAAAATGTCGAAACAAAAATAAATTGTTTTGTTAAACACCCATCCCTGTGAACACGTGGGTGGAGTCACGAGTTGCAAACGCAACTCACCGCAGCAGCAAGAGCGAGCTTCGTAACGAAGCAAGAGGCAGTGACCCCGCCCACAGCAGCCAGCGGGTTCTCTCAAGGATTTTTTAAGTGGAATAAATATCACAAAAGTTTATCTCCATGGATTTTTCATGAAAATCTCTGAAATTTTGATCAACTCCATAAATCGCTAATAGGAATGAGCCCTCCAAATTTCGCGTAAATCAATTAAAAACTTTTTAAATGGGCCGTAATTTTTTTTATTTGCTCTTTATCATGTGGCTGGCATGCCCAGAATTCGTAATCAGCATTTTTCGGCTAATTTATAAACGTTTTTGCCGATTCACTTGAAAATTTTAAGGTCGTCATCTGCTAGCCAATTAATTATAGTATATGTACAAATTTCAGCCAGTTATGTGAAGAATTCGGAAAAATAGTTTTCTTAATTTTTTAGCAGGTCTTTTGTAAAAAAAAAGATGGTGCTTATGTTATCGGTTTGTCCGTCCATCTGTAGACACGATATCTCTGCAACTATTAGTCCGATTTGGAAAATTATTTTTGCATTGGGAAGCTTGAAATGTGCGAATGATGATCCTTCATTTCTTTTTTTTTCTTTTTTACGATGTACAATTTTACCGCTAGAGGGCATAAATGTAGATGATGTTGAATTCAAAAATACATTTTATTCCACATATTTGCTTCTAAACATCGGATTGAAAAAAATATTTTATCTTTCAATTCCATTTATGGGGAAGAGTATTTTAGGAATAGTTGCTTTTTCAAATTACGCATAGATTTTCCGCTAGGGCGTAAAAGTAAAGTATGTTTTCCCCGATATCTTTTCTTCTACAACTCCGATTTAAAAACGTTTTCTTTAGCAGATACAGCTCCTGATAAAAAATCTTTTGCATATAATTTCTAATTTTTGGTAAAGAATACTTTATCCACCAGGGGGCGTAAGTGTTAATTTTTGCTTCTGATGTATTTGCCATAAAATCCGAGCTTCTAAAATCTCGGTTAAAAAAATTATTTCGTGGACCGATGCCACTTACGTCAATAAACCTTTTCGGAGTATTTTCTTCCGAAAATATTCAATGGTTTCTCTGCCAGGGGGCATAGACGTATATCTTATTTTTGTCAATATCTCAGCTTCTAATGGTCCGATTTAAAAAATTCTTTATTAGATAGTTTCCGGTGTGACGTGTTTTTCATATAATTTCAAAATTTTCAAGTAATTCATAGACTTTTCGCTAGGGGGCATAAAGGTAGATTGCGTTTCCCCTATATCTCTGCTTCTAAACCTCTGATTTGAACATTTCTTTCTTCAGCGGATACAGATCCTGATGGGAAATCGTTTGCACATAATTTCTAATCTTTGTAAAACATGGTTTGGCCACCCGGGGTGTAAGTCTTAATTTCTGCTTCTGACGTATTTCCAGCGAAATATGAGCTTCTAAAATCTCAATTGAAAAAAAAAAAAGTCATTTGTGGACTGATACTACTCATGTCAACAAACCTTTTAGGAACATTTTCTTCTTAAAATAATGCATGGTTTCTACGCCAGGGAGCGTAGATGTATGTCTTATTTTTGTCAATATCTCTCCTTCTAGGAGTCCAATTTGAAAAATTTCTTCTTTGTTGGATAATGTTTCTGATGCAAAATGTTTTTCATATAAATTCAAAATTTTCAAGTAAATCATAGACTTTCCGCTAGGGGCCACAAAGGTAAATTATGTTTTCTGCATTATTTCTGCTTCTAAAACTCAGCTTTGAAAAATTCTTCCTGTATCGCATACAAGACCTGATGGAAAATATTTTTCACATAATTTCTAATGTTTGGTAAAGAATGATTTGGCCACCAGGGGCATAAGTGTTAATTTTTGCTTCTGATGTATTTGTA
Source organism: Macrothele yani (assembly GCA_039090855.1). Lineage (NCBI taxonomy): Eukaryota > Metazoa > Arthropoda > Arachnida > Araneae > Macrothelidae > Macrothele > Macrothele yani. The sequence continues at coordinate 57,603,481 of CM077019.1, read as the reverse complement.
GCAAAATCTGGGCTCCTGAAAACTCGACTAAATTTTTTTTTCTTGGACTGATACCGCTCATATGGAAAAACCTTTTGAGAATACTTTCTTCCTAAAATAAGGCATAGTTTTTCCACCAGGGGACGTAAAGTCATCTTATTTTTGTCGATATCTCCGTTTCTAAGAGTCCGATTTGAAAAATTCTTTCTGTGTTGGAGAGCGTTTCCAGCGCAAAATGTTTCTCATATAAATTCATGCTTTTCTTAACGCACAAATCTGCAACCAAAGAGCGTAAGCTCACAATTCCGTTTGTAGCAATATCTGAGGGATTAAAAACCCAATTGAAAAACTTCTTTCTTTCATCAGATACTATTGTTTTCCATACCGGTTCCATTGACTTTGAACAGCTTTGGTAAATTTCATTAGCATCAGAACGGATTCAAAAGACGTGCTTATTACACCCGAAGATTCAGTGTCATCTTTCTTGTTTTTAATTGTAAATATACTCCCAGTACTTTTTTGAACACAGCTAGTACCTTAATCTTCAAATTTTCTGAAGTGGTATATTCATGTTTGGATATCCAGGTGAGGTTTTTTCTTTTTCTGTCATGCCAGAAATGATTGCATTTCCTCACATAATTGGGTTTCATGCTTTCTTAAGTTGAAAGTATAGTAGTCAATATTATTCCACTGTCAAACTGCTTGAAAGTGAGTAATATAAACCCGATAGTAACAGTTCTTGAGTATGCCAAATGAACTGGTGTATAATCTTTTCACTCTGCAAGTTGTGCCTGAGTAGGATATGAGTGTTGGTGTGTAGGAACTTCTTTTAGCATCTTGGTTATCTAAAGTACAAATGAATTTTCAGATGACTCATCAATCAGAAAAGCCAAACACTTACCTAAAAGCACTTGGCTACTTTCCTGCTATACACTTCATGCACGTTAATTAGAACATCCTGTTATGTAGCTGGCCTTCAAAGGTTGAAACTTTCATCTTATCCACTTATAGGGTGTTGTTTTATATACATTCTTCCGGTCATGAAACATCGTATTTTATTCACAGGACAAAAAACGCTGACTTCTGTCTGCCGTCTGACATGCAACATAGCTTGTCATCACTAGGTGTATACTCACTATTACGTGAGTGTTGTCAACTTTCATTATGCTTATTTTTATTTATTTTTTATTCCTCCTTCACTTCTCCATATGCAACTTGCCTTTAAAATTCACAAAAAAAATGGCACTCACTTCGAAAACACATATCCACATACCCAATAAATACTCAGATACATCAGTCACTCCCTACAATTTACACACCTTATACGACCACATTAACGTACAATATATACAACACATTCGTACACTCAATTAAAACCACTATCTACATAATTACACTATTTACAATCCACTGCAGTCAAACCGCTGTCAACAGTGATTATATCGAAAAAAATCCTACAGTAAACGCCAACCCCATTTGGCCAGTCACACACAATCCCCAAGCGCTTTCAACAGATACACTGTCTTTTCAGGAGGTCAATGTGTCCTTCTGCTCTGCTAACCACAGCTCAAGTGAGCAAACTCATCGAGGTTCCGGCTTCAGTCGCAAACTCTGCAACGTTGTACCCCTGGCGCCATCTATTGTCAGTGCTGTTCTCTTTTCATTTTCTCTTTTTTTTTTCTCTTAATTGTTCAACTTTTATTAAAGCTTTCCAATGGTCATTTAAGTTATTTGGATCATTAATGTATTGGCTTTCAAATGGTCATTTAAGTTATTTGGATCATTAATGTATGTATTTGGATAATTTTAGATCACTCTTGATCTGTTTTTTCCGATTAACACCGATTCAGCAACTCTCAGCTGCCTTTCGTTTTTACAGCTCTTAATAATTTTAATATCCTCGAATTTTGGACATTGGTGATTTTCTAGACAATACTGGGTTAATGCTGTTTCAGCTTCTTTTTTATTCCAATTACTCATATGTTGGTGTAATCTATACTTTAACTTGTTCTTAGTGCTGCCTATATATGACAAAGGTGGTTTCTGATTTATAGGAATCTCATATACATCCGCTCTATCTAATTGGCTGTTTTTTTCTTTTTTATTACTATATTTTTTATAGTATGTACTTGATTTCCTACTTGTATGTCATACTTGCCACAAACCTTATTAATTTCAGCAGAAATACCTTTAACATATGGAATCGCTCCTACATATTTTAATAGTTTTTTACTATTAGTGCCCTTATTATTTGCTTGAGTTACTTCATAAATCCATTTCTTTAATACCTGTTTAGGGTAACCAAAATCATGTGCAATTTTTTCAATATATTCTATTTCTTCTTTTTGATATTGTTCTTTTGATGAGTGTGTTTAACTTCTTTTAATTAGTGTTTTAACACTATTTCTTTTATGCGTTAATGGGTGCGATGACTGAAAAGGTATTAACACAGGAATATATGATGATTTTCTATGCACTCTGTATTGTATATTATCATTTGTTTTGATTACCATAATATCCAAAAATGCCAATGTGTTATTTTGTTCCTGTTCCACAGTCAATTCAATAGATGGATAGATATATCTATACTTTTTTATCAAGTCTTCCAGTTCTTCATTTTTTAGCCTGGACAACAGAAAAATGTCATCTACATACCTGCAGTATATCAGTGGTGGTTCTAGTTAACTAATTATTTTTGTTTCTATGTCACTCATTATTATTTCAGCAAATAAAGTTGACAATGGTGAGTGACCCCATCGGTCCACCATAATTTTGTTTGTAAATCTTGTTATTTAACATAAAAATGTTATTTTCATATATGTAAAAAAAATTCTTTTAATTCTTCAATTTGTACTTCATTCATTGTATGTAACTGATATAATATTTGAACAATTATGTCAATTGCCTGAGGCACTGGTGTGCTAGGAAACAGAGCACAAACATCCATACTAGCCATATGATATTCACTTAAATCTTGTTTAATCTCTTTAATTTTTTCAATGAATTCGTAAGTATTCTTCACAGTGAACTTGGTCTTCATAAACATTGGTGCCAAATACTTGTAAATATTTTTTTTCAACTTTATTAATGGGGAATTCCTTTTTGATACTATCACTCTCATAGGTGTATCAGGCTTATGAGTTTTTATTTTTGCAAACATTTTTGGAATCCCTGTACCCATAGGTGGGTGCGCTTTCTTTAGTTCTTCAGGCAAAGTGCTGTGATTTCTTATCCTAGCCAAATATCTCACTTGAGATTCAGTTGGGCCTCTTGTCAGAATGCTACAATTCAACTCTTCTATTGCTCTATTCATCTATTCATTTTTTGATTGTATTCAGCTATGTTTAGAATCACTATTTGTCCTGTTTTATCAGCTTCACAGAATTTAATCGTTGGGTCATCTCTTAGTTTTATCATTTGTTCTTTTTCATACTGAATTTTATCTGAATGATTTTTTTATTACTTTTTTCATTAAATTCTTTCAAAACTATTCTATACAATTTACTTCTAAATTCTTCACGGTCTTCTGTAGGTACACAACGTGTCATATCCTCAAGGTTAGGTATTAATTATTCTGGTCTTCGGTAAGCCACGCGGAAACCCAAATTTCTTTTCCCTCTGCAAAACGGCTCTCTGCGAGAAGCTCAAGGCCATATTGGATTTATTCTGATAAACTTCATATATATTCTCCCATTGTTCATGTACATTTTGGCTATCCATCATCACATGTAACTTTTTTGCAATGACTGTTTTTGAACTTTTTCTTTCGTATTCTGCGACGTCAAATATTTCTCTCAAGGTTACATCTAAAACCTCATCTTTCCAGGAACCATAAAAATTTCTATACTCTTTATTATATATTATATTCAATAAATGTAAGCATGTCTTATTCAAATTAAAAATACATTTTCTTTTATTAACAATTTCAGCTCTTAATCTCTTTTTTTTTTTTTTTGGCATTCTTGGATGATTTTATTATTTTTTTTAGTGACTGGGTAATTCTTTATTTTCAAATATTTTGGTGTTAGTTCAAGGTCTCGGCATGTCACCAAAAATTCCTCTTGATTTTCTGACTTTTAATAATTTAATTTTTGCTTTCTTATATGCCGTAATGTCTCGCAACTCGAAGTTGCAAAACTGACTTCTATAGCGCATATTATCAGATTACCATCATGACTGAAAACCACTCGCCTCGAATTCGTCCACTCAGAATTATGCATGTAATTCTCTATCATATTATTTGCATTTTTAAAGGCAATTAAGTACCAACAAATTGCGCATATTTACGTGCAAGTCATTAATGACTCATCAATCAGAAAAGCCAAACACTTAACCTAGAAGTAAATTGTATAGAATAGTTTTGAAAGAATTTAATGAAAAAAGTAATAAAAATATCATTTAGATAAAATTCAGTATGAAAAAGAACAAATGATAGAACTAAGAGATGACCCAACGATTAAATTCTGTGAAGCTGATAAAACAGGACAAATAGTGATTCTAAACATAGCTGAATATAATCAAAAAATGAATAGAGCAATAGAAGAGGTGAATTGTAGCATTCTGACAAGAGACCCAACTGAATCTCAAGTGAGATACTTGGCTAGGATAAGAAATCACAGCACTTTGTCTGAAGAAGTAAAGAAAGCGTACCCACCTATGGGTACAGGGATTCCAAAAATGTTTGCAAAAATAAAAACTCATAAGCCTGATGCACATATGTGAGTGATAGTATCAAAAAGGAATTCCCCATTTATAAAGTTGGAAAAAAATATTTACAAGTATTTGGCACCAATGTTTATGAAGATCAAGTTCACTGTGAAGAATATTTACAAATTCATTGAAAAAATTAAAGAGATTAAACAAGATTTAAGTGAATATCATATGGCTAGTATGGAAGTTCGTGCTCTGTTTCCTAGCACACCAGTACCTCAGGCAATTGACATAATTGTTGAAAAATTATATCAGTTACATACAATGAATGAAGCACAAATTGAAGAATTAAAAGAAATTTTATTTTACATATATGAAAATAACATTTTTATGTTCAATAACAAGATTTACAAACAAAATTATGGTGGACCGATGGGGTCACCATTGTCAACTTTATTTGCTGAAATAATAATGAGTGACATAGAAACAAAAATAATTAGTAAACTAGAAGAACCACCACTGATATACTGCAGGTATGTAGATGACATTTTTCTGTTGTCCAGGCTAAAAAATGAAGAATTAGAAGACTTGATAAAAAAGTATAGATATATCTATCCATCTATTGAATTGACAGTGGAACAGGAACAAAATAACACATTGGCATTTTTGGATATTATGGTAATCAAAACAAATGATAATATACAATACAGAGTGCATAGAAAATCATCATATATTCCTGTGTTAATACCTTTTCAGTCATCATACCCATTAACGCTAAAAGAAATAGTGTTAAAACACTAATTAAAAGAAGTTTAACACACTCATCAAAAGAACAATATCAAAAAGAAGAAATAGAATATATTGAAAAAATTGCACATGGTTTTGGTTACCCTAAACAGGTATTAAAGAAATGGATTTATGAAGTAACTCAAGCAAATAATAAGGGCACTAATAGTAAAAAACTATTAAAATATGTAGGAGCGATTCCATATGTTAAAGGTATTTCTGCTGAAATTAATAAGGTTTGTGGCAAGTATGACATACAAGTAGGAAATCAAGTACATACTATAAAAAATATAGTAATAAAAAAGGAAAAAAACAGCCAATTAGATAGAGCGGATGTATATGAGATTCCTATAAATCAGAAACCACCTTTGTCATATATAGGCAGCACTAAGAACAAGTTAAAGTATAGATTACACCAACATATGAGTAATTGGAATAAAAAAGAAGCTGAAACAGCATTAACCCAGTATTGTCTAGAAAATCACCAATGTCCAAAATTCGAGGATATTAAAATTATTAAGAGCTGTAAAAACGAAAGGCAGTTGAGAGTTGCTGAAGCGGTGTTAATCGAAAAAACAGATCAAGAGTGTGTAACATTAATGATCCAAACAACTTAAATGACCATTGGAAAGCCTTAATAAAAGTTGAACAACAATTAAGAGAAAAAGGAAAGAGAACAGCACTGACAATAGATGGCACCAGAGATACAGCAATGCAGAGTTTGCTCACTTGAGCTGTGGTTAGCAGAGCAGGACACATCAACCTCCTAAGGACGACAGGGTATCTGTTGAAAGTGCTTCGGGATTGTGTGTGACTGGCTGAATGGGGTTGGCGTTTGCTGTAGGGTTTTTACGATATATGAAGCAGATGGAGCACTACATAAATCACAGTTGACAGCGGTTTGACTGCCGTGGAATGTAAATAGTGTAATTATGTAGATAGTGGTTTTAATTGAGTGTACGAATGTGTTGTATATATTGTACGTTAATGTGGTCGTATAAGGTGTGTAAATTGTAGGGAGTGACTAATGTATGTGAGTATTTATTGGGTATGTGGATATGTGTTTTCGAAGTGAGTGCCATTTTTTTTGTGAATTTTAAAGGCAAGTTGCATATGGAGAAGTGAAGGAGGAATAAAAAATAAATAAAAATAAGCATAATGAAAGTTGACAACACTCACGTAATAGTGAGTATACACCTAGTGATGACGAGCTATGTTGCATGTCAGACGGCAGACAGAAGTCAGCGTTTTTTGTCCTGTGAATAAAATACGATGTTTCATGACCGGAAGAATGTATATAAAACAACACCCTATAAGTGGATAAGATGAAAGTTTCAACCTTTGAAGGCCAGCTACATAACAGGATGTTCTAAGTAACGTGCATGAAGTGTATAGCAGGAAAGTAGCCAAGTGCTTTTAGGTAAGTGTTTGGCTTTTCTGATTGATGAGTCATTAATGACTTGCACGTAAATATGTGCACTTTGTTGGTACTTAATGCCTTTAAAGATGCAGATAATATGAATTTTCAGATGTCGTTATTAAGTGGAAATAACTGTGCTGTATAAAGAAGATTAAAAAATAATGATATGCAGCCTGAGTGCAAATTTGGTTAGCTGAATTTCTCCCTCCCTTTTGTCATAGTTTGTGTTGGCAAAATTAATTCCTCTTCTCTGCTATGTTGGGTTTTTGACCAAGCCTTGTAATAATGTTTATCAATTGTGTTTTGTTATACAGGCTGCTGGTTTGCCATATTTCCAAGGCTTATTCATTCAGTTCTAGTTAACTGTGCATATTAGCACTGTACCTATACATTAAAAAACTAGCAGGTCAAAAACACATGCATGTGAACAAAGAAATTACTATATTAATTCAACATTTGTCGAAAAACATTATTATATTAGACAAAGATGATTATGATATAAAAATGAAAACGGCTATAGAAAAATTGGATATCGAAGAAACTACACTTGACCCAACAGATACAATTCTAAGAAAAATGGCTTATATAAAAAACCATGGACATTTACCTGATAATATTAAAAACAAAGCCATTCCGCCCGTTGGAGCGTCTATTCCAAGCATATTCAGCAAAATCAAAACGCATAAAAAAGAAGAACCATTAAGACCAATAGTAAATAAAACAACGTCTCCAACAATTCTCCTTGAAAAAGAACTATTTAAACATTTAAAACAGTATTACTTTCAACATATTTATACAATTAACAACTCCATTGAAGTGATTAAAAAAGTTAAAGAACTAAAAACAACCGATTTTCTGATGATCCGTCTAGATATTGTTTCCCTATATCCTAATACACCTATTTATGAAGCAATTCAATTGTTAGATCAGAAGTTAAAAGATGAAAAAAAATACCTGAAGCACAAAGAATTAGTATTATCCAGGCATTGAAACTAGTAGCTGATAATAACTACTTCACATATAATAAAAAAATATACCGACAAAAACAAGGTGCACCAATGGGATCACCAATTTCGGGACTTCTTGCTGAAATAATATTACAAGACATAGAAAATAAATTTTTGGATTCATTCAATCAAAAACAACTAATACTATACGTAAGATACATTGACGATATCCTTATCTTCTGGAAGCAATCTGAAAAAGAACTTGAAACATTTGTAAACAAATACAATAGTTTTTATCCTACAATACAAGTTACTATGGAAAAAGAAGTTAAGAGACAACTAAACTATTTAGACATTTCTTTATTCAGGCGAAATAATATGATTGAATACGAAGTATGTCGAAAACCAACTTATACTCCAACGATAATTCCGATTGATTCAAATCATCCTTGGAAATATAAAAGAGCAGCACTTCAATTTTACATAAGAAGAGCATTAACCCATTCCTGTAATAAACACAAAGAAAAGATTGAGATTAACTGGATAAAAAGAACTGCTATGAAATTTGGATACAAGAAAAAGATCATAGATGATATACTTGAAAATATAAAGAAATCTTTAAATGAAAATAAAAATAAACAAAAAAATGAAATAAAATTTGCTGGTAAAATTCCCTACATTCCTCCAATAACAGATATCTTAAAGAAGGAATGCATTAAAGAAAAAATGATATTGGCAGAAACCGTCATAGATAACGAAACTATATTAACTAATGGAAATGAAAGAAGATCAATGCTTGATAAAGCCGGAGTATATTCTATACCAACAAAATATTATACAGAAATAGAAAGAAATGAAAGAAATAAAGTATACATAGGAAGTACAAAAAGAAGATTTAAGACCAGATTAAAAGAACATATATCGAACTGGAATAAAAAAGAAAACAAAACATCATTAATAAATCATTGTATTGAAAATGAAGCTTATCCTGATTGGTATGATGCAAAATTAATAACCTCACATAAAACTAAAAATCAAATATTAACCTCAGAAGCGGTAATGATTGAAAAAACTAAAGAAATAAATTGTAATAATAATGATCCAATGAATCTACCGTACGCTTAGAAATATTTTATCGAAAAAGAAATTAACGATAAAAAATATAATAAAAGACCTTATTAATTATTTTCAACAAACGAATGGCAACACCAATTAATTTAGAATCGGAATTCATATCATCCAATTATATCAAAACACGACTAAGAACGTGCATTAATACCAAAAATAGCATGCGCAAGAGTACAACTGCCGTGAAAAGTCGGACGCTGCCAGTAGAATCGATGTAAGTGGCCGAAACACAACGTGTATGAGAAGATCATAATACCCACTGAAGATGATTCCAAAAAGAAGGAATTGAAACTAGTTTGGGATATCGAGCCACGGAAAATAAAACATGCCACCATCATCTATAATAAGAAATTATAAGATCGAAGTTCAACTTGGAAGCTGATACCACAGGAAAGGAAAATCATGCCTTCTTCGATAACAAGATGGCTTATTACTGATTCAACGCATCATAATCAAAAGGTTCGAAAGTTCTTTTCTATTGTATTAATTTCGTGAATCATGACTTAAAAAACTGGAATAATATTAATCATTTAATACATATTGTCTCTATGTATTGGAGGACTTTGACAACTTATGATGCATTTGACTGCACATATAAAAACATTTTTTCATATAAATTTGTAATCTTCATAATAAAATTCTAAACTATTATAAGGAACATCAAAAAGAAAAAAGAATATTAGTGACAAGTTGAAATAAAAATTTTCTTATTATATGGACGTTTTTCCCGTGCTCGAATTTCTAGTAACGTGCGAAACAGTAGATGATATGGAAACTATTTTGTTGACATATAGTTAATAAAGAAATTACTTTTGTTACTGATAAAAAAAAATCTGCAGTTTTTTTTTTTTATGTGCATAGATAGGATTTCATATTTCACAGCCAATATTGTATCTTTTTCATTTCAGCTTATATTTTTCACCTGGATCACGATCCAAATCATTTTGTTCGCCGTGCCATACTGTCCTTTATTGCAGTCTGTTCCAAAACTATTCCATCTGTTATAGGAAGGATTAGAGATGTAAAAGAAAGTATACGTAAAGATGCTTATGTCTACCTTGCTGAAAAAGTTCCTGTACGGATGCTTACTATTTCCCAGAGAATTAAACTGCTTACTCAAGGATTGAATGATCGCTCAGGTAAATATATGTTTTATGAACTGTTCAGTCATCTAAATGCTAATTCTGAAAGACAATACAAAATTTGTGCAGTGTGTTACTTTTGGAGGGCGTGACATTTGATTGATGCCTTGCTGTTTTTATCACTCGTCACATTCTGCTGATGTACTGATTTCCAAGATGTTTCGCTGTCTCCAGAAGTTTATGAAAATTGGTAATAAACTAATGGAACACAATTGTCTTATTATGTACTGTATCCTGTTTTATGACCAGCAGATTTTTCTCAGATATCTTGTGAGGAGTATAGATAATTTTTGTTTTCTCCATTTATACTAGAAAACGAATCTTAATAAAATTTTACTGTGCTGTTTTTGTCGCAAAAATTCTGTGACAAAAAAATTTACAACATCCAGAAACAGTTGGCCAATTGGTATGAAAATGATTTCAGCATTAGTCATATCCAGCAGTGGCCAATACAAGTTTGGACATTCTATATCCTCTCAGTTATGGCCAATTGGTATGAAAATGATTTCAGCATTAGTCATATCCAGCAGTGGCCAATACAAGTTTGGACATTCTATATCCTCTCAGTTATATGAATATTATAATGAGTTGGGGACAAGTAACAGTCTGGCATCCTTTGATGATTAAATTCCAGAGGAACAACAGATTGAACCATAGAATGCTGAGGTAACATATTACCCAGCCATATGAACAGCTTAGAGAGAATTTTTTTTTCTTAGAGGAGAAAGAGAGTGAGATTAGATACTATAAATCATTAACAGATTTCTTGTCTTGATTTATTATACAGGGTGTCCGAGTATTATTGGACACATTACAAAATTATATAAAACAAAACATTAAACAGATAGAAAGAAACTGACTGTACTAACATACAAGTAACTACATGAGTTATAAATTTCGATATGAGATCCCTTGGTTGCTCATAGTACGTCCAAGCGATACTCCATTTCATGCCGTGGCATCTGAGGAGTTATGGAATTAATAGCAGCTGTGATACGCTGCTTCAGTTCCTGCAAATCATTACAAGGTGTCTGATAGACACGATCCTTCACATAACCTCACATGAAATAATCCAATGGAGTTAGATCTGGAGAGCAAGGAGGCCATGGAATGGGACCACCACGCCCAATCCATGTGTTGGGGAAATGCTCATTTAATCACGTACACGTGTTGACCAATGTGGAGGTGCGCCATCTTGTTGGAAAACGCTGTTGTCATATCTTTTGATCTAAGGTATAGCGAAATTTGCTAGCATATCCAAGTAAATATCACCATTTATGTTTTTTTCGCAGAAGAAGAAAGGGCCGCCGTCCCGGTGGCGCAGTGGTCTAAGCGATGGCCTCTGATCATTCGTCCTAAAGGGGTCCGGGTTCGAATCCCGGTAAGGCATAGATGTTGTGTTTGTCTTATGGCACTGGTTCTCTCCCTTCCCTGAAACCAGTGACCCTAAATTAGGGACGGGCGACTGCTTATAGCGCATTGAGTTGCTCACAGTGGTCGTTAAATCTTCAATCAACAACAAAAAAAAAAAAAAAAGAAGAAGAAGAAAGGGCCAATCACTTTTCTTTTTTATAGGGCGCACCACACATTAACTTTTGGAGAATCATGTTCCAGTTCAATAGCAGCATGAGGCAGTTCACTGCCCCATATCCTACAGTTGTGATGATTCACAATACCTGATACATGAAATGTGGATTCATCACTAAAAATTACAGTACTGAGAAAGTTTTCGTCATTTTCCACTCGATTACAACCATACTCTAAACGGTACCGTCTTTTAACTTTAATGACAAACTTTAATTCTGCAAGCCATAACACACACATCGCCTTCTGCTGTATGGATGACATGACTACTGATTGTGCATTTCTCATATATTCCTCATCAGGCCACACCTAGCACCATCTGTCAGATTCTGGGAATACTAATTCTGCAAAACAAAAATATAAAAACTGTGTTAGTAATACGTAACATAGAAAAACAGACAATCCTCAGTTTTTTTTTGTGTTTTTTTTACATAATTTGGTAATGTGTCCAATGATTCTCGAACACCCTGTATTAATCTGGATTTCTTTTGCCTAGGTGTTGTTCCAGTCAGTTCATGAGTACCAATTTTGAAAATTAGTATAATGCTTGTCCATTGCAAATTTTAAATGCTGACTGGAAACTCCATCCTGTCCCTCCTCTTCTGCATCTACAAAGAAATAAATGTGTTCCTAAATGCTGGAAGTCCATTGCCGTCCCTGCGGTGTCTTTTGATCATTTGTGGCTTTTGACCATAAGTGCTGGCTTTCGACCATTTATCTGAGTCTGCTCTAGGTTCAAATTCTGTTGAAGCATGGGTAGTTTGTTTGTCTTAAGGTACTGACTCTGCTCCTTCCCTGGAACCAGTGACCCTAAATTAGAGATGAAGAGCTGCTTATATAGCCCATCTAATTGCTCATGGTGGTCATTAAACTCTGAAACAAAAACAAAACAAATCTGTGGATTTGGTTCAGTCAAAGAAAGGTTCAAATTTTGCATATTGTGCTGATTTAAGTTTCTTTTGTAGTTAAAATGTTTAAGAATTTATGTTTAAACTTGGAAACAATAGGAAAATTCTAATTGTTGAAAGGAAAACTTGAATTTTCCCTTTTTTTACTACATCTGGTAAGATTCTAAGTACATATTGTCCCAGAGATAATAATTAAAAAAATATGGATGCATTTGAATGAAAGTGATTGTTCTCCAAAAAGCAATAAAGTCAGATGTACAAGATTTGATTTTTATCAAGACTGCTGTTTTTCACACAAAAGTGTGAAATCAAAAGCTAGAAATGAGTAATACATGTTATGTGATTTGATATGGAATGAAGCTAACTTTTTCACCCTTTATGTAGAACTAACGATTCTGTGTGTCACACCAGTGCCATGAAATGGTGTTTTTTGTTCTCATATGCGGAACTTCTCAAAATTAGTGCACTAGTCTTCAGTTTAAGTTGTTGAAAGTTATTCTTTTCAGGTGTAACCAAATAAGGAATTACAAGATTTCAATGTAGATGGAATGAATGAGATGGTGAATAGGTAATTGGTTGGACACTGACAGAGCATCTGTTAGGTAGGAGGAATGAATTTGACAAACTGAATGATGAAGCACTTTATCAACTGAATACAGAGTTACTGGCACTCATTGAATTACAGATGAAATGAATGAGAAGGTGGACTGATTAGTGAAGAACTTAACTGACTAGATACAGTGACTGTTAGGAGACTGCTTTCTGTAGTGCAGCAGAAAATTGCACAAGGTAGGATAATAGGGTAAGGGCTGAAAGCTCTTGTGAGAAGTGTTCCTGATAGCATTAATAAAAAATATAATCTACTATAGTCCAACTGTTGGAAAGGGATTGGAAAAGTGGGTGAGAGTTTGGTTGTTAATCAGGTGAAGTGCTTTCTTGTGTGAAGCATCAAGTAGTCTGTGTGTTTGATTTGTGTGCACAGTGTCAGATGTGGGAACAAGATTCAATGGTGTTGGGCATACTTGTGGCATAATAAATGTTAAGAAGAAAAATGTGTAGCATGAAAGTGATACTGTAGCTTTTCTAAGTAAATTCAGGTGTGAAAAAAAAAATGTGACCTTTCAAATTCAAGAAAATATTTTGACAAATGACATGAAGTTCCTTTTCTGTTTTGCTGCTTGCAAGAAAGAAAGGTTTTTGTAAGAATTAAACTCTACAGGTTTTTCCTTACCCTTCTGTCAAGTCCATATCATTGCAGTTAAGGAAGGACTTTTTTTTTTTTCACTGTTGTTAGTGATGTTCTACATTAATAGCATAGATCACAAAATATGTGAAGACTATTGGCATCAGCAAATCCATGAAGTGAATTGCTTTTAATAGAATGGAGCATATTGATATGCAAAAAGGAAGAACCAGTGGTAGAACTTTTCCCTAAGGTACGCCTTTGTTAAGTAAACTTCTCAAGATATGTGACTTTACCCCTACTTCTATGCTCTGTGCCCACAAGGAAAACTACACAGTGCGTAACACAATGCATATTCAAAACCTTATGATCAGTATTTAAGTTTTAAAATCGATTAAACGGCTTTGTAATTAAATCCCAAAATTTGATTTTCACAGAATTTTTTTAAAAGTCATATTGCAATTTATTATTAAGATAGTCCAAAATATCCACTTTGGTCAGTTTGAATGAAAACCATACTCACTGCAGTAAATGCAGTTAGAAGGCTCTAATTAAAACAAAAGGTGTCCGTTAATTGCTTTTTCCATGACATTGGCTTAAACATATCAGAGAGGTGTTAATTCCAGCTGAGAAGACTGTAATTAAAACAAAAGTTGTTTGTTTGCTTGCTTTTTCCATAACATTGGCTTAAACATAAAAAAAGATGCTAATTCCAGTTGAAAAGACTTTGCGACAATAGGAGGTATGCCATTTAGCTCCAAGAAAATATTCAAAGCAAACAAAATATAAATTCTGAATTTGCTTGAAAAACTTACTGGTCATCCATGTAACATCTCTCAGAAAACTTGAAAATTTCACCACCTTGGAGTGGGAATTGAACCCGCATCTCCCGATTTCCGCTCGATTATGCTAACCGTTACACCACCCAGGACAGTGAAGTTCCAAGCAACTAAGACTAAGCAAACTTAGCTTAGGAATCTGAACATCTTCAGATTTTCACTAGTTGAAGCATAGTTGCTTCCTCATAGCGTTTTGACCCAACTCCCATCTGGAAACGGAATCTGAGGATGTTCAGATTCCTAAGCTAAGTTTGCTTAGTCTCAGTTGCTTGGAACTTCACTGTCCTGGGTGGTGTAACAGGTAGCATACTCGAACAGAAATAGGAAGATGCGGGTTCGATGCCCCTCCAGGGCGATGACATTTAAAATTTTTTGAGGGGTGTTACAAGGATGACCATAGTAAGAGTTACAAACAAGCAAATTCAGAATTTCTATTCTGTTTGCTTTGAATATTCTATCAATTTCCCATGTATTATGAGGGATATTTCTTCCTTCATTGATTTAGCTCCAAGAGTTTGAAGTGCTCTTTGTGTCAAAAAAGGAAATCCAAGTAGAGGCATGATAATTGCATATGCACATGGAAAAGTAGGTGTGAGGGTCGGTAATATTTGTTATTTAAGGCAGAATTCTTAGAAGAAATAGGAGCAAATGAATATCTTTATCATAAGGGAACTCTACAGCAAAACTATGTGGACAGATAAGACAACGAATAATAAAACCAAAATTTTGGCCTAGCAGCAAGAGATAAAAAAATAAATAAAAAAAAAAATGATATTCTGGACAACATATAAGCTTTTCACATTCCCATATCAAAGTCTGTTTAAATCACTTGATTGATTTGCTTGTGGGTTTCATCAAGTACTTACCTTATCTCAAATGATGAAATGATTTTTACTTTGTGAAAGCCTCTGTTATTTTGAATTACTGCCCAGGAGCAGGTTCTGTTAAGCCCCGATTAGTTTACAACCGTGTGAAAAATGGACGGGAATGAAAAGAGCAATATAATAACAGTTTCTTAGTAATCAGTGGAAAACAAGCAAATATTACATTGTGGGGAACTTGCATAAACATTTTGGGTGTTATCTTTTAGGGAAATTTAAATTCTCCACTTTAGTGCTGGCTATTTGATTGGCTATTTCTTTTTGGAGCTAACCTCTGAATCTCAGAGAACAGCTTAGTGATATGTATGTATGTATTTGATTGGCCAGCAGAATGAGGATTAGATACCATACATATTTAAAAAGCAGTGAGTAGAGACCTATAGCTGAAACATAGTGAGAAGAATTGGCAAGAAAACACGTAACACACAAAACATTAAAAGAATGGTACTAGTTTACTTTAGCCCCTTCATACAATTTACCCGAATTTCTTCATGAAACTCATGTTTTCCGGTTACTTGTGGTCTGATATTATGAAATCCGTCTGCGGAGCACGCACTTTTGGCGTTTAAATTGGTAAAAATGAAATTTCAAAATCGGTACCTACCCGCTTCAATGCTTCGACACCCACCATTTGCAACACCACGTAAAGTTGTTTTCACGGCAGAGGAGGTGTCGTCTGCTACGAGGAACTTCCGGTTGCCATCTGATAAGCAGTGCATTGGTAAACTCTAATCTCGATGACGTCGTATTTCAGCGGAGCGGAAAAAACATTAAACTACCAAATGTCACGTGACACAGGAGAACGAATTGTGAGGCTTCCAGTTGTAAATCTATACATTCCTTTTTTTTGTGTGCGACTCTCTGCTCGACTTTACAATTCACAGTGACGGATTCAGCATGAGGCGATCGCTACCTCTCCGTTCTTTAAAAACAAACAGACCTGATATTTTTCTCCTTTTTTTCCAAAAACATACAGGTGAAGAATTTGTTTTTTCTGATGAAAATGAAGTGAAACAAGATTTTATTAATATAATATATAAAATAGACAACAGAATTATGTTCTATAAATCAAAAACCATATACACTGATATCTATAAATTAAGGGGCAGAAGCCATATGCAAATTTACGGACTTTTTTTTTAATTGAGGGTTTAACGACCACCTTGAGCAACTCGATGGGCTATAAGCAGTCTCTCGTCTCTAATGTAGAACCACTGGTTCCAGGGATGGGAGGGAGCCAGTGCTGTAAGACAAACACAACAGACATGCCTCACCGGAATGCGAACCTGAACCCATCTGGAACGCACGATCAGAAGCCATCGCTTAGACCACTGCAATTTTACCTGTGGAAGAACTGGGGGAAATTGGAAGCAGGAAGTTCAAAGCGAGATGTAGCCTATGAGTTCGGAGTCGGCAAAAGCATAGTCGCACTGCTGTGGAGAGCATTTTCCGAAAGCGGAACAGTTACTAGACGGTACAGCAGTTGTTGACCACGCAAAACAACCCCTGCTGATGATCATTAAAAAATTGTAACAGGGAAAAAACCGCCGCATAACTGCTGGCGGGTTAGCACGAGACCTCCAGGCACGCAAGGGGACTACAATATCGCGCCAGACTGTGTCAAGGCGATATGAATAGTGTTGGTTTGTACGCTCGCAAACTGGTGCGACGTGTACCTCTGACCACATCACACAAAGCACAGAGGTATCGATGGTGTCGTGAACACGCCATCTGAGCAGCAATGGGCCAATGTCCTGTTCTCAGACGAAAGTAGATTTTGTTTGTCGTCCGATTCGAGGCGCCAATACATCTAGCATGAACCACGCAGTGCCTATTCTTCCACCAACATCGTGGAAGTTGACCATTACAGAGGTGGTGGGGTCTGGGGTGGTATCATTAGGAATGGAGGTATCAAACTTTACGTGTTGCAAAATGGAACCATGAATGCTCAGCGTTATTGTTAGGATGTTATCGTTCCTTATGTACGCAATTTTCGTGTTTCTGTTGGAAATTCCTTCATCTTTATGGATGAGAATGCCCGCTGCCATCGTTCACCCTGTGTTGACGACCTGCTGAACAGCGAAGGAATAAACCGCATGGAGTGGCTTGCTTACTCCCCTGACCTGAAACCCATAGAGCATATATGGGATGCTCTAGAGAGGAGCAAGGCGGAACGCAATCCTCCACTACCTACCAAAATAGACCTGGTTATGGCGCTGAAACAGGAGTGGCGCAACCTACCTCAAAATCTGCTAGATAATCTTGTCAAGAGTAACCAATGTCATGCGTGTATTGCAGTGAGGGGTAGACATATCCCCTATCAAACTTTGACAGGAGACAGTATTCCAAGTGTTATGGCCGTTTTGTTTCTGCTTTGCCAAGGACCAAAAATGGTATGCTTTGTTCATGTACCCTATACATAGATGCCAACTAGTACGGATTTTCCGTAATTTTACGGATTTTGGGTTGCTGTTACAGAAGTACGGAAACACAGCTGAAATTACGGAAAATCGCCATCTGATTTAATTTTCTGAGATAGAAAGCAAATTTTCATCAACTTAAAAATTTTTGTTGGTTCTTCAAGTTTTTCTGGGGGAAAAAATTAAATGCTAATTCAGGGCTGCCAGACCTGCGCCAATTGCGCCAGCCCTCGCCAAAACGTTGTTCTTGCATCATTCTGCTAAAAAATCGCCATTTCGATGAAATCTGCGCCAATTTTGCGCCAAAAGTTAAAATTTACTGGTCATCGATATTTTAGCGTTATCTTACGACATTCGAAATCGATTCAGCGATTAATTCGTACATGAGATTCTTCCGCGGATGCGCGGAGTCCCTTCCGTTTTTTGTTTTTTTTTTCCATTTTCGTCGAGATCGATGCAAAAGTGAAGAAATTTTCGGGATATTAGTTGGGGGGGGTCGTATTCCGTCTGGGGACGTTGTTTTGTCTTTTTAAACGGTTCGGAAACGGAAGTTAAACGAAGTGCAGCAGATTTTCCCCATAATCGTACTTTTTTCTCTCGCGATGTTGCTGCTTCTGTTCAGTATTGTTAAATATAATTTCATTGCATAATTTCAGCTTGAAATTGTAGGCAACGATTTCCGAAAACGGAAATTAGGCCGCCCGAAAATTTCCCCGTAATCTTCGGCGACGAGATTCTTACGCTGATTCGAGGAATTCAGTCTTTTTTTTGTTATCATTTGGACCATGTACGAATTCGATGCATAACTGAACTTAAATTTTGGGAGGATTGGTGGCGGTGGGGGGGGGGGGGGGGTGTTCTTCGTCAGAGGACGGAATTTCGGAATTTCATCCTTCGAAAACGGAAAGTAGACGGAGGTAAGATTTCTCTGGTAATCGTAATTGTGTTTTTTTTCTCGTGATTGTTAGATATCATTTTATTCCATAAATATTTGTATTTCAGCTTGAAAATGTTGGACAAATTTCTGAAAACTGAAGTCAATTCAGCTTGAAAATGTTGGATAAATTTCCGAAAACTGAAGGCTGGAAAAATCGTTATTTCAAGCCACGTTTCCCGATTCAGCGATCGCAAAAAAATATTCGTGTGGAAGAACCAAGGCTACTGCACTAATTCAGCACATGGCCAGTGTTTCTACAAGTAACATCGTATCTGTATCTAAAGTTAAAAAAAAAATCCTTTTTCTCTATCTATGGACGGAAGTAATGATGCTCAAGCAAATAAACTATCCCATTACAATAACATATTTTGACGAAAAAATAGGGAAAAATTCAACTGTTTTGTTATCATTGGCTGAATCAAGTAATAATACAGGTGAAAGAATATGAACGTTTTGAACAATGAGTTTGTTAAAAAAAATATCTCATGGAGCAACTGTGTGTCATTTTCCTGTGACAATGTTAACACTATGATAGGTCAAGCAGGGATCGCATTCCTCCTAAAATTCCTAAAATTCCTAATATTTTGTGACCCTCCTTAAATTCCTAAAATTAGACCTAAAATTTGCTATTCATCCTAAAATTTTCGTAAGCTTATTTTTATTAAAAACACAACCGTTATTAACGCCAATAAATTTACCATTACGGTAAGGTAAAAAGACCTGTTATTGTAGAAACACAGCCTATATGCTGTGCTGCTGAAGGGAGGGAAAAATGACGCCATCGAGATGCACTTGCTTCGGGGCGGGCGTTCCATTTTTTTGCCTTCGAACAGTTTTCGAGAGTAACAAGAGATCTAAGGGAAAAGGGGAGGGGTCATTTTCAGCCCTGGTTTGCGCTTTGCAGACGAACTCCGTGGCACGCAGAAGATCGTACTTTATTTTTGTACATGCCTTGTGGAACCTCCTCTTTCTGCTGATGTTTTGTTATTGTAAACCGCAGGTGGGTGGAAGCAAAGAGGAAACATGTGGTCTCCTTCCGTAACCTCCGGTAATGACGATGGGATGGTAGCTGAGTATTATCTTGGCAGGCAGTAGAGCACGTGATCATTGACCTTCGATCATGCGTCGGCGACAGCGACCTTCGATGCGCAATATATCTCGGCTCCGACTCGCTTTGACTGAACTTGCGTGAGATGCGTATGATAGTTTCTGGTTTTACGTCTTTTATGGTGTTCTCTGTGCTGTGTGCAGGTTCAGTTCTCTAGTGGTGACCTGCTTTTTTTTTTTTTTTTTTCTTATCTTCTGACATCCTCGCAGCCAAATTTCGTGAAGTTGTCTGGTTTTGCAATATTGGAACGTGTTTTTGTACTTCCCTTTCATTTTCTGGTTAGTAATACAAGTGTTTAAGATGCCTAAATCCAAAACGAAATTTCAAGATGCGTGGCTCGCCAAAGAATTGGACGGAGTGAAGTTGAAAGAATGGTGTTCTGCAACTGAAACAATATTTTCTGCTAAGTGTATATTGTGTTCAGAAATTTTCAACATTTCTAATAGTGGCTTTTCACAAGTAAAAGCGCATCATAAAGGAAGAAAAAACATTTGCAGAAATTCCAAAGTAAATTTCAAAATAAGTTCATCCTGAAAGCCTTTGGAGGACGGGATCTTCAGCCCAAAACAAATATTAGTGAAGTACTGAGTCATGATTTACAGTTGGCTAAAGCCGAAGCATTATGGGCCATGAAAGTTGCTAAGGACAATATGTCTTTTGTTTCATGCACTGAAACAGTTGAACTTTTCAAAGAAATGTTTCCTGATTCTGCTATTGCAGCCAAAATGCAACTTAAAGGAAAAAAAGTTGCTTATGTGATATCACATGGATTGTCAAAATATTTTGAAGAGGATTTGAAAAAAGACATTGCATCTAGTAGCCCAGGAAAGGTTACTATAGCATTTGATGAAACTACAAATACACAAGTGAAACGGCAGTTGGATGTGTATCTCAGGTACTGGTCTTCAGAAATAAATTCAGTTTCTTGCCGATACCTAACAAGCGTTTTTCTGGGTCATGCAACAGCAGATATTTTGCTAAAAGAAATTCTTGATGTGTTATCATCCTTCAATATTTCGTTGAACAGAATTATTTGTGTATCCATGGACAGCCCAAATGTAAATAAGTGCTTTTTACGCAAATTCAATGAAGTTGTAAAACAAGAAACAGGCCAGAAATCTTTGGAACTAGGTTTTTGCAACCTGCATGGTGTTAGTAATGCATTTAAAATTTTTTTGACAAGCTTAAATATAGATTTTGACGAATTTGCTACTGATATGCATTACTTTTTAAAGAGTAGTGCTGCAAGACGAGAGGATTATAAATCTGTCGAGGATATAACATTGGTCACTGCCAAATTTCTTTTGCGTCATGTCAGCAACAGATGGTTAACCGTTGGTTCTGTAGCCCAGAGGCTCTTGGATCAATGGCTAAATATTACAGAATATTTTTTAAACTTCTTGCCATCTCAAAAAATATTTGAAAAACAACTGCGCAATTTCGGCAAGGTATAAAAGAATTCACTGTTTCCTGAAAAATGAGCTTACTCCTTGCTATTTAGCATTAATTTCATTTTCACACCAAAATTTTGAAAAGTTTTCATTATGTTATCAGAGTGAAGAACCAAAAATACACCAGTTATATTCTGATTTAAATACTTTAATGAGGAATGTTATGGCTCAGTTTATCCAAGATGATGTTATAGCAGGGAAATTTGGAGAAGACCTAAAGAATGTAGATTTTGAAAACAAAAATTCATGGAAAAAACTAGGGGAGTTAGAAGTTGGTATGAAGACAAAAAATCTCCTCAGGAATGTTCAGGAGACCAGGCAGAAATTATTTCTCTTAGATGTAAGATCATCACTAATTGCAACCACAAAATATTTAAAGTCAAATTTGCCATTCTGCAATCAAAAGCTAAGAGACATAGAAGTTTTAAAGGTAAAAGAACCAAAGAAAGAGTCAACTCAACTTTCAGTCACTGAAGGACTTTCGGAAATAACCAGAATTTCAAGTGTTTTGCATCTTTCTGAGGAACAAATTGATAGAGTAAGAGAAGAGTGGAAACTTTTAAATTGCGATAAGCCAACTCTAGATGAACTAGTGAAATTTTCAGAGGAAGGGCATATTCCAGTGCGGATTGATCATTACTGGCGTAATATATTTAGTATTAAAGACTCTAGCGGAAAAGAAAAATACTCAAATCTTGCTAAACTCATAAAGTCAATTTTAGTTTTACCTCATGGTAATGCTGATGCAGAAAGGGGATTTTCGGTTAACACTGCTCTGTTAAGGAAGGACAAGGCTAACTTAAAAGACTCAACTATAACATCATTAAGAATAGTTAAAGGGGCCATTAAACACTATGGATGTGTAAGTAAAGTTCCCATAACAAGAAATTTGTTAAATAGTGTTTGTGATTCACATAAATTTTATAAAGAGTATGTTGATAAGCTGAAGGAAGAAGAATCAAAAAAGGTAAAAGAAAGGAAGCAGAAAGAGAGGGAAAATAAGGAAAAGCAGCTAGAGAAAAAAAGAAAAGCTGAGTTTGATGACAAAATAAAAAGAAAATGATGCAGAAATAAATAGACTTAAAAACGATAAAGAAGCCTCCCTAGCAATAATTCAAGAGGGAACAGAAAGAATGAGAAAAGCTGTAGAAAAACAAAATACTGTTGAAATAGCAGTTGCCTCTAACTTGATCATACAAGGTTCAGCTGAAATAAAGAAAACTGAAAGTAAATTAGTTGTGGTAGAAGCAGAAAAAGATAGGCTAATCAGGAAAAGGTTAAAACAATAATATGAAAAAAGTAATTCAGTGAACAATTGTACATAGTTCTTGGTTTTCAATTACCTTTTTAGGATATTATAATTTAATGTGAAACCTGAAAACTTTACTGTGAAAATCGTGAATTGCTTCTGGTTCAACAGCATATTAATGTTCAAAGTGAAACTTGAATGTGGTAAATATACTTGAATATGATAATAACACGTGAAAAGATAAGAACTGAACATTAGAAGTAAATCATACTTAAACTTTAGACATTAGACGTTATGCAAAAAATTTGGGTGTTAACTTCGACCATATATACTAATGGACTGCACATTGGCAATAGCTGCATCAAAGCCGCCATGGCTCAAACATTGGGCACGTCATCATCAGACTCCAAATTTCGTGTAAAAATGCTATTATGATTACTAATTTACGCTGCAGAACTTCAGTGTTTTCGGTGTATTATGTGAATGCGTCTCATATATAATGAAAACTCTTCAGGTAAGTTTACTTATGAGCTATATACATGCATGATCGGGTTGTTTACATTTTGTGATTTATAATGTGATGAACATTTGCGAAGAATTTGGAACATGCATTCCATTTTTTTCTTAAGTTACTATATTTTTATATCAATAGCTGCAAGTTTCTGGTTAAGTAATTGAACTTTATTGACTTAGGTATTTAATTCGTTTCTTACCCATGAAAAATCATAGAACTTTCTTTACTATATCGCTCAGAGCAACCATAAGCACAGCAGGTGTAACCCATCTTTTTGACTGTTGTCATGTGATTTTATGTTGGAGCCAGAAATTTTGATGTCATGCGCAGTCTATCAGTATATATGGTTGAAGGGTGTGAAGCAAACTCTTTACAATGTATACAAAGTTGTTTTACTAGATGTATACAAATATACATCTAGTTTTTATTGAAATACACTCCTAAAATTTTCCTAAAATTTTTCTAAAAATTCCTAAAATTCCTACCTACAATTTTCCAGAAGTATGCTATGATCCCTGGTCAAGTAAAAAGTGTTGTTTCTCACATAAAGAAGGTTCAGCCTGCAATCATAGTGCAGCGATGTTCATGCCATTTAGTAAATTTAGCTGCACAGAAATCTGCTATTCAACTGAAAGGATTTGATGTTGAGCAGTTTCTGATACAGTTGTACTTTTTTTCGGAGAAAAGTTCAAAGAGGAAACACAATCTAAAACTTAGTCAAGCTGTTTGTGGTACTAAACCAAACAAAATTCTAAAGCATGTCAATACTCGCTGGTTATCACTTTTGGAATTCATTGACAGAATTTTAGAACAGTGGGAGGCTCTAGAACATTATTTCAGTGACAATGAAGAAGCTAATTCATAGTATAAGAACCTTGCAAGTATAATTGGAAATCCTTCATCTAAACTTTATTGTCTTTTTTATCTGCTACTCTTCCTTTGTTTACATCTGTTAACGTGTTCTTGCAGCAGGAAGCTCCGCTTGTGCATGTATTAAAAAGAAAACTTCATAGTCTGTTATCTGAATTGCTTGTACGATTTATTAAGCCATCAGCATTTGATGTGATGGCAACATCTCTTGCAGATGGAAATTTTAAAAGGAGAAATCAAAAGAAAACTGTGATCTCGTAATTGGGTCAAAAGCGAGATCTTGTATAGGCACAACTGCGGATCTGAGTGAAGACACAGTGGCTACTTTTTATTCTGAGATAAGGGAATTTTATGAGGCAGGCTGCAATTACATTTTAAGAAAATTTCCACTTAATGATGAATTTCTGAGTCATGCTGAAATTACAGATGTAGCATTAAGGCAAAGTGTTTATTTTGTATCAGTCCAATATATGTGTTTCCAGTTTTGAAACCAGAAGAATCTGACAAGGTGGAATCTGAATTTGCTCACTACCAGTTTGAAAATTTTAACTGTGCTGTTACTTCTGGGAGAATGGATGAAGTGTGACACAGAATTTCTTTAATGAAAAATGAAAGTAGCCAGTTGAAGTAGGAATCATTAAGCAAAATTATGAAAATGATTTTAATAGTCCCTCATAGCAATGCAAGTACAGAAAGAATTTTCAGTATTGTGAAAAAAAAACACGAATGAATTCAGACCTAATTTAAGTACTCATGTGCTATCTTCTTTATTAGTAGAAAAAATAAATAGCATTGCACACAGTGAACTATGCTATCAGAAGAAGTTTTTGCAAATTGAACTAAGGAAGGCCAAAATGGCAACTACAGCCAGTTTATCATAATAATTTGGCCAACATTCCAAGAAATAATTTTTCTTCATGTCTGGAGGTAATTTATTATATTTTTCTGGTAGACAGTATTTTAAATTTTCCCATTAGCAAATTATTTATTATTATTATTATTATTATTATTATTATTATTATTATTATTATTATTATTATTATTATTATTTTGTTAATAGTTCTGACAGATTAAAATTTGTTGCAGTGTTAAATACTCAAATTTGCCACTGTAGACTGGATTACTGAAAATTACTGAAAAAAAAATTGTTACTGAAAATTACTGAAAAATGAACATGTTGGTTACTGAAAACTACTTTTGCCTATACTACGTAAACATTTGCAAACGTATGCTTCTTTATGGGTATAAATTTCTGATAAATATCTCTGTATGTCAAATTAACATATTTATCATTATCCTGTCAGAATTTTTTTTTTTTTTTTAAATATAACCGTCCCTCAATTTATGGACATCAGTATATATGCAATGAATGGACGAAACATTCGAGACACCTACCTAAAAATAGGGTGTTGTTCCTCCTCTAGCGAAAATAACAGTCTGTACAAGTCGAGGCATTGACTCCACTACATGCCGGAGGGTTTTGGGGGTAAAGCCCGCCATGCCAGTTGTACCATTTTCCACAACTACGTCTGTGACGTCGGTCCACGATTCATGGATCTGATGTTCTGCTCCACGGCATCCCAGAGAGCTTCCACGAGGTTTAAATGGTGGGACCTTGGGATTACTGGATGGCATCCCAGAGAGCTTCCACGAGGTTTAAATGGTGGGACCTTGGGATTACTGGATGGCATCCCAGAGAGCTTCCACGAGGTTTAAATGGTGGGACCTTGGGATTACTGGATGGCATCCCAGAGAGCTTCCACGAGGTTTAAATGCTGGGACCTCAGGATTACTGGATGACATCCCAGAGAGCTTCCACGAGGTTTAAATGGTGGGACCTTGGGATTACTGGATGGCATCCCAGAGAGCTTCCACGAGGTTTAAATGCTGGGACCTTGGGATTACTGGATGGCATCCCAGAGAGCTTCCACGAGGTTTAAATGCTGGGACCTTGAGATTACTGGATGGCATCCCAGAGAGCTTCCACGAGGTTTAAATGCTGGGACCTTGGGATTACTGGATGGCATCCCAGAGAGCTTCCACGAGGTTTAAATGGTGAGACTTTGGGATTACTGGATGGCATCCCAGAGAGCTTCCACGAGGTTTAAATGCTGGGACCTCAGGATTACTGCATGGCATCCCAGAGAGCTTCCACAAGGTTTAAATGGTGGGACCTTGGGATTACTGGATGACATCCCAGAGAGCTTCCACGAGGTTTAAATGGTGGGACCTTGGGATTACTGGATGGCATCCCAGAGAGCTTTCACGAGGTTTAAATGCTGGGACCTTGGGATTACTGGATGGCATCCCAGAGAGCTTCCACGAGGTTTAAATGCTGGGACCTCAGGATTACTGGATGGCATCCCAGAGAGCTTCCACGAGGTTTAAATGCTGGGACCTCAGGATTACTGGATGGCATCCCAGAGAGCTTCCACGAGGTTTAAATGCTGGGACTTTGGGATTACTGGATGGCATCCCAGAGAGCTTCCACGAGGTTTAAATGCTGGGACCTTAGGATTACTGGATGGCATCCCAGAGAGCTTCCACGAGGTTTAAATGGTGGGACCTTGGGATTACTGGATGGCATCCCAGAGAGCTTCCACGAGGTTTAAATGCTGGGACCTTGAGATTACTGGATGGTTCCATAGTCAGATACATAAGTGTTCGTCAAGCCATGCCTGGATGGTTATGGCCCTGCATTGTCTTTCTGAAATAGACCATCTGCTGCAGGATGTGCATAGGCCATGGAAGTTTGTAGTTGTTAATCGCCTAAGGACTTCTCCAAGCACACTAGGGAACCCAATGTGTCCCATGAGAACTCTCCAAACCATCACAGAGCCATCACGGCACGACGGAGCCATGGCATCATGCTGTCAACGCCACACCAGCTCCTTTCCATCATCTCAGTTCAGCTAAAAATGTAATTCAACTGACCATACGACGCGGCGCCACTATGCAGAGGTCCATTTTTTATGTTTTCGGCACCAGAGAAGTGTAATGTATGATGACGAGCAGTCGACAGTGGCACGCAAATAGGGAGTCGACTCCTGTAACCCTGGGTATGTATGCAGCATGCGCCGCACTGTTCACTCGCTGACACTACTTGAGCCTCTGACATTTAACCTGGATGTGATTTGCGCTGCCCTTGCCAAGCGGTTGGTCTGTACCAGCCTGGATAGTCTACGTGGACCCCAGTCATCAATGGTGTGGGGTGGAGCACGGCTTGCTCTCTAGGCAGCGATTCGTGTGTGGATAGTACACTCGCTGTACACCTTTGATACGGTTGCCTCCGGCGGGAACTCTTGGGATCTTATCACTTGGGCAACAGAATGACCCATCTGTCTTGTGCCGACAATGCGTCTACGATCAAAGTCGCTCACATCACCACACTTACCCATGTTTGTCAATTGCGATACACTGTTGGGAAGCCCTGCTGTCAGCCTGTTTATCTCCTGCATGTGATTCGGGTTTGTTCCACTCTGCGCGGGGTATGCCCATTTTAACTGTCCAGCATCCGTATCTCTAATGTTTTGTCTGCTGACTGTACGCAACACACACATACATATATATTGTATATACACACATACATATACGAGGGTTGTACGGAAAGTAATGCTAAAGTGTACAGAGATTTTTTATTAACTGACAGAGGTCGTTCAATTTGCACATGTTGGTAAAGTAACTCTTTCTCTTTACAAAGGTACTACTCAACATAGTCTCCATCGCAAGCGATACACTTGCACCATCGTAGAACCAAACTCTCGAATTCTTTTTGAAAAAATTCAGGTGTGAACTGTTGTACCCAGTTCTTCAATGCCATTTTCACCTCGTTTGTGTCACCAAATCGTTGTCCCCAGAGACTGTTCTTCATTGGGCCCAACATGTGGAAGTCAGAGCGCACCAAATCTGGGCTGTACGGTGGATGGGTGACCATCGACCAGCCTAATTTGCTGATCGCCTGATTTGTTACTTAAGATGTGTGTGGTCTCGGATTGTCATATTGAATGTGGATCCTTTTCAGATTCTTGTTCATTCTCTTCCTCCTTATGGCTTCTCTAAGCTTCTTGAGTGTTTCAATGTACTGCTCGCTGGTTACGTTATGGCCACGTTCCATAAAATAAAGGAGATTGACTCTCCTGTCATGCCAAAAAATAGTTACCATGACTTTCTGTGCTGATCTCTTGCTCTTGAACTTCTTAAACTTTGGTGAAAAGGTGTGACTCCATTCCATGGATTGATTCTTTGTTTCTGGATTGTAGAGATACGCTCATGTTTCATCCCAACCTCTCCAGATCGAAAATTAAAAAACTTGTCTTTACTGGCTTCAAACGCTTCCAGCAGATCAGAGCAGACTTCCACCCTTCTCTCCTTCAAATCGGATTTGAACTGCCGAGGTACCCACTTTGCACACACACTTTCCGATACCTTAAATCTTCCGCCATCTTCTCTATGACATTGTGACCACATTCCGGTTGTTCAGCATCACAGATTGCGACTCGTCTCTCCGTGCAAATCAATTTATCCACTAGCTCACAAATCCTGTCAATCAGTGGTAGCAGAAAATAGTCACCCACTGTGTGGTTTGTCTACAATGCTGGTTTCCCATTTTTAAAACTTCCTCACCCATCTGTGCACATGTAGGGCTGCAGGTGGCCTCGTGGTGAGCGTTCGTGACTGCCATGGAGATAACCTCAGGTTCGATCCTGGGCAGGTACAAACGTTCAAACCACTAAATACTCGCCATACGTCAGATGGGCATGTTAAGCCGTCGGACCCCGGGTACTGGCCCCCGGTAATAAATAAGGAAGTCTTCCTCCCCCTTTCTACTTCGGTTCCGTGTCACTTTCCTATTGGGCACTCTAGCCCAAATCTCCTAGCTCCCTATTTCTAAGGGTTGTTTAAGATCTGGGGCCAGACACTCCCTTCCTAAAATCCTCTACCATTGATCTGATCTGTGCACATTGCACTTGTCAATGGTATCATCTATGTAAACATTCTGTAGCCTTTTGTGGATATCGGGCAGACTGCACCCTTCTTTCGTCAAAAACTCAATGATGGCACGTTGCTTCTGCTTGAAATTTGTTATTTACCTGCAATGAAGAAGAATGGTTACTATAGGGGAAAAATTACTCTACCAACTTGTTCAATTTGAACGATCTCTGTCAGTTAATAAAAAAAGTTACGACCACTTTTGCATTACGTCAACTGCACGATACTATAAATTTGAATGCAGTGCAAGAGATTCTTCCGCGGATTCGCTGAATCCTGCGTTTTATTTTATTTAGTTATTTACTGTCATCATTTGGGAAATTCTCAAGGTCGATGCAAAAATGTAGAGACTTTTTAGGGAATTAATGGGAGAGGGAGGGGTCTTTTTCCATCTGGGACCAGTATTTCGTCTTCCAAAACTTTCGAAAACTGAAATTAGACGGAGTGAAGATTTTTCCCGTAATCGTAGTTGCTTTTTCTTCTCCTATGTTACCTCTGACCAGTACTGTTCTTAAATTAAGGTGACTACGTCCTCATTTCCCGGGGGTCTCGAATTTCAATGATTCGTGCTCAATTCCAAAAAAATTGATTTAGGACATCGAATGTCTTCAATTTCTTATTTTGGTTTTTAGTTTTTGAAATTTCACAAAAAAATTGAAATAGTAAAAATGTGCTGAACAAAAGTTGTACAACTCAATTGAATGTACCAAATGAGATCAAATGTAGTATCAATTATATATTTCATTGCAAGAAAATGGACTCGTAAAGATATGAAACTATTTTCTGAAGCGGATGAATTTTTCTTGAATTAAGGTAGAAATTATGCGATATTAATGGGAGACATGCCGAAGTGCGTCGAACAACGTCATCTTGATAATCGTGTGGCATTATTTCATTTCTGTTTTTTATATTATGGCAGTGGTGCCCATATGAGGACTTGGGGGGGGGGGGTTTAAGAAAAATCCTTACCTCCTGCAAGGCTGTCAAACATTTTAGCAAATGTACAAGATACTAAATTACAACAAAAATAAAGTTCAATAATTGCAATCATTCATTAATGTCTTATTATTTTTAAAAATGCTTTAAAAAGGTTTTGTCTATTTTAGTGTTTTAAATTTATCAAAAATTTGGCTATACCAGTGGCTAGGGAGGGATGGACCCCCCCCCCTTGGGTGCCCTAGTATGACAGGGAATAAGTCTCATCTTTTTCTGCATCCACTTTCGTGCTAGAAAATAATTGATACCAAATTTGGTTACATTTGGTAGATTCCATTGAGAGTTCTATAACTTTTGTTCAGTATATTTTTTCACTAAACTGGTCTTTAAGGGAAGTTATTGGACTAGGAATACAAGTATTCCACAATTTTCAGTCCTCTCAGTGTATAGTAATTTTCTGGCTTCAGATTTTTTTTTCTTGTACAGAATCATAATGAAATTTCAGTACAAAATCAAAATGTACCTTTGTGTACATGCACTGTCCCATATGAGTCACATTTAAAATTTATCAGATGTAATATTCTGCATGATAGTATTTTTTTGCAATTTTATACTTATTTCACATGAAAATCATTCTTCAGATTCATCATAAGTTTTTCCATGAAATGGGACAGTTATGATACAGTTCATAACATTCATTGCTAATCTTCAGTTTTACCATAATGTGTCAGATGTTGTCCTCAATCATGTCCTCATTCTAAAACAAAATTGCTCTCTATTTTGCATTGAAATTGTGGACAACATGCCATTTTATCCTCAATTTCATTCTCAAAATCTGGTCACCTTTTCTTAAATATCATTTTATTTCACGAATGTTCATATTTCAGCATCAAAGTGTGGGCAACGATTTCTTAAAACAGAAGTTAAGACGGCACAATGATTTCCCTGTTGTTTTCAAGCATGAGATTCTTCTGTCGATTTAAGGAATTCTTCAATTTACGTTTGTCTTTTGGGGCTTCCTCGAGATCAATGTACAAATGAGCAGGAATGGGGGCGATTGGGTTGTGGTATGGGAATGATTCGTTTTCTGTTTGAGAATGGAATTTCATCTTCTGAAAACAGAAGTTAGATGGAGTGAAGATTTTGCCCGTAACTGTCTTTTTTTTTTCTCACGATGTTCCTTCTGCCCATTATTGTTCTTAAATATCTTTTTATTCAATAAATATTTACATTTCAGCTTAAAAATGGAGAAATCACATGGTCGAAGCAAAGATTTTCCCGTTAATTGTAATTTTTATTCCTGCAGTGTTTTCACTATCCTGTATTGTTGTTAAATATTACATGTGACTACATTTTGAAGAAATTTTCACCAAAAAGTAAATTCTTGCCGCACGCAGAAGTTGCTGAAATAGGAATTGGGAAGAAAGCTTCTTTTTCTTCAGTAATGTACTTTGCAAAAACTTTAAGCATCACCGGTGGCACAGTGGTCTAAGCGCTGGCTTGTAATCATTCGTCCATGAAGAAGTTCGGGTTCGGATCCCGGTGAGGCATAGATGTTGTGTTTGTCTTACGGCACTGGCTTTCTTCCTTCCTTGGAACCAGTGACCCTAAATTAGGGATGGGGGACTTCTTATAACCCATTGAGTTGCTCACGGTGGTCATTAAACCTTCAATGAAAAAAAAAAAAATCCAATACTTTTACAGCTGTTGTTAGTGATAGTGATCTGGATAAGTTGGAATTGGAAGTTTGCCTTATACCAAGCTGATGAATTGGAAGATGTTTTGAATAGCCCTAGAATTGATACTGTCAGGTCAAACATTTCAAAAATGACTGGTGCAATTGGTGCTAAAAAGTATGAAGTTCTGCCATGCCTGACGCATGCTATTCTTGTTGTGCCACACAGTAATACAACTGGAGAAAGGATTTTTAACATTGCCCATAAGAATCAAACAGAGATTCGGCCAAACCTAGCCACCAAAACTTTAGGGGAATTGTTAGCCTTAACAGTGAAGATGGCATCATTTTAAGAGGTTTGCTATTGTGCCACGTTTTCAGAAAAAGAATTCACTACTGCAAAGCACACCACAGTTGCAGCACAGAAAGGCAACCAAGGCAGCCAACTATTTTAGAGAAGTTTGGTTTAAACACATGTAAATATGTATAGAATTTTGAAATAGAATGTGTAAGTATGTACATAGGAAAAGTTGCCATATAAGAACAGTCAGTGTACAGGAACATAATTTTTTATTAGTATTGAAGTGAAAGAAAGCATTTGTGTGTGTAATGCAAAGAGAAACTGAAGCTCCAGGCAAAACTGACAGGTAAACAATTATTATTTTTTAGTTTCTTTTCCATCATACTGGTCACACCACATCAGTAGTGTGCCCAGAAACTTTTTGGGGGTGAGGTGGGTTGAAACATTTTGGAGGTGTTAGGAATTTTTTTTGTTATACAACTAAATGTGTTATGAGTGCAATTTTAAAATGTATGCAACATCTGCACAAAAATATTCAAATAAACATTGCTGGAAATTATCATTAATATTCTTATTACATATATTCTTATCACTTATATTCGCTATACTGTATACATAGAAAACAAGGTGAGAAAAGTGACTAAAATCCTGATAAGACTGATTTGTGTACGAGAAATCTCTTTTCCCAAACACTAATAAACATGTCTAAAATTGGTACATAAACTGAAATTCTGTAATTGTCTTCTGGGTTTTCTGTGTTTATGTTACAGCATTTTTTATTTTTATGTGATCTTGGTATTTTAATCAAAACTATTGCTTTTCAGCATGCTTGAAGTAAGTCATGGAACTTAAATTTGGCATTACCTCATCAACACACAAGCTTTCAGTGTACCCATGTATTGGCTTTGAATTGCAATGGGACATCTTGCCACTTTGTCGTCTTCATAGAGAAAACACGGTCAATTGTTGCCATGAGACATAAAAACAATTTCTAATACTAAAAAAAATTTACAATTGCATTTTTGAAATATCGAAAAGTTCCACATTTTTGGGGAGGTTAACCACCCCTTGGGCACACTACTGCACCACATATTAATATAAGAGTAAAAGAGGTTTGTGTGAAGTTGATTTTTCATTTTATTAGTATACATTAATTTCTAACCACATCCATAATTTTGAAGAATTTTCCATGACACTAAAGTATTTGTTAAAATACCTTCCTGTAATTTTGCTGAAAGAAGAAACTCGTGTGATAGTAAAGGATTTGTTAAAATACACAGCCATAATTTTGTAGATTTATTGATTTAAAACTTCTGTATTAATATAATTTCTGTTTAACAATATTAATCAAACTGTCAAATTTAGAAACAAAGAAAAATTCATTAAAGCAGGACTATAATGAAATATTTTATGATAGTGTCTTGTAATTCATGTGAAAGTAAGTTACTAAGATGTAGTATTACAGGTTACACAGTAGTACTATAAATAAAATACTGTTCTTATTTTTATTAACCTTGAAAAAAGTGGTATGTTACTTTACTGAAAATATTACTGGAAGTTTGTGTTCCATTACTGACACATTACTGATAATTCTTCCATTGATTACTAATAAGTTCTGCTAGGGTCTCATTAATTACTAGTAAGTTCTGCTAGCATCTGTATGCAAGACAAACACAACATATCTATGTCAGCAAATAACTTACATTCGAGATTCTTCTGATTTTCTAGCTTACGAAAAGACTGCAGTTATTTGAAAATCAAAGAAAAGAATGTTGGCAGCTGACTGTACTAATGCTTTTCACGAAATGAGCTGTTTTAGGTTTTCCGATAGGAATGTTGTCAGGTCTTTTGATCTTTTAGTGGGGTGGTGCATAGACCTTCGTAGAGCAGCCAACAACCTTTTCTGTGATTTTCATCTCTAATTTTGCAACATGACTATTGCGTGCTTACTGTTTATACTGACTAAAAACACTAGCAGCTTTACATGAATTGAAATAATTTTGTTTAACATTATTTTGCTGCATTTATCTTAGTTCTGCTCAGCAAATATGAAACTGTTCCAATAAATGATAACACTGATAAATTCCCCCATTAAAATTGATCCTGGTAGTGTGGGCTGTGTCTGTGCATTTCATAGTAGATAAACACATTGCTTTCTTATGTTAAAAAATGCCATACTTGAATAATGTGGAGGAAAGCATTTTGTATTCCTGTTCTCAGCTGCTTTGCTGCCCACACTCCCATGTGAGGTGCAGCTTTTACTAGCATCGCTTTCCTTCCTCAAATGAACATTTCCAGCTTTACACAAGAAACATGATTCCAAGTCAGTCACAACAACAAATGCAACTATAAAAAAAATTCATGGTTCAAAAGTGACAGTGTCTCTCTAAAGCTAGGTGATGACAGCAAGAAGTTTATGTTGCTTGCATCAACATAAATTTACCACTATTATTATTATTATTTTTTTTTTGTAACATTTCCTAGCCCTTCCAACCAAAATGTTTTATTTTCTAATTCCATTTTTCATGTAACAATACCAATAGTAAACAGTGTTGTGTTCTGGTGGTGACATACATTATTCCAGAGACTTATGTTAATATTTTTTGTTGTTGCTGAAAAAAGTTATGGTTATATAAAAAAAAAATGAAGTTCTCTTGTAAATCAAAAGGGAGACACAGGGTAGGAACTGGAAGACTAAAATAGTGGCAAACAAGTTTTATGTTTCTTCCTGAAATTATGATTTTGACAAATGTTAGCATTTATATGAACTGAAAGTTGGCAAACTGAACCGAGTCCAGCAGGATCAAAATGGTGGATTGCCCTTTTGCCCTTTTCTTCTTGCAAATGAAGTTTAATAGTAAGATAAAAAATGTGTTTCCAGGTGTAAGTTGTTGACTGACAATATCCCATTATTTTAAACTACACCTTCACTGATGTGAGAAATGAACAAGTTTTTTAAGTTAAAAAAATGTAAAAAATAAAACAGAAGTATCATCAAGGGATGCCATGATGTCCCTTTGATAATATTTTTTAAAATTATTTTCATGGTCAGATGTCCCTATTCTAAAATATTTAATCACTGTTAATTTTAACAAATTTTCATAATGGAAAAATATTTCTAAATTGCAAATAACATTATGAAGAATATTTAATAAAATTAAATATTCTTCAAATAACATTATTAAGAATATTTAATTTTATTAAATATTCTTTATAATGTTATTTGCAATTTAGAAATATTTTTATATGTGGAAGTTCTTTATATACTGATTTAAGGAATTTTGTTTCTATATTCTTTCCTTGAGGCATACTGTGTTGTGGTATTTATTAAAAAAAATTTCCCCTCTGTCTTGATTGTCACACAAACACTGCCTGATGAGATGGTTACAACAATCTTATTATTATAAAAGAACTTGCTGTAGTCTCTGCAAAATCAGTTTCAAAGCATATTGAGGGAGACATCCAGTGAGATTTGAAACAGATAGCTTTTTTTTTTTTTTTTTTTTTTTTTTTGATTGAAGGTTTAACGACCATCGTGAGCAACTCAATGGGCTATAAGCAGTTGCCCGTCCCTAATTTAGGGCCACTGGTTCCAGGGAAGGGAAAGAACCATGGCTGTAAGACAAACACAACATCCATGCCTCACCAGGATTCGAACACAGCCCTTCTTGGACGAACGGTCATAAGCCAGCGCTTAGACTACTGCGCCACTAGGGCGGCTGATAGCTTCTACAGTTACTAAAAATTATGCTATTTTAGATTTTGAATGGCACATGGCCTGCAATTATCTTGATATGTGAATATTTAGTGATATCATTTTTATTGCAGCACAACGTTTTATGGAAAGAATTAACATGCTTTCTGAGAAATTCTTGAAATTCAGGTAGCAAAAAACTATATTCTACCTGTAAATC
Organism: Macrothele yani; assembly: GCA_039090855.1. NCBI lineage: Eukaryota > Metazoa > Arthropoda > Arachnida > Araneae > Macrothelidae > Macrothele > Macrothele yani. The sequence continues at coordinate 57,567,670 of CM077019.1, read as the reverse complement.
AAACTCATCTTTGTTCTGTGGCTTCCTAGATTCTTATATTCAGACTAGTTAACTTTTTTATGGGATTTATCTAGATAAATTCTTATTATTTCTGCAAATATTCGGAGAGAACTCCTCTCCTTCATCAGGCAGTCTTTTGTTTAATCTCCGTCACAGTCTTCGTTTACGGTTAACCTTGACGGTTACAGCGATTTTGCAAAATGCCTTGCCAGATGTTCGGCAGTGAAAACCCCTTACAGTCATTAATGATGAAGTTCTGGTATTTTCCAATTTCAAGTCCCTCTTTCAATTTTCACTTCAGGAAGTTGGATTGATGTCCACTGATCGTCAAAGAGTCCCAGTCCATGCGGTGTCCAGTTTCTCTAACGTGCCTGTCTAATCCTGTCTTGTTTGAACAATTTTTATTGTTGCCTTATGTACCGTGATACGAGTTTCCAGCCTACGACCTGTTTCTCCTATGTAGTATTTTCCACAGCTGCAAGTTACTTTATAAATGACTCCTTGCATTTTTAACAAGTTTTCTTCTTTTTTAACCAAGCTAGGGGAAATTTTTTTAGCTTGTTGTTTAAACTGGGAGCTAATCTAATATCATATTTACTGCTTATTCTCTTTAAAGATTCAAACAAACCTTTTTGATACATATTTTTTCTTGTGAACCTGAACTCCTGCTTGCTTGTATTTTTTTGTTTAGCTTGTTTGAGTAATTTATCTATTTCCTTTTTTGGGTACTGTAGTTATTTTCTGTTAGCATTACTTCCAGATCATCCATGTGGGCTTTTTTCATATCTTCTTAGGAGACCAAATTATTTATTTTTTCTAAAAATTGGTTTGCAACATTTTTCTTCATTGAATATGGATGAGAGGAGTTAAAATCTAGTATTTTGTTTGTATCCAAAGCTTCATGTTTCTTCCCTGTAGAAGAGATGCAAAGGAAGTCAAGGGAAAATGTTAGATGACAGTTTTCTGAATAAGTGAAAATTGTAAGTTTATGAACATGGACTCAGTGCTAAAACACCCTTTAGGAGAAGTCACTTAAGAATGAAATTCTGAAGAAGTGAAAAAAGAAGCTGAATCATAACCACACATTGTTCCAGATGCAAGTAAAGATTGCTAAAAGTGTGAAATATGCTTCCAGAAATTCAGAGAAGATTCTAGCTTTGCATGGCATTTGCAGATGCATAAAAATGGCTAATCTTTTGAGTGTGATGATGTGTGTTTCAAGAAATTTGTTTACAGAAGAAGTCTTTTAAGGCATATAAAGGTCCACACTGGTGAACAATCTTACCAGTGTGATATGAATTCAAAGATATTCACACAAAAATCTAAAATCTCAAGACATGTGCTCCCTCATACAGGTAAGAAGCATCATCAATGTAATGTATATTCCAATAGGTTATTCAGAAAGCTTACCTATCAATACATAGGCTTTTTCACATACCTTAGAAACCTCACAAGTCTTCTGTATGTTCCAGTCAATTCAGAAGGAGAGTGGTTGTCTTCCAAAATGTAAGCTCCTTCTTTTGGTGAAAAACGTTACCAATGTGATGTATGTTCCAAGCAATTCACATGGAAATTTGATGTTTCACATCATAATCACCTTGGCAAAGGGGAAAAGCCTTATCAATGTGTTGTACGTTTTATGGAATTCATTCAGAAAGGTCAGTTTTCAAAACACATGCTTATTCACAGGTGAAAAATTCTTAGCAACGTAATGTGTGTTCCAAGTATTTCAGTCAGAAACTTGTACTTTCATCTCTCCATCACACTGGTAATAAACCTCACTAATGTGTTTGTGTGCTATAAGATGTTCACTAACAGATATGATCTTGCACCACCAACCATGCCTCGTATGGAACTCAACTCAGCAGTCAAAGGCCCAAGTATTTTATTACTTGGCCACCAGGATAGTGTAGCAGAGCTTGCTTAGCATATTAAAAATGCTTTTTCTTGACCAAAAATATTCACAGCTCTCAGAAATCAGGTCCTGTAAAACAGTTTAGCAAGTAACATAGATTAAAAACACATAATCCTAACTTATCAATTTCTTCTGTTTTCTTTACATGTGAACAAAATTTTAAAATTGATTCTTTTTCATTCTTATCTTTTTTATTAGCTCAAACTATTTAGTGACTTCCTTTTAAGCATTGGAAAACCATTCATATGAAATATGATTCACTTTTATATGTGAAACTTTATGGCAAAGATAGAGGCCTGTATTCAGAAAGTCTGCTCAGAAAGTTAAGAAAATACTCCTGAATAAAACCATATCTGTACCTTTTTTCACATCAATTCTGATGAATTATCAAGTTAGGATTACTACTGTAGCAATACCCTTCAGTAACGGTTACAGACTGTAAGGCATATTTTCATGAAAATAAGTAATTGAACAAAAACTTAACATAAATATAAGTAATAAATAATTGCACTATTAATTTTGTATTCCCTCTTCATTATTGTAAGATAGAAGTGCTCACTATTCATGAGACAAGAAATCTTTCTGGCTACCAAGCATTTTTTCTCAATAAAATTTTTTTAATGCTTCTGTAATGTTCTCATAAAAATCATTACATTATGATTAACTTTTAACAGCATTCAGAAAACTCAAGTGGTTTACTAATTTGGATACAATCCTGAACACTGCTATCTATGTAAGAGGAATGCAAAGAACAGCCAACAAAAAACTAAATTTAAATTATCTATGAAAAGATATGCATACACCCACACACTCTCCTCCACCTAAAATCTTTATCTATTTAAATGTTTTTCAAAACTTTCAGTTAAGAACTAACAACATCCTAATCTAATACAAGTATTTCCTATTTTTAATGAATGTGCAAGATATAAGGGTCATTCAAATGAAAACGGGCCAACGGACATAGAAAACTGCCGAATAGCAGTTGCTATCTGAGATGCTGGTTTTACTACCAGGAAACAGAGAAATGGTCTTTTTTTTCTCGAAGGAACTAAAATTATGGAAAAACTATCCCCCCCCCCCCAAAGAACAAAAACAGATAGGGGTGGATGTATAGTTACACATAAGGGTATCCTTGTCACTTATTTAATGACTATGAGATGCTATGTTACCATTAAGAAACTTCCATGTAGTTAATTGCTTAAAAATAAATAATGCGAAGAGGAGATATGTGGTTGCTAGAAAAGTGTGTCTTATTTTTCTACCTATAGGAACATTTTTGTGCGAGAGAAAGAGTTTTTCAGTTATTCTTATGCATTGCTTTGGGTTTAGTAGGGGTGTTTTTATGATATGCGTACAGAGGGCAAGAAAAGGGGTTTGCTGACATGAATCTGAGACCTTTTTGGTTTTGGGTGTGTGGAAGGGAGGAGGTTTGGCTGTTTATCACAGTAAGAAGAGGCTTTCTCCAAGCACCAGCAAAGGAGAATGCATTGAAAAAGATGGATAAAAAGTGAAATCAAGGAAGTGGAGTAGAATGAGTCAAGATATGATGCCAGTAACTCCTCGATGCTATTATGCGGATTCATACATAGACACCAGAACAGCAAATTAAAAAATTAAATACTTTATATCCAACAGTAGGTAAATTACAACTCAACCACAATCAAGTAAATTCAGGTAATGTGATTTTCTTTTTATATTTCAATAAAGTTCAGCTTTCTTGCACCCCCTCATTTTTCATATTTTGTATTCATTTTATTACTTCCACCTTTTTGGTTAAAAGAAATTATTTACTAGTGAATTACGGTAAAGAAATAACAGAAAAACAAAAACAAAATTGTATCTGTATTCCTGGAAAAGTTAGTAAGAAGTAATAGAACACTAAGCCCCCCCCCCCCCACATGACCTTTTAGGCCTCACTGGGTCCAGGAACTAGCTAATCCTAAGAGTGTGGATATAATAAAATAAACCCAGTATTTGAAAACACATCATTGGTAACTACAAAAACTTATCACTCCATGTTAATTAACACAGCAATCGGATTAAATCTCTTTGATTGCATGAGGTATTTACCATGTATTACGAGAAAAATATTTCTTCAACTCTGAACTTATCACTCCCTTTTGTAAAAGCTGTTTACCCTCTTAACTCTGGCAGTCACCACACAGCATTTTGGGGGGAAAGTTTCTTGGCTGCCCTGGTGGCACAGTGGTTTAAGTGCTGACTTATGACCGTTCGTCCTGAGATGGGTCCAGGTTCGAATCCCGGTGAGGCATGGATGTTGTGTTTGTCTTACGGCATTGGTTCTCTCCTTTCCCTGGAACCAGTGGTCTTAAATTAGGGATGGGCAACTGCTTATAGCCCATTGAGTTGCTCACGATGGTCGTTAAACCTTCAATAAAAAAAAAGTTTCTTGGATCAGGAAGACAGCATTGTTCAATTACTAGTTGCTATAGCCCTGGAGTTCAACTTTTATTGAGATGAAACTTCCTGAGGGATAACTGTACATAAATAGATCAGAAATTATTTTGTTCAAATCTGAACATGCATTTCAAGCAATAACTTACAACACAACTGAACATTCACTATAAAATCAGTAGTTATCACCCAAAGAGGACAACAAATCTGAGGGTAGTATACCAATTTCACTGATAATAGTGCATTGCAAATGTGAACATCAAGCAAAATACAGCTGTCTAAAAATATTCACAAATACAAAAACATCCTGCATATCAACACACATGCACAAAAAACTTCCTGAAAATATACATTAATTTATGCAAATAATTAAATTTGATAGCATTGAAAAGCTCCATTTAAAGTTTCTTGAATATATGGTACTCCCCATTTGTAGATAACTGCGTGACAAGAGTTGACAATGAAAAGCAGCTAAAGACTTTCATCATCTCATGCAATCAAAGAGATTTAATCCAAGAAAAGTGACATGCCATTTAGATCATAAACACTTTAATGACAACATCAATACAGCACAGCACACACAACACCATGAATTCCAATCACGAATAAGCACATGAATTCATCCAATGCCATTGTTTTAATTCCCAAGCGTATTTTTTAAAATATGCAAATGTAATGTAGCTTTTCCAGAAGGTTTGGGAAAAGGTATTCATGTTATGTCTAACCCTTTTTATTAAAATCTGTTGTGAATATTTTTTTATTGGATGTATATGAGTCAATTATTTTTCTCATGGGATTGCTAGTTTGTAGCAACTTCAGCTGGCTTTAAATAAGCCACAAGACTCCCTCATTGGTATAAAAAAAATTGTGTTAACATATTTTTTTTTTTTTAAACACTTGAACCTAGTGCTTTTACAGCTGAGCACATGTATAATATACTCGTATGTAGTGTGATGTATAAATGTTATGAAATATATGAATAGTTCCTTAAAAAAATAGCCCTGAAAAGGGCCTTTTTCTATTTTTTCTTTTTTGACTTTTAGGCAACCTACCAAGGAGGACTGAGGTTGCCCATCTTTGTACAATTGATAATTCCCTTTTGAAGAATTTGTTTTGGCCCTGAAAAGGACCCTTTTTTAATGTTCTCATTCAGAACTGCCTATTGAAGTGGATAGCAGTCGGCCATCATAAGGCAGAAGTTGTGGAGCCGGAGTCTGAAGTCTGGGACACTTCTCTTGAACATGTATTCAGCTAAATACCCAACGTTGTGTTTCTTAATTCCACCAAATCATGGAATATTTCCTCTCACTTCCCGCCACTCTCGCTCAATGGTATTGGTGTGAGCGCCAGATCCGGGGTCGACAAAGTTAAGGCTGTGATTGACTGTGAGATGGTCGAATCCATGTTGATCCAGGGTACTGTATGCCTTCCAGCAGTCACTGACGATAGTTGTTTGTGGCAAAACGAAGTTTTGAATTACACTTATCAGTGTTCCTGCCGTCCGGTCTTCGACTGGAACCAAAAACTTTTTCTTGCTTCCTCGCTGTATTCCACCAAAAACCCACTGGCCTTGAATGTATCTTCCGTAATTGAATTTCCTCTTGCCAATCTTACATTCATCAACTTCAACGATCTTTCCAGGGCCTCCCATCGTTTGACTTGTCTTGTTGGCCCACACCACACAGATCTCACGGCAATAAGAGGACCAATCCACAATTGTTCTAGTGGACAATCCCATCTGCTTCTGAATAAAGTTTTGTCTTGGAAATCCGATGTGGAGCCAAAACATCAGGAATTCCACGAGTTGTGCCAGAGACACATGAGCTTTCTGAAAAAAAGGTGCCTTTTCTTGCAGACTGGCTGAAATTACACTTAATCTTGCGTGCCCTGTATTTATTCTTTGCAGGAATTACTTGAGAGGCTTGGCACCTAAACTCAAGCATTTCAATGTTAAGGGTTAATATTCTCTGGCACTTAGGGCATTGCATTTGCTTTTTGATGCAGCCATGATCGGCTAAAAATTTGATAAACTCTTCCTTGTTGTCCCAGAGTTTGATAATATCAAGGAATTTTTACGAACTACCTTGGCAAGAAGTCATAATGAAGCAGAATTTCCAACAGCTGAACACAAATTTTAACTAAATGTACAGCGCACAAAATACGAACCTTTTGGCGGGAAGCGAGGGTTATCCAATCGAAATGCACCTCGAGACAGCACGAAACAAAATACGCGAGATGATGTTATGAACAGCAACACTTCCCATGGCAATCGGAACTTTCGGTATTTCGTTAGAGTCCAACGCCCTCTCTGCCATCGGACGAAAATATTTACAGATTTCTTAAAAGTATTGATTATATCTTACTTAACCTTCGCAACATCTACTCGTAAAGTCGAACAGATAGTCTTGCGTGGCAAAAAAACAGAAATATATAAATTAACATTAAACTGGAAGAATCGCAATTCATTTTCTCGTGTCACGTGACATTTCATAGTTGAAAGCTTTTCGTAGCTGAATGCTTTTCGGTTCTGTGTCACGTGACATTTGGTAGTTTAAGGCTTTTTCCGCTCCCCTGAAATATGACGTCATAGAGATTAGAGTTTACCAATGCACTGCTTATCGGATGGCAACCGGAAGTTCCTCGTAGCAGACGACACCACCTCTGCCATGAAAACAACTGTACGTGCTGTTGCAAATGGCGGGTGTCGAAGTATTGCAGCGGGTAGGTACCGATTTTGAAATTTCATTTTTACCAATTTAAATGCCAAAAGTGTGTGCTCCGCAGACGGATTTCATAATATCAGACCACAAATAACCGAAAAACGTGAGTTGCATGAAGAAATTCGGGTAAATTGTATGAAAGGGCTAAAGTAAACTAGTACCAAAATAATTTTTGAAATCGTTATCACACACGTAAGTTACGTTGAAAAATTATGAGCGGGACGTTTCGGTAGCGACTTCTACCTTCATCAGCCATGGAATGAGAACATGGTAAAGCGTCAGTTGTTGCCAGATTTAAAAATCGCTTTCCAAATAATAGGGATGTTAAAAGGTGCATCAGTATTGCAGGTGTTAGGGGTAAGGTAGGTTTCAATGCTTTCATGGTATCTGAGGGCATGCCGATTGCTGAACGGGGCGATTCGCTTAACATTGTGCCAATCGGTAGCCGCGGGCGTATCGTTGATGGTTAAAATTGAAAGGGAGGTGGAAGGGCTACCTTTCTTAACATTAATGGTATGCTCCATCAAACACCGGTTTATGCTGCTGTAAGTACTACCAATATAGTGGGTAACACCTGTGGAAGTGTTGATAGGGATAGAGTAGACACCTTGTAAATCTAGGGGTTTATTGAGATCTCTGTCCTTAAGGATGAGTTTGAGAAGATGTGGAGGTGGTTTGACTGCAATTCTGTAGCCGAAAGCCTTGAAAATAGAGCAAACTTTATGAGTGAAGGACAGGCTAAAGGGCAAAGTGCCAACAAACTGATAGGTGATAGAAGGTTCAGGCATTAAACTAGATCTATTCTGTGATTCAAACCTCTTGATTAGTTTATGTAATAAGAGGGGTGGAAACCCATGCAATTTGCCAATGTTGATGATGTTCTGATATTCTAGTTGAAGAGCAGAATGGCTGTTGCAAATAAGGTTGGCCCGGTGAATGTGTGACTTAAGAGCAGACAGTTTGTATTTTCCAAAGGTGCAATAATGGTAAGGGATGATATGGGTGGCAGAAGGTTTCCTGAAAACAGAGAGGCCAAGTGAGAAGTCTGGGTTGATGTTGACATTCAGAAAACTAATATTATTGTTGATCTGTTCTGGAGAGGAAAATTTTATATGCGGGAATTTTGAAGTTATGGAGGACATGAGTTCAAACAGAGTCTTTTTGGTGTGGCCAAATAATGAAAATGTCATCCACATACCTTAACCAAATGGTGGGTTTTAAGAAGGATAGGGCAACAATTAATGTTTCAATATTCTGCAAATAAATTTCAGCAAGTAAGGGAGAAAAGGGAGGGCCCGTAGGTACACCTTGTTTTTGTTGGTAATAGATACCATTGTATACAAAACAGGAATAATTTTCCAATGAATCAAAACAGTCATAAAGATCTTTGATCAGTTCTCCAGGAAGTTCTTGGTGCTCCACTAGTTTTTTGACCATGAGCATGTAGGCATCAAAGAAAGGAACAGAAGGAAACAATGAATCCACGTCAATGGTGTACAGGAAATCTTGACGATTGATGGCAGAAGGGAGTTTCTGGATAAAGTCCTTGGTTGATACAGCAGAATAAGGATGATTTCTTGTCAGAACTTTGCAACATTTGACCAATTGCCTTTCAAGATTGACTGCAGGAGAAAAGGTGTTTTCAATTAATGGCCTAATAATGGGATGTCCAACTTTATGTAGCTTGATCTGTAAGAACAACCTGCGAATACAAATATAAGCTGGGGGAAGGGGAGATGTCTCCTAAGAAAGAAAAGATTTCAAAGAAGTTTTTTTAGAAAGCTTACTAACAGCTTTACATAGATTTCCAGTGTTGTCAGCCTTGAGTCTTATGCAGGGCCCGATTTACTACATGCGAGGCCCAGGGCACAAAACATTTCCGGGGCCCCCTCGTTATTCTCTATCGACCAAATAATAGTCACTGTGTGCAGAGTAACAAAATGTAGGCGTACGTGCGTACGCTGATAGTTTCCAAATCATTAACAGGTTTGCAGATAGCTTTTGCATGTAGATTTAAAAAATTAAAATGTTAGGCCTATATACAGCAATTAAAACACTTACTCAACACTTTACGCAGATTAATATACTTAATTCTATTTCAACTGAAGAACTTAATTTTTTTCACATCTTCTGAGTTCTTTTGTTTTTACAGACATTTCTGGCCTCTAGATTTTATCAAGGCCTTGTTCTCAATGTATACGAACTGTATTAAAGGTTTTGTTTACACAGAATTTAAATTTTATTGCCAGGTTCCACTTTCAGTTGCCAATTAAATAAAAATAATCTCCTTATGCATTTTGTAAAGTCCAGTATTTTTGAATTAACTTGTTGAAAATCATATTTATAATTTTTGAAGGTTCATTGATAGAACTGTTTTTCTGGATATAAAAACTTTCTTTAATTAATCTCTTGTTTTTATGAGGTTCGTAGTCCAATATTTTGCCATAAAAGTCCATTTTACACACATTTGCTGCACATTCAATGGAATGTACTTATTTTGTCCTCATTGGAATCTGTAATGTTCTAATAATTATTTGTTTTATTAATTTTCCCTGAAATTATCTTATTCTATTGTTTTCATGGCTTGCGGGTTTGCAGCGAGTTTTTGTTTCAATAGCTGTGTACGCAGATACATTTTATTTTTATACAACTCTGGCTGTGCGGGGACAACTGGTTGATCAGTTGTTTGTGGTGTTAATGACCCCATAGATTCCAACTATAACAATATATCTATGACGAAATGGATGGACATCTTAATTTTAGTGAATATTGTGGTCTTGCAATGTACTGATTCTTGCGTCTAGAACATGAGAACAATGCATCCTACAAAAAATGTGAATTAAAACAAGAAAAAATAATCCATGGTGACCTCCACTGGACCTTCTCATAAATAGAGATATGAAACTGCATAAACAATTGAAAAAGTGCTATGGGAACTCCTACTTCCAGCTTCCCGGTTTCTACCAAGATCAAATCAGCACATCATGATCAATATATCAGAAAACTGCAAAACATAAAATTTTGTGTTGATGGGGAAAAGTCTGAGTTATACAAAAAAAAAACCCATTATATTAATAATCTGAAAAGCTGAGGGGAACACCTAGTACCGGTTCAATTTTTGGTAAATCTGTACTTCAGCATCCTAAATTATTTGGTCAGAAAATTTGCAAAATTTCAAAAAAAAAAAAAAAAAAAAGTCATATTAGTACAGATGTTTACCGAAAAACTTACCTCCAAGTACGATGAGTAAACACACGCCGCGACGACGACCTGAAGCTTTGCTCCGTTGAAAGGAAGGTTTGCTGTGGCGGGGAATTCATGGACAGAAGAGTACAACACGAATCAGGTACGCTCTTGTCAGGAAAGAGTAACAGAATATACTTCTATGCTAAAGAATGTAGTTTGAAATTTCTGTCTCACTTTTTAAAGAAACATGCAGAGATTGTCTTCGTTCTTTGGCATGTAATTCCGTGATACGAAATAGTAAGTATGCACATTCCTTTCTTGTTTCTAGAAAAGCGTTAGAGTAGGTGTCGCATTCTCTCCAACGGAAGTTAGATGGCAAGCCTCATGTGAAAGTTTGATTACTAAATAAAAAAAGCTTCCATGGAGAAATGAGTTCATACATTCAGCATCAAAGAATCTCATACGAAAAAAACAAGAAGCTGTCCGATTGCGATGTCAAGAACTGACACAGAAATTACCTATTTTCTGTAGCGTAGCACTACACTCTTTCCTGACAACAGCGTACCCGGTTCCTGTTGTACTATTCCGCCCGTGAATAACCTGGCTGCAGCGATCCTTCCTTTCAGCGGAGCACAGCTTCATGTCAACGCCGCAGCGTTGTTTACGGCCTCCCGCAGCGTCCTCTAACTCGTCATACTTGGAGTTCAAGTTTTTCGGTAAACATCTTTAATATTCATTCTGACGATGAAATTTTTTCACCATTTCCCCTTAAATTGCATATTTTAGAATCTGTACGTCACACTTTTTCGAAATTTTACATCTTTTCCGACCAAATAATTTAGGACGCTAAACTACACATTTACCTAATTTTTACCAAAATCTAATGAGCACATAATGACATGAATGTATAAGTTGTCCAGTGTCAAACAAAAATGACAATACGATGACAAAGTGCTGTGTTTGGGCACCAGATCTTTTTATTTGTAATAACTCATTTACTATTCTTTATTTTTAGGAATGAATAAAAAGAATTGAAAATTTACCTCCTATATCAGGACGAAACAGTTGGGTTGAATATTTTTCTTCTACATTTTCTAGATTCAAAGTCATGTATCAGAGAATCATAATTTAAAGACTGTGTCACATCACTCTCCAAAGACAGCAGAGCTAATGATGCCAGTTTTGTTTGTCGCATGGTTGATCGTAAGAGATTTTTCAGTCTTTTCAGCAAAGAAAATGATCTCTCACTTGTACAATTTGAAATCGGTAATGTCATGAACATTCCAAGTGCAGTCTCAGTGTTCGGAAATGTGGCTTCTAAATTGCTTACCTTCAAAGTTTGCAGCATCTGGGGAACGGTTGCATGCTCCCCCATCATTGAGGAGAATTGCAAAAACTCATCAGCAAACTGGTCGTCAAGGTCATTGTTATAGTATTCCTGCAATGCTTTTGCCCCTTAAAATATTTCAGATCTTGATTTTTTTGTAAAAAATTGAAATTTTCTCATTATATTTTCATAAGCACTTTTTCTGCTTGAAAGCTGAGTGATTAAAGCATCACAAAGCACATAATGAACCTGAGTTCTAAATAAATCCTTTGCACTGAGTTCTATATGTTCACTGTAACATTCATCTAGGAGTTTATTCTTGGGCACTTTCTTTCTTCGGAATTCATGACCATGGTATTGCACATTTTCAGACACTAATGTTTTAGCTTCCTCTTCATAGACTTCAAAATTTTCCCTCACGAACTGAATGAATTCAATTAACGACTCGAAAATTTTAGGTACTTCAGAAATATTTCCTTTTGGATTCTGGCAAGTTTGATTTGCGCAGTTTAATCTCTGAAATATTGTTTCCCAAACTACTGTGCTGATCGATATTTCCATTGTTCGCATTTTCTTCAGCAGTGATTTTGCTTCATCTCTTGTCTGTCGAGAATCATCTACATTTTCTGACAGAAATACTAAAACTTTCTCTATTTCACGATAAATTTTCCTCACTGATCATGTAGCTGCAGCATCTGTACACCATCTGGTAACTGACCGACTCTTCAGTGTGAGTGATGAATTTCCATGTGCTTTCTGGACTTTCTCCTGAAGTATCTTCCAACGGTGAGTTCATGCAAAAAAAGTATAGAGTTTTTGCAAAAATGTGAAAAAAGAAATAACTTTACAACTATTTATGCTATTCACACCAACTAAATTTAAATTGTGAGCAGAACATGGCACATATTCCCCTAGTGGATTGATTTCCATAATGCGTGTTTGAACACCAGAATACTTCCCAGACATGTTGCTGGCATTGTCGTAGCTTTTTCCTCTGACATTCATAATATCCAGGCCAGCGTCCTGTGGAAAAAAATATTATGGTATTTGTAATGTTTTCTGCAGTATATCCATAGAATGGAATAAATGTCAAAAACCGTTCTTTTGCTTCACAATCTTTGTTGACATACCTTATGATAAAAGCCAGTTGATCTATGTGTGTAATATCTGGAGTAGAGTCAACTATGACAGAAAAATATTTTGACATTTTTATTTCATCAGTGATGGCATTAAAAACACGTACAGCCATTAATTTAACAAATTCATCCACACATGTTGAAGATAAGTAACTGGTGTTACCACTTCCTTGATTCCCACATTTTTCCCAAGTGTTGAGCTAAGAATGGATCAAATTCTGCAATTAATTCTAAGCAGCCCAGGAAATTTCCATTCGGAACTGATCCAATTGTTTCATCATTACCATACATTGCCAACCCACTAACTGAGAGATACTTAACTGTTGCAACAACTCTATACAAAACATCTTGCCGCCCCGGTGGCGCAGTGGTCTAAGCGATGGCCTCTGATCATTCGTCCGAACGGGGTCCGGGTTCGAATCCCGGTGAGGCATGGATGTTGTGTTTGTCTTACGGCACTGGATCTCTCCCTTACCTGGAACCAGTGACCCTAAATTAGGGACGGGCGATTGCTTATAGCCCATTGAGTTGCTCACGGTGGTCGTTAAACCTCCAATCAAAAAACAAACAAACAACAACGTCTTGCCAGTACTTGAATTTCTTCCGATACTGCATAACTATCTGACAGTCAATGCGTGCAGAAGCATTCATGCGTGATGAATAGTCACATACTGCTTGCCTGTGTATGTGTAAATTTTCATGCTCTGTAAGACGTTCACTTGCATGCTTCCAGTCAGAAAAACCTGTGGATCCTAATGCTGTAGTGCTCCTAGCATACAATTTGCATATCCGGCAGAATAGAAAACAAGTTGATGGGGATAAAAAGAAGAAAGTCGCGTTTTACCTTCTCATTATTTTTTTTTATTCTGAAAAAATTACCTTCTGTTGGGAAACGATTTTTTACCACAGATATCCTTCCCTGTGAATGCCAGCAACTTCAAATCTTGGACTGGTGGATTGCTCAAAAAGCATTTGCGCATTTCTTCTGTAATTTCTCCCCATAAGGCAAGATCCACTGCATTCATTGTGGAACTTGTGCTCTCTTCATTAGATGAATTCAAAATATTTCCCAAATTAGGAGCACCTGTGATGTTAGATGATTCTGAAGTCAGATTACTGGCTTCCAAAGACAAATTACCCTCAAGAGACTCACCAGTAGTAAAATTAGAGGAATGTGTAGGAATTTTGGGACCAAGTGAAATATCCAATTTTTTAATGGCAAAACGTTCAATTCTACCATGCTGCAGGTCATCATCCTTCAGTTTCAATTGTTTGGCTTTAGCACTGCCGGATAAATATGTACGTTTTGACATAATTTAACTGTTAAATAATTCAACTTAAATATATTGTTACAACTAACTAAATTTGATTATATATAAAATTAACATACATCCAACATTCCATCAGACTACAAGAAACGCAACGCAAAATACAACCATGCCATCGCGTTTGCGGTTACAGTTGCGAGTTACGACAACGACAATCCGTGTGCAGGAAGTTGAAGGATCAGTTAAGTTTAGGTGCGTTCGGAGAAGCAAGAAAAGGTCACGTGAATCAATGAAAGCAGTCCTCCTTCTCAATGGCCACCTGAAGGTTATTAAACCACTGAAACTCATTAATGGCCACGTGTTTACGTGAAACTCGAAACTCAAACTCACTGCATGTAAGTACCACATTTATAAACGCATGACTCATGACTCATGAGCATGCAAAAGTAAAAAAATAAATTTTACATATACACACACAAAATTCCCATTAACTAAGTACACATTTAATTCAAATTTGGGGGCCCCCAAAATCGGGGGCCCTGGGCACGTGCCCCGTGTGCCCTCCCGTAAATCAGGGCCTGGTCTTATGCAATTGGTTTTTTCCAGGAAATCAGCCACTTTGTTGTCCAAAGAATTCTTATGGATGAAGACAGGACATCCTGCTTTGTCTGCTTTGCAAACTGCAAGATTATTACACTGGGTGAAATTTCTAAATTTCTTCAAAAGGAAGAGGAGGAGTATTTAAGCCCTTCTCCTTTGGCTCAAATACTCCTCAAAAGGAGGAGGAGTATTTGAGCCCTCCTCCTCCTTTGGCTCAAATACTCCTCCTCCTTTTGAAGAAATTTAAAAATTTCACCCAGTGTAATAATCTTGCAGTTTGCAAAGCAGACAAAGCTGGATGTCCTGTCTTCATCCATAAGAATTCTTTGGACAACAAAGTGGCTTATTTCCTGGAAAAAACCAATTGCATAAGACTCAAGGCTGACAACACTGGAAAACTATGTAAAGCTGTTAGTAAGCTTTCTAAAAAAACTTCTTTGAAATCTTTTCTTTCTTAGGAGACATCTCCCCTTCCCCCAGCTTATATTTCTATTCGCAGGTTGTTCTTACAGATCGAGCTACATAAAGTTGGACATCCCATTAGGCCATTAATTGAAAACACCTTTTCTCCTGCAGTCAATCTTGAAAGGCAGTTGGTCAAATGTCGCAAAGTTCCGACAAGAAATCATCCTCATTCTGTTGTATCAACCAAGGACTTTATCCAGAAACTCCCTTCTTCCATCAATCGTCAAGATTTCCTGTACACCTTTGACGTGGATTCATTGTTTCCTTCTGTTCCTTTCTTTGATGCCTACATGCTCATGGTCAAAAAACTAATGGAGCACCAAGAACTTCCTGGAGAACTGATCAAAGATCTTTATGACTTTTGATTCATTGGAAAATTATTCCTGTTTTGTATACAATGGTATCTATTACCAACAAAAACAAGGTGTACCTACGGGCCCTCCCTTTTCTCCCTTACTTGCTGAAATTTATTTGCAGAATATTGAAACATTAATTGTTGCCCTATCCTTCTTAAAACCCACCATTTGGTTAAGGTATGTGGATGACATTTTCATTATTTGGCCACACCAAAAAGACTCTGTTTGAACTCATGTCCTCCATAACTTCAAAATTCCCGCATATAAAATTTTCCTCTCCAGAACAGATCAACAATAATATTAGTTTTCTGAATGTCAACATCAACCCAGACTTCTCACTTGGCCTCTCTGTTTTCAGGAAACCTTCTGCCACCCATAATATCATCCCTTACCATTATTGCACCTTTGGAAAATACAAACTGTCTGCTCTTAAGTCACACATTCACCGGGCCAACCTTATTTGCAACAGCCATTCTGCTCTTCAACTAGAATATCAGAACATCATCAACATTGGCAAATTGCATGGCTTTCCACCCCTCTTATTACATAAACTAATCAAGAGGTTTGAATCACAGAATAGATCTAGTTTACTGTCTGAACCTTCCACCACCCATCAGTTTGTTGGCACTTTGCCTGTCCTTCACTCATAAAGTTTGCTCTATTTTCAAGGCTTTTGGCTACAGGATTGCAGTCAAACCACCTCCACATCTTCTCAACCTCATCCTTAATGACAGAGATCTCAATAAACCCCTAGAGTTACAAGTTTTCTACTCTATTCCTATCAACACTTCCACGGGCATTACCCACTATATTGGTAGTACTTACAGCAGCATAAACCGGTGTTTGATGGAGCATACCATTAATGTTAAGAAAGGTAGCCCTTCCACCTCCCTTTCAATTTTAACCATCAGCGATACGTCCGCGGCTCCCGTTTGGCACAATGTTAAGCGAATCGCCCCGTTCAGCAATCGGCATGCCCTCAGATACCGCGAAAGCATTGAAATATACCTTACCCCTAACACCTGCAATACTGACGCACCTTTTAACATCCCTATTATTTGGAAAGCGATTTTGAAATCTGGCAACAACTGACGCTTTTACCATGTGTCTCATTCCATGGCTGATGTAGGTAGAAGTCGCTACCGAAACGTCCCGCTCTTAATTTTTCACCGTAACTTACGTGTGTGATGCCGATTTCAAGAATTCTTTTAATAGCTGAAACATTTGTTTGTAAGGAAGAATTCAACAGAATGAAGATTAGTAGTAGACACATCAGGAATCTTCACTGAAGAATTGTTAAACTGAGCTATATAAATCATAAGATAGGGCAAAGCATTCTGCTTTCTAGTTCAGTATAAGTAGAATATGGATGGTCAACATTATGTACATTAAACTTAGATTTTAAATCAAAGATTATACTTATTAAAATGCCAGTGAAGAAACTTAAGTTTCTTGACTGGCATTTTAATAAGTATAATCTTTGATTTAAAATCTAAGTATAATGAAATGCCATTAGGAATTTTTGTCCTGATTTATTATATAATGTACATTAAAGTTTCCAAGAATTACCTGAGGTAATGAAAAGTAAGTTCTATATCTTCAAAAAAGTGAGAAATTAAGTTGGAGTTTTCTACAGCAGGATAAAACATTTGGAAAAGTAATATTCTTTGAAATGAATTGGCATTTAAATAATGGGTTCAACTTGTGAAAAAAAAAAAAACGATTTTGCATGTCAAGAAGAAAAGAATTGCGGAAAAAAATGGAATGCTGCAGACACATTAAATAACTGCATGCTGTCCAAAGTATATATGATCAAGTCAAAGTAGTGTTCTTAGGTTTTAGATTTACTACCAGTAATTAAAACTCCTTTGTTTCAAGATAAATATTCTGCTTTTTAATTAGTACTCAAGGTAATTGGTTGTAATAACCATGTCCCTCGGTATTATTTTTACACCTATAGGATTATTGATACTTTTTCATTAGTATGAACTCTGGAAAAAATATTCTTCACTTAATACGTAGCAGTCAGGATTACATTTACCTAGCAATTATGTATGCTTGAATAGCTAGTTTTACTTTTCGATATGTTACATACATCACATTATAAAACTTGGAAATTACATCATCTTGGAGCAGGAATCAATCCCACATCTCCCAGTTTCTGTTTGAGCATGCTATCCCTACACTACCCAGGACAATGAAGTTCTTAGTTACTGGATGGTGTAATGGATTACATGCTTGAATAGAAATGGGGAGATGCCGGTTCAATTCCAGCTCCAACACGATGTAATTTTAAAGTTTGTCGATGTGATGTACACTAAGTGATCATTGAATTATGAGTGACCACCCCTATCAAAATTGGATGTAACCTGTCTACCTCGTGATTTCCGAGAGGGCGCAATTAGTTGACAAATATAACATATATAAGGTGTGAGTGGAGCAGTAGGTGGTAAAATTCGGAGTGTGATGGGTCAACGGAAGGATTTATTGGACTTCAAGAAAGGACCGGTTCTGGGAGCTCAGAGAGTGGGTGCCTCAACTTCCCAAACGGCTGAACTGTTGGGTTGTTCATGAGTCAATGTAGTTTAAGTGTATCAGGACTAGTACGAAAATGGTCAAACAATGAACCAGAGGCAAAACTGCACAGGACAGTGAAAGGTTGATGTGACAGGTAAGTGCCAGGTCCGAAGACTCTTACAGACCAACAGACTCGGCACTGTTCAACAGTTGACTATCCAATACAACAGCGGTCAACTTGGAACTGTATGCGTGAGGACTATGCGCAGCATGCCCATTGCCCACACGTATGGGGAATAACAGCAAACAACCCTGACAACACTCTCTCCTAACCACGGTTCATCAGTGCAAAAGACTTGCGTGGTGTAAAGATCATGAAAGTTGGATGTCACATGACTGGAAAAAAGTGTGCTGGTCTGATGAGTTGTGTTTTCGAACCCACTCTGTGGATGGCCGTGCTGATATTTGACACAAACAACATGGGACACTTGATCTATGGACTGCACAGTATAAGCCTGTGGTGGTGGTTGTATAGTGTTGGGTATGTTTACCTGCCAGGAAGTTGGCCTCTGGTGCATGTGAAACAACGCATGACTTGTGCCCACTATTGTGAATTGCATTCTAACTCTGTGCACCCAGCAATGTTGAACTTTTCCCCAAATGGCAATGGTGTCTTCTAAGAAAACAATGCATCGAGCCTCAGGTCCATGTGTTGTGCAGGAATGGTTCAAGGAACACAGTTCAGACTTCCAGCATATCGACTGGCCTCCGAACTCCCCAGCATCAATACCATAGCACAGTTGTGGAACACTATGAAACTGCACATCAGGCGCCTGGAGATCATCTCCATACCTGCATTGAAGGTCACATTACACACAGCTTGCTTAGCCATACCTCCCAACTGCTTCTGGCATCTTCTTGAATTGATGACACATCAGATAGCTGCTGTACTGAGGGGGAAAGGAAGACTTGTGAAGTACTAGGTAGGTAGGTGGTCATAATTGAGTGATCACTTAGTGTATGTCATGTGTGGAACAGTGAAAACTGGCTATTCAGGCATATATGATTTTTAGGTAAATAATCCTTGTCATTAGTAATATACAGTGAATTGGGTGGCATACTTTACATTACTGGTTTGGGTTTTTTTTTTTTTTTTTTTAATAGCTGTAATGGCTTAATTAAATGGATTAAATTTGGTTTTGTAAGGACAAGATAGGCATCACAAAACATGCCAAGTTCCGTTAATGATTTTAAAAACAAGTTAGACTTTTAGATTTTATAGAAATATATATATACATCCATGAGAACAACACAAATGAAGCTGATCTCACTCAATTTTAAATACGTGGTATTTCAACTATGGATTTGTAACTAAACTGTTACATATGTTCTGTTCAACACCTTTTTACATGTTGAACAGATGTAAAAATGTGTTAAACAGGACATATGTAACAGTTAGCTACAAATCCATCGTTAAAATACACATATGTAACAGTTTAGTTACAATACCATAGTTCTTTAGAGATTACATAATTTTTAAGTGTCATTCTTGTATCAAGAACTTGATTTGTAATGCTATTAAAATGAAAATATTGTTTTGTTAAATGTTCACTAAGTATATTGAAGTAAACAAAGTTTTAAATTATAAATAAAAGTAAACACTGTTATATGTTTGTTTTTTTTATTGGGAGTTTTCAGTTTTCTAGTGGGTATGGTCCATAAGGTTTACTGAGTTATGTGAGGAAATTAGAGCGTGATGCGAGTTGTGAGCACATGCTATGTAACCACTGAACTTAAAAAAGTTAGATACTGCCACAACAGATTGCCATTAGCATAAAAGAGAATGTGAAAGTGTTCCTTGCAACAAATTACTTTGAGTTCTTCTTCAACAACAACAACAAAAAAACCCCTTCATATGCAGCAAGGTTTGCTTTCTAAAATATGCATGATGCTTCAAACTGGAATTGTTTGTAAAAGTGAATTGAATTGTCATCCAGGTTGTACAAACTATCAAATGTAGGGTTATTCTGTATTTGGATTTCATCTTCAGTTAACTGTACTTTGTTTATGGCAGATGACTTATAACTCAGCTGCAGCTGTAACTAAAGTTATTTTTATTGGAAAGGCACATATATCATTGTTTCCTATGTTTGTGTAGTTGAACTTTCTTAACATGAATCATTTATTCTATTTTCAGAGAGTGTAGTTAAACACTCTTAACATGAATCATTTATTCTATTTTCAGAGAGAGTGCAGCGAGTTGTTAAAACTAAATTAGTGCCTGTTTGGATGAAATCTTTTGAAAATAATGTTGAAAAATTCCTTCACTCATTGGATATACAGGGTTCAGTTGAAATTGGTGAGCAGGCACTCAAGATATTGTTTAAGTCTCAAGAGCCAGCAGAGCTAATTAAAAATTTTGATCTCCTGGATGAAAAGTATGTATAAATATTTTTATTCCCATTTTGTAAAATCATCACTTTTCACCTATCTAACAATGCAGTATTTTGGCATGCTTTTGTCACAGACCACTTAAAAGAGAGAGGAAGGGAATTTATAATTCTTGTTTTTAACAAACCTTCTCCATTCTTGCTGTGCATAAAAATATATTTTGGCTCTAATATATTTTTTCTTCTGTTGTTAATAGCAGACTTCACACTTCTGATACACCTTGTTCATTATCTTGAAAAGAATATCTTACATATCAATGGGAAATGAATCTCCCTGAAGAAGTAATTTTTCACTTATACATCAAAGGCGATACAAATGTTCAAATGTGGGGGTCGATCCAAGTGTCACTTGATATCATTTGGCAGTATTTTCACAAAAATGTTTTGAAGTGTAATGGTATCTTCTTCACTTTACATAAAATTTTATTTTAGCAAAAATATTTTAGCATAAGAAGCATCTTAAATATTGTTTTATGTTTAACTTGTGCTTTTTTTCTTCGTTCTTATGAACTGTTGTTTACAGTAAACAGTCTCTGATGAATGCCTATCAGCCACTGTGTCATCACTACTTGCAGCTGTGACAACGCTCACTGAAAAAACCCAGAAGAATTATAGTAGCATTTTTTCCCTCACTGCTAGCCTCACTTCATATGCATTTTCTTATCTTACTCAGTGCTGTGTGGAGATGGCGGCAGCTTGTTTCATTCATAAAAACCCTCTGTATAATCATAATGGGATGTAAGGTCAGGTGATGCGTAACATCACAGCCTCTCCTTGACAAATGTCAACCCCGCCTTCTCGTGGTGCATCCTGTTCCCACTAAAGGGGCTCTGACGACCGCCCATAGCGGTATAACTATACCATCGGGATCAGAGGAAATGCTATCCCACACTCACCAACCCGCTTGGCCAGCGTGGTGAGTTATGGCCAAACCCCTCCAAAATGATTCCACAACTTAAATCTTGGCCCTCAGTCTCCGGCAGCTGGAATGTACCTGGCCAAGGCAGCGGCCAGTGCGACATGAAGGCAGAGGGTGCTAAGAATCCCCGGAGGACCGGACTAGGCTGCCATCTGATGCTGACCTTGGCTACTTACAATGGACGCTCCCTATCTTCTGATTCAAGGCTTCTTGAATTGGAAGAGGAACTACAAAGGATCAAGTGGGACATCGTGGGGCTAAGTGAGGTAAGGAGAAAAGGAGAAGATCTCATCGAACTGAAAAGTGGACATCTCTTCTACTATCGTGGGACAGATACTGGCAGAACTAGTGGTGTTGGATTTATAATAAACAAGAAACTGAAGGATAAAGTTGTAGAAGTTGAAAGTTCCTCTGACAGAGCTGCACGACTTGTTATCCAACTCTCGAAAAAGATACCAGGCTCAGATTATTCAAACTTATGCACCCACCACAAGTCATCCTGAAGAAGAAATTGAAGAATTTTATGAGGAAATTTGTCATCTAAATAATAAAGGTAAGCAGCACTTGAAAATAATTATGGGAGATTTCAATGCAAAAATAGGGCAACGGCAACAGAATGAAACTTCGGTAGGTAAATTCGGTCATGGCAACAGAAACCAGCGTGGAAATACTCTCGTTGAGTTTGCAGAGGCAGAAGGGTTTTTCATCTTGAACTCCTTCTTCAAGAAAAAGCCACACAGGAAATGGACATGGAGACATCCAAATGGGACGACAAGTGAAATTGATTTTATTATGTGTAACAAAACATTCGTCATACAAGACTGCAGTGTGCTAAACAAGTTCAACACAGGTAGTGACCATAGATTGGTGAGATGTAAGATGCACCTGAACACTAAACTTGAACGTGGCAAGCTCATAGGACAAACAAAATCTATTGACATAACCAACCTTAAAAACACCATAATACCTTCAAGTTAGAACTGAAGAACAGGTTCTCTGCTTTAGAAGGCCTAACATCGGAAGAAGTGGACATCTCTGAAGTTAACAGAAAAGTAACCAAAGCTCTTATGGAAACAGCAACAAAATTAGCTGGGTCTAAGAACAAGTTGCATGTGAACAAATTATCAGGAAAAACCAAAATGTTGATGCAAAAAAGAAGAGAGATGAGGACAACTAAAGAAGATGTGACTTCCAAAGTGGAATATATAGAGCTATGCAAGACAGTAAGAAAAAGTATCACTGAAGACGTAAGGAAATTCAACTGTGAACTAGTGAGGAAAGCAATTGAAAACAACCAAAGCCTAAAGATAGCAAAGGGACATCTCAGTAAGGGAAGAAAACAGATTATGGCACTGAGAAAAGAAGATGGTTCTGTAACAAGAAATAGAGGCGAAATTTTGACAAGAGTGAAAGATTTCTACTCCAAATTATATGAAAGGGATGATATATGCACTCAGACATCATGAAAGATACCAGTACCAGAGTTCCTCCAGTCCTTCCAGCAGAAGTTGCACATGCAATCAAGAACATGAAGCGAGGAAAAGCTCCAGGAGAAGATGGAATTACTGTAGACATCATACAAGAAGCAAGTGGAGAAATCGAAACAGTACTCGCCCAAATTTTCACTCGATGCCTTAATGAAGGAAAGATTCCTGAGGATTGGAACACCGCTACAATGATCCTGCTACATAAGAAAGGTGACATTGAGGATCTCGGAAACTACAGACCTATCAGCCTCCTATCAGTAGTTTATAAAATCTTCACTAAAGTTCTTTCACACCGCTTGAAGGTAACACTGGACATGGCTCAACCGAGAGAACAAGCTGGATTCAGGAGTGGCTACAGCACAATAGATCATATCCACGTGCTGAGAGAACTAATTGAAAGAGCGAGGGAATATGAACTTCCATTGTGCATGGCTTTTATCGATTATGAAAAAGCCTTTGATTCGGTGAAACCATCAGCAGTTACAATGGCTCTGAAAACCTGCGGTATTGAAGATGCATACATTAATATTATTAATAACATCTATGAAAATGCAAGTGCAAAAGATTAGGCTGTTTGAAAATACAACACACGTAAAAATTGGAAAGGGAGTGAGACAAGGTGACACCATATCTCCGAAGCTCTTTAATGCCACATTGGAGGGTGTTTTTCAGTCACTGAGCTGGGAAAACAAGGGGATAAAGATTAATGGAGATTATCTAACCCACCTTCGTTTTGCTGATAGCGTAGTCATTTTTGCAACTACCCCATCAGAGCTGCAGAGTATGATCCAGGAACTTGCTGACAAGAGTAAAGAAGTGGGATTAAAAATGAACTTTCAGAAGACAAAAGTGATGTTCAATGCTTTTACAAGAAAATGAAGATTTATCGATTGATGGAGAAAAGCTGGAGATAACAGACACGTACGTTTATCTTGGACAGCAGATATCAAGTGAGGGTCACATTGATGAAGAAATTAATCGGCGTACAAAACTTGCCTGGAGAGCTTTTGGAAGAAACAGCATAATTTTCAAGAGCAATATGCCATTATGTCTTAAAAGAAAAGTGTTTGATCAATGCATCCTTCCAGTGCTTACGTATGGTGCGGAGACGTGGACCTTAACTAAAAGAGACATACAAAGGCTGCAGACAACTCAAAAGAAGCATGGAGAGGTGCATGCTTGGTGTAACCAGGAGAGATAAGAAGAGGAACTGTGGATCCGAAAAATGACAAGAGTGGAAGACATCATGATCAGAGTTAAATCCCTGAAATGGCAATGGGCTGGACATACTGCCAGAAGGACAGATCATCGATGGACAGCTGAAATTTTAGATTGGATTCCAAGGGACAGGAAAAGACCCAGAAGAAGACCACATGGGAGATGGGTGGATGAAATTCAAGAAAGTATGCAGGGTGACATGGAGGAGACTGGCACAAGACAGACCGTTGTGGAGGGAAACTTGGGGAGACCTTCGTCCAGCAGTGGATTGATAATGGTTGACAATGATGATGATGATGATGATAATCATAATGTGGTTTTGTTGGATGTGTGAACACAATCAGTTTACTGTTTTTCCTCCCTCGAAACGATTTAGATGTGTCTCCCTCTCCCCGAGCCTAACCTTACCTCATGCTCATGACTTACATTACTCAGCTTTAATGGTTCTTGCAGATGAGAAAAAAAAAAAGTTGGGGAGAGTCATAACACTTTTAATCTTACCGTATCGGCCGGGACTTCGAGAAATATGTTTACTATTATGAGGAAAGAAGATAGTGGGGAGGGGCTGACTGTTAACTTTATGGGTAATTAGGATCACGTATGAGTGACTTTTTTTTCTGAGATCAACTTGAGCATAATCCTAGCTAGTCTTATGGGGGAAAAAACAAAAACAAACTGTATTTGTGTATACCAGATTTAGAAAAATTCTGGGCCCCAGGTTTCCTGATGCCTAAAAATTAGTCGCTGGAGCAGTTTTTTTTTTTTTTTTTTTTTTTTACTCGCAAGCATTTTGATGAAAAAATGATGTTACGATAGCCATACTACTAGTATTTGTGCTCGTGGAAGGCTAAGTGCTCTGGAAAACCTACTGAACTATTTCACACCTTGTGAATAGTGTAATTACTTTTCGAATTGCATTCATTAGTTTTGTTACGTTAATTGCAATAGTTTAGGCTTTTATTCGGCCTTTAGTTTTTTCAAACACATTCGCAGAAATGCTAAATACTATGCATTTTTAGGTATTGCAATGGTAATGCTAAAAAAAAAAAAAAAACAAAAAAAAACAGGGATTTTTGTTCTTTTTTCTTTTGAAAATAACACAAACATATTTTTAAAATGACAGTTACTTTTTTAAATAAGATCTTTTCTTTCTTACTTCTCTGGACATTTATAGATTGTCCTGTGAAGTGCCACTTTTCTGGCAGAATTTACGACATGGGAGCAACTTAACAGGTGACGATATCGTATTTCTAAATTTCAGGGTCTGCAGATATGTTGCCATAGATTCAAAAAAGAAGGAAGAACTGTGTTTTTCTGAATTCCCTGATCTGTGGATTATTTTTATACCACCACAGATTATGTGCAAGATTTTTTTTTATTATTTGTTTTCGAATTATACACCGCAGCAGTTCATACTGAGAAAAATATGGTACTTTGAATTTATATGTGAAAATTTTTAATTTAATAAAATCAAAATCTAAAGTATATATATATATATTTTTCTGTTTTGAGAGCCATAACAAGAAACATGGAATGGACTAAATTGCAATTTTATTTAGCAGTAAATGGTTTGGGTAAAAAAAAATGACAGCAAATACACTGAATTACTTTTTATTGTATCATCATCAACACTGCACATTGCATTAGTGTGTTATTCTTTGAAATTTGAGTCCATTGCTCCTGGCTTTTAGATCTAAAACATATTTTTCCAGCCGAGGCATACACAATCGTCAAAACAGACAATGTGCTGCAAACCCAGAAAACGTTAAACAGAATTAGCAATAGAATAAGAATAGATTAAAATAATAATTAAAAATTAACTGAAAAAAAATCCTTATTTTTTTCAGAATAATAATTAGAGGATTAAAATCTAAACACAAAAATATGCAGGATTTCACAAAAACATGCAGGATTTCACAAAAATGGGTATCGGTGTAACCTGGATCAACCCCTGAAATGTCATTTTCAGCAGAAATGTGTTATATTTTCTCTGTTTCCCATGTCATCCTTCATGTGGTAAAAATGTCAAAATCAATTCAGTAAATTTATTTTTGACATATTGTGTATTTTAACAACATTTTCCTGATGGGACTCTGTTACTTGATATGCTTCTTAATGCTAACTTTCTGAATGAAAAATTGTATAAGATGTTTTTCTATCCTAATAAACCCACTGTCTTATCCTCCAGCTTGTATACAATATAGTATGTATGCCATTTCACTGTATGTTCCTTGGTAGAATGAAAACATATTTTGAAACATTCTGCATATGTTGATACAATTCACAATGTTAATATGTTTTTGAAAAATTGCCATCAGTACATTTTGGAAAGGCGAGCAAGTTAATTTCTTCTTTGTTCTTTTCATTAAAGACAGTTGAAAAGACTTTAAAAAATGGTTTAAAAACATAAAAATAACTTAACACTAGACATCCACGTGAGTCCATCACAGATTTTGTATTTCACTCTCTCTTTCTGGGGCCTTTCTGCAGGGGATAATAATGCAGAGTTCCACTTTGGCACATTTCTGTAATTGATACAAAATATACATTTCAATACATTCTTTCTACCTTTATCTTCTACTGAAGAAGTACCCAGCTCAGTTATAATATCTGCATCACTAATCCCATCATGCCACTGGGGCCAACTATTTTCAAAATTCAGTTTTTCTTCTTACTACTTTCATGCCTGTAACTTCTAACCACTCAAAGAGCCCTTTAGTTTGAACTTAACTCCCACTGCTATCAAGAGGACAGGTCTGTCTAAGTATTAGCATTGTACAGTAAGCGCATCGGACAAAAAATTAGTCACCCCTAACAGAAATGATGGTAGGAAGTTACCAGTTGCACAGAGGGTCCGTGATAGCACAGGGTACTATGACAGGACGTGGTCTTCAAGATCATTTCTGTCTCATGCAGTGGTGAAAAGCAGCATATGTGTTGAATTTAGTCTGTGATATGAGTCATAAGACAGACGTTACTGAGTGGCAAAAAGGAGCCATCATGTTTGGCCATGTCCCCGGACACAAAGTGAATGAAGTCGCCCAATTTTTTGGTGTGTCAAAGCATACTGTCCAGTGCGTCTACAAACAGTAGTGTAGTTCACAGTCAACTGAAAATCGATGACATAATTGTGGCCGGAAAACGATCCTCCCCAACAGGGACCGCCACCATGTTTCACGCCTAGTAACTACAAATTGGTTTCAAACCAGGCAACAATTGCTCCAAACATTCAATGAAAGTCCTTTCCAACCAATTTCCAAAAGGACATTGTGACGAGAACTGCATGCAATGTACAGGTGGAGATTACCACTCGCCAGATGTCGATTAACAGGCAACTTTGTCGCTTAAGTTTATTTTAGTGGTTGCCAGTTTGGCCATTTGTCATTTTTAGTGCCCATTTACAAAGGTATAATAATTCAGAAGAAAAAGGACATGAAAGCAGTCCTAACTAGGGATGTACAAAAAACCTCGAAGTTTTTGAACATAAAAGTTTTACCACCGATAATAGACGTTTAAACCTCGTTGTTGCAGAAACCGATACATCGATAAAACATGATATAATCGTGAATTGGCTGTTTTGGTCGATGTTTCATCGGCGACATAGAGTTCTTTTCCTCGATGCCACAGGAACTGATACATTGAAAATATATTGAGATTTTCACGGATACATCAAGCATTTTAACAAATATTATTGGTTACTCATTGCGAATTGGTGAGTAATCACTGTTAT
The DNA here is from genome assembly GCA_039090855.1 of Macrothele yani. Lineage (NCBI taxonomy): Eukaryota > Metazoa > Arthropoda > Arachnida > Araneae > Macrothelidae > Macrothele > Macrothele yani. The sequence goes on along the minus strand of CM077019.1, from coordinate 57,539,961 downwards.
ATTGAGCAGAGATTTTACCCACCAATGTGTCCATTTGCTCCTGCAGATGGAGAAGCATGAATTCTTCGGCTTAATAGCAAAAAATCGAAACATCGAGGGTTTCACTGATACATTGAAAATTTCCACCGATATTGTTGATGTTTTGGGAATGAGTAACCCAAGGGAGAAAGAAAAAAATTTAGAAAATGGTTTTTATTTTGTGCAGTGAATGACTTCTTTTATGTTCAGATAAAGCCATCCATGTAAATAATAGCAGTTAAATTAAAGTTCCTATTAACCCTCCTTCTCTTTTTTTTTTATACTGGAGACTTCTTTTTGGACATTAAAATTTGTTAACTAACCAGCCAGTTTTATTTTTTGGCTGCTAACTTTTTGGACCCACTGGCCACTTAACTAAAATTCCAGTCTGCACCTATAATGCAATGGACATCTGGAGCAGAGTACCACGGAAGAGGCCTCTTTTAACAGCAAGTCATAAAGTCTCACATTATCAATGGGCTCATAGGCACCAAAACCTTACTGTGGAGGAGTGGAAACGAGTAATTTGGTCTGGTGAGTCTCGTTTTTATTTGTACTCCAATGATGGGAGGCGATCGGTGCATCGCAGGCCCAATGAAGCCTTTAGTCCTAATTGTGTCGAAGGTGTTGTTCAAGCTTGAGGGGGTTCTGTGATGTTTAGGGATGTTTTTCATACCGTGAAATGGGCCCTCTCGTTGCAGTGGTGATAAATTTGAACCAGCAGGCATACCTCTGCATTCTGAATGACAAAGTGTTGCCCTTCGCCCTACATCTCCAAGCATCACATTGCCACTCCTGTCTTCCAAAACGACAATTGCCATGTGCACAGGGCTGAAACTGTGTCTGAGTGGCACGACAAACAATCGGCAACACTGTCTCATCTCGACTGGCCCGTGAAATCCCCAGATTTAAATCCTATTGAAAATCTGTGGGATCATTTGGAACAGAAGGTGAAACGCCGGAATAGACACCCACATACTCTGGTGGAACTTCGGGACCAATTGATGCACAAGTGAGTAGCTGTAAATTGATGTTCAATACATCCACAACCTCATGGAGTCTCTAACACACCAGATTCATGCTGTCATCAAGGCAAGAGACGTACGTCACCTGTTATTAGGTAAGTTCTGCCAGGGGTGACTAGAGCATACATGAGATTCATTCGTGGAATTCCGCTTTTTTGGAGGATTAATTGTTGGGGGGTTACTGGGGATGATATTTCGCTTTTCAAAACTTTCGAAAACAGAAGTGTTCATAATCGGGATTTCTTTTTCTCGCGATGTTTCTTCTGCACAGTATTATGGTTCAATATAATTTTATTCCATAAATATTTGCATTTCCGAATGAATATGGAAGAAAAATTTCCGAAAACGGAAGTAGACGGCGTGAAAATTTCCCTGTGATCTTCAGGCATGCGATTCTACCGTGGATTAAAAAATTCCGCCTTTACCTAACTGAATGGAAATTTCTGAGGGATTGACGATGCAGGGGGAGGGTGGTCGTTTTCTGTCAGAGAATGAAATTCTGACTTTTGAAAACTGAAGTTAGACAGAGTAAAGTTTTCTCCCGTAATTGTAATTCTTTTTTTTTTTTTCTTGCGATGTTTCTTTTACCCAGTAGTGTTGTTAAATATACTTTTATTCCACAAATATTTGTATTGCAGCTTGAAAATGGAGGAAAACTTTCCTGAAACGGAAGTCTGACAGAGTGAAGATTTCGTTCGTAATCATAATTTTTTTTTTCTCCATGATGTTCTGTTTATCCTGTGTTGTTGCTAAATGTAAAAAAAGAAATATATATTTTGAATACAGTGCTGTGTTCCAGTTTAATATTTACATAGATAAATTTCAGTGAACAGTTCTGTCTTGCTTGTGCCATGTTATATTCACGCTGTTTCGCAGCGCATTCTTATTTTTCACCCTGTTTAAAAGTTCAGCTTTTTTTGCTTCTTCGTCAGTCTCATGTATGCTAGAGACGCCGTCGCCTATTATTAGGAAAGTCCTGCCAGGGGTGACTCATTTTTTGTCCGGTGTGCTTATCAGTTTTCTTGGCCCAGTCCCCTTTTTTAGTGGAAATATTTTAATTGATGACTTTCCCAACTTTGCCATTTCTGTTGCATGTTTTCTTATGCAATGACTCCACAACCCTTGTAAACTCTTTCATAAGGCACCAGCCCAGTATCGCCCATATGCGAAATGTAGGTTTCTAAGAACTTGAATAGTTTTTTTTTCTTTTTTTCTAATCTTCTATTGATTTTCATTACACATGTTGTTTTTTTCAAAATGTTTAGCAATTTAATAATCTGTAGCAAGGAAATTTTATGTGATTGACTTTTAAGCTGCAGTTCAGTGACATGGGAAAATTAAAAGTTCATTCCACACACACACACACACACACACACACACACACACTCACTCACTCACACTCTCTCTCTCTCTCTCTCTCTCTCTCTCTCTCTCTCTCTCTCTCTCTGTCTCTCTCTCTCTCTCTCTCTCTCTCTCTCTCTCTCTCTCTCTCTCTCTCTCTCTCTCTCTCTCTCTCTCTCTCTCTCTCTCTCTCTCTCTCTCTCAATCTTTTTTTACAAGAATCTGTGCATTTATTACTAATTTTGCAAAAATAAATTCATCAGTTATGTACAGTCTTGGTCATTTAAAAAGCAAAAGTCTGTTTTAGGGAAGGGGTGAACACTCCAGTCGCTCCCCTGCTGATCGACTCCTGCCCCAATAAAATACCATTTCGATAAACGCTGTTCGCTTGTATACTTGCTCTGTTGCCAGCATACATAGCTTTTGCATATTCAAGCAAAATCACAGCTGTACCATAATTGTTCAACACATTTCACAGTTCTGATCATATGGAGAGTGAAGATGCGTTGCAAATGTGTAATGAAGAGTAAACTGTTATTTGTACGGTGGAGAGATATATTCTGAGGTGGTTTGGCCATGTTGTAAGAATCAGTTTTGAAATGCTGACTAAGATAATTTATTTAGCCCAAGTGGCAGGTAAGAAAGGTAGAGAAAGGCCAAAGAAATCCAGGGTAGGACCAGATTCGAGAATGTCTGCATGAGAAATAGATAATAGGTGTGAAGTACAAAAGGTTTTGTGTGAGACATGTGATGGATGTCAGTGAAGCTGAAGTTGTGTGCTGAGATTGCTGTAAATGGAGAAGTTTGATACATAAACACTAAGTAAAATCTGGCACCATCAGTTTTAAACTTGAATCTTGCAGATGAGTTTTCTTTGTAGAGCCAACCTCTGAATCTCAGAGAACAGTTTTACTGATATGTGTATGTATTTATTTTTTAACATAAGCTTCTGGAAATTTTGTACTGTAGCTTCAATTTATTTGCTCCTTTTTCTGCATACGAAAGTATGTAAACATGCTTTGTGGGATTTCAAATTTGAATTGAACATTAGAACTATTTTGTACTTCCTGAATCCAGGGTTTTTATGTAAATAACGTGAATTTAGAATCAAATGTTAGGTTTTAGATTATGTTTCTGCCACTTTCTTTTTGAATTGGTGTGTATGTGAGAGAGAGAAAGGAGAAAGAATATTATTTTAAGAGTTGGCTGTGCACTAAACAAATGTCAGAGTTCTTCATGAGTATCCTGTACTAGTGCTTTAGTGTTCTTATTGAAATTTGTGCTAATTTGTGTGCTTATTATTTTTTCTTATAAAACTGTTAATGTTGTTGCATGACTTTCTCTTGCAGTCGTGTGATACCTTTGGAAAAACTGACATGTGAAAATGTATTCCACTGGAGGTGTTTGTGTCAGTACATCAAATCACTTGATGGTCCTATTGCAGTAGATGGATTTGATGAATTAGTTTGTGACCTCACTCCTTTCTCTGAATATACAAAAAAGTTAGTTCAACATTTATATATTTTACTGTGTTGAATGAGGATTTTTTAAATTTATTTTTGAAGTGCAAAATATTATTTAATTCGGTTGCAGTACATGTTTGTGCACAGGTGGTGTTCAGTGCTTAAAAAGTCACCAAGTTCAAATTTACTTTAGTGCTGTAATTCATAAATTTTGTGAAGTGTAGCCTCTTGTTTATTTGCTGAAGTAAAATGACATCTGAAAATTGAAATGTTGGAATTCCCTGGTTTCAGTGAATGCATCATAAGTCATTGAGGTAGCAACATATGAAACAAGATTCAGTTATCTTAATCAATGAATTTGCTTGCCAGCACATAGAAATAACTCATTGTGTGTTAGAAATATTTATGACGCAAACACTTCTGAAATCCACGAAGTACTGATCTTCAGTTCATACGGAAAAGAAGGCCATATGGATCACAGTTAAATTATGGCATTTCCATGCCACAACAAACGATAAATTATGACTTAAAAAAAAAAACACTCTGTAAAGGGTCAAGTCCTATTTACAGTATTGCACTAAACATTGTGTGTTTGTTCATTATTTGTACCCTAAGGATATTGATACTTTTTTTACCCATGGCAACATGAAATATGCAGAAAATACTACAAAATGTGCATTTTTTGCAACTCAAAAATTTCATATTTCAGGCTAAAGGCTGCATCAGCATAAGAACCACTCATGAAAATAAATTGGTAGGAGAGAAAAGAAAGAAAAAGTGTTTAGGGAACAGTAATTTAAAGTCCCTTATTCTGGAGCATTTTATGATTTGATACTCCTTGATACAAAGTGCAACAACAAATGAAACTGCCAAAAGACAGATATTTGGATGACTGTTTTTTTTTTTTTTTGTTATTGTATGATGCCTTTTAAATTATGTTTAATAATCTTATTAGCTAACATAAAAGTTAAAGTACTGAAAGCCTGCAGGATACAGTTACTTTTGGATTATTCTTCAAGAACTCTAAACACCATTTTCAAAACAAGAATGGCATTTATACTCTGTGGGTAAAAATAATGGGGCATGTGTGATTGAACATTACATAGAAAAAAGAACAACATTCAGTGACCATTTCTTAAAAAAAATCTAATAAAAAAATTAATCGATAAATAAAGTAAAATGCAAATGTTGTGGGGAAAATAAAATGGCATTATAATCAGTGTAGCTGTTTGAAACCATGAGTGTCATTCTTTGTGTTCTAACTTAGTATTTTCTTTACCACTTTTCATATTCCACTAACAAAGTTGTAGTTCATTAATGTACATTATATGTTTCAACCAATGTAATAACTCTGTATCTTGGCATATTATGCTTGACTGCCTATGTGAAATATTACTTTTGTGGCAGGAAACCATGCTGTGTGATTATACTTCTTTAGTGCAGTGAGCAAATGAGTGGTGCCTCATTGGTCTGACAGGATTTCTTAACAGGAGGTTATTGATTACAACATACAAAACAACTGAAAGAGAACATGAAGGATTTCTTATATCTTTTCTGTTTTTGTCTTTATTTCTGAGACACATTGTTTACTTATGGTTTAAAACTCTACTTGTTACTTGATGGCCATATTTTTAGGATGCTGTCTTCTTGAACTTAGGCCAGGGTTTGATATTTAAAGGAAGATACAGGTGATGATTATTCTTTGGTTCTGATTCTTTATCTTCCTCTTAGTGCTAATAATACTTATTTCTATTGTGTATACCATTATGAAGATGAGAGCAAAAAAGAATACCAGTCCCATAAATTGCAAGTATAAGACATGGAATGAAAAATTGTTACCACCATAAATATGAACAACTGACACTCAGCATTATGTCACAGAAGCATTGCTATTGTGTGACTGATGTATTTGGAGCAGTAGACCATTTTACACAGTTAGCTTTAATAAGAATTCTTCGTGCGCTAAACAATATTTTAATTCGAAAAGCCTTTCAGCACGATAAGATATATTTATTAATACAGTCTGTACTAAAAAATAGACATTTATAAGGCACAACAACTTACAAGATCTTTCAAAGCACCAAGTGCTCCATCGTCAGGTATTTCAATATACATAAACAAAACAACGGATAAAAGCAAGAAGCATTTTCAAATTACGCGAGCACGTGATAACAATAACGAGGTTTACATTAAATATAGTAGAAGTTTTGTCATGCGTTAAAGGGTTTCAACAAATGATACTATGAATTGCTATTATATACGCGAAGAAAATATATACACAGAGGATAATTAATAAGTTGACATTATTCGTCAAACTGTAAGTGAATTATTAGGAGTTAAGTGTTGCTGGATAGGAGTATGCTGTTCTGGCCGCATTAACATGGCCCAAGGCACTGGAACGAAACGTGGAGTTTCTTCATTACAGCAGTCAGAGTTGTGCGATAATATACATAAACTTTCAGCGAATCGAAGAGATCGCTTTGTACAATTTGAGCTCAGCACACTGGCATGGGTCCAGTCTGGTCGGTAGATACCTCTATTAACTAATCGTGCAAGAGAGGTAGCATCAGAGTTATTAGTAATTGAGTACTTGTGCTCATATATTCTTGTTCGCAATGGGTGTGCAGTGGATCCTATATATGCAATTGCTGGATCTTCTGGGTCAATAGGAATTAAGGGTATTTTGTAAACCCCATGTCTGTTGAGTGTGGAAACTTGGTCACGGTCTTTTTGCACGATGGCTCGAATACTTTTCGTACTTTCACCAAACGCAATGTGGTGTTTTTTGCATATGTTCTTTAGTATTGTAGTGACTTCAGGTATATAGTTCACAGTGCCAATATATTTTGTAATTCTGGTCTCTCTTTGTAAGGTACTTTTGTCTAGACATTTCACTGATCGAGCAATTTTTTCAACGATCGTTTTATGGTAGCCATGCGCCATCGTAATCATCTGGATATGATTTAACTCATTTCTTCTAGCCTGGATATTGGATGAGTGGGTGAAGGCTCTTCGGACCATGTACCCTATAGCTCCTAGTTTTTGTTTTCTTGGGTGCGATGAATTATGCGGAATAATAGCAGATTGTGTTGCAGGCTTTCTGTACACTGAATAGGATAAACAATTGGTATCGGGGTGCCTTTTTAGTAATATGTCCAAGAATGGAAGAGTATTATCATTTTCATGCTCAATGATAACATTTATGGAACTGTAATGTTTTGAGAGCTCTTTAGCAAACTCTTCAATTTTGTTTTTATGATGCGGCCAGAAAACAAGTATGTCGTCTACATATCTAATGTAGAGATCAGGCTTAAGTTGGAAATATTGTAAAACATTGTTTTCTAGGTCTTGCATTAACAATTCAGCGAGCACCCCTGAAAGTGGGGAACCCATCGGCACACCTCCAGTTCGGCGGTAAATGGTTCCTTCATACTGGAAGAATGTGTGTTTCTGTACAAAACATAGAGCATTTATAATTGCTTGGATTTCATTAATAGTACACTGCCGGACAATTGCTAAGGACGGATGACAATAGCAACGATAGCAACCATAAAATGGAAGGCAGGAAAATGTGGAAATTAGCATAAGCGCGGGATACAGTTAGACGTGTTGTGCGTATGCAAATTTAGGATTGCCGAACTTGTTCGTGACGTCATAGCGCTGATAAGAGATATAAAGGATTTGACGCGCATTGACCGTTGTTGTTCAAACACAAAGTTGAAAGGGAAAGAATCAATTGACGAACTTGCAATTTTCAGTATGTCTTCCTGACATCACGTAGATGATTTTACGCGTGGCCGTGTTATTGGCAAGATTGAAGAAGGGCGAAAAATAACAGATGTTGCTAGGGAGTTCGACGTCAGCCACAGTGTTGCTTCAAGGCTTTGGAAATCATTTCAAACAAATGGAGAGTGTAGCAAACGTCACGGGGGAGGTCGTGTTGGCAGTACGACACCTGCAGAAGATCGGTACATAGTGCTATCAACAAAAAGACACCGGAGCAGCACGGCTAGTGAGGTAGCAAATCAGTTTATGGCTGCTACTGGCAAGCGGATCTCCCGAAAAACTGTCGCCAGACGTTTGCATGAAGGAGGACTATACGCCCGCCGTCCTGTTGTGTGCATCCCATTGTCCAGACGTCACCGTATCGTCCGTTTGCAATGATGCCATCAACATCGCAATTGGACTGATAACGACTGGTCTGCTGTCCTCTTCTCAGATTAGAGTAGATACAGTCTATCGTCTGATTGTCGACGACAACTGATCTGGCGTGATAGTGGTACTGCATATTGTCCAGCAAACATACAGGAAAGGGACCGATATCCGACATGTAGTGTCCTGGTATGGGCTGGCATCATGAACAACGGCCGTACGTCCCTCTGTGTGCTTCCAACTGGGACTATGACTGGCCAACGGTACATTAATGATGTTCTGCTACCTCATGTTTGCATGTTCCGTGGTGCTGTCGGTGATAGATTCATTTTCATGGACGACAACGCAACATGTCATCGAACAGTCACTGTCCAGGAGAGTCTTGAGAGCGAGGATATTCAACGCCTCGTATGGCCAGCACGTTCTCCAGATCTGAATCCCATTGAAAATGTGTGGGATGCTTTGGGGAGGAGTCTCGCTGGTCGTCAATGCCCTGCAATAAACAAGGACACCCTCATCCATGTACTGACAGAGGAATGGGATAAATTACCCCAACAGCTGCTTGATAATGTTGTGCAAAGCATGACACGACGTGTGGAATCTTGCATCGCCCTCCAGGGTGGCCATATCCTGTATTGACATCTTACGCCGGAACGCCTGCGGACGGTAATTGTATTTTTTTCACGTTTACGTATTCTGCGTAAAATGGCCCGTTTGTCCCTTGAACACGTTCCAAAGCAGTCTGGATTTCAGAGCACAATAAATTGTCTTTCTTGTAATGTCCTGGCATTCTGACATTATTTTATTTCACTTGGAATCCAACCAAACTTATTTTTTTATGTGTTATATAGCCGTTTATGATCCGTCCTTAGCAATTGTCCAGCAGTGTATAAGAATTCAAAGCCAAATAGACGGTTCTCAATAATGGAATGTACATCTCCAATCGGCACATTGGAGTACAAAGAGACAACATCGAGTGATGCCATAGCAAACGGCTTTCCGTTTCGTAAGAATGGCTTAATGTTGTCAATAGCCTTAACAGAGCTATTAACTGAGTAGGAGGAACCTGTAGTTAATGGTTTGAGGAATTTTGCTAGAGCACTTTCGAGCTGGCGGGTTGGGCTTGCATATCCTGATAGAAGTGGGCGTACAGGAAGACCCTCCTTATGAGTCTTTACTTGGCCAAATAATTCAGGTATTCGAGGGCCTATAGTAGGGTATATATCCTTAGCAACAGAAACCATGGAGGCTTACCTGCAAATGTTGCTAAGGATATATACCCTACTATAGGCCCTCAAATACGCCCACTTCTATCAGGATATGCAAGCCGAACCCGCCAGCTCGAAAGTGCTCTAGCAAAATTCCTCAAACCATTAACTACAGGTTCCTCCTACTCAGTTAATAGCTCTGTTAAGGCTATTGACAACATTAAGCCATTCTTACGAAAGGGAAAGCCGTTTGCTATGGCATCACTCGATGTTGTCTCTTTGTACTCCAATGTGCCGATTGGAGATGTACACTCCATTATTGAGAACCGTATATTGGCTTTGAATTCTTATACTATAATGAAATCCAAGCAATTATAAATGCACTACGTTTTGTACAGAAACACACATTCTTCCGGTATGAAGGAACCATTTACCGCCAGACTGGAGGTGCGCCGATGGGTTCCCCACTTTCAGGGGTGCTCGCTGAATTGTTAATGCAAGACCTAGAAAACAATGTTTTACAATATTTCCAACTTAAGCCTGATCTCTACATTAGATATGTAGACGACATACTTGTTTTCTGGCCGCATCATAAAAACAAAATTGAAGAGTTTGCTAAAGAGCTCTCAAAACATTACAGTTCCATAAATTTTATCATTGAGCATGAAAATGATAATACTCTTCCATTCTTGGACATATTACTAAAAAGGCACCCCGATACCAATTGTTTATCCTATTCAGTGTACAGAAAGCCTGCAACACAATCTGCTATTATTCCGCATAATTCATCGCACCCAAGAAAACAAAAACTAGGAGCTATAGAGTACATGGTCCGAAGAGCCTTCACCCACTCCTCCAATATCCAGGCTAGAAAAAATGAGTTAAATCATATCCAGATGATTACGATGGCGCATGGCTACCATAAAACGATCGTTGAAAAAATTGCTCGATCAGTGAAATGTCTAGACAAAAGTACCTTACAAAGAGAAACCAGAATTACAAAATATATTGGCACTGTGAACTATATACCTGAAGTCACTACAATACTAAAGAACATATGCAAAAAACACCACATTGCGTTTGGTGAAAGTACGAAAAGTATTCGAGCCATCGTGCAAAAAGACCGTGACCAAGTTTCCACACTCAACAGACATGGGGTTTACAAAAATACCCTTAATTCCTATTGACCCAGAAGATCCAGCAATTACATATATAGGATCCACTGCACGCCCATTGCGAACAAGAATATATGAGCACAAGTACTCAATTACTAATAACTCTGATGCTACCTCTCTTGCACGATTAGTTAATAGAGGTATCTACCGACCAGACTGGACCAATGCCAGTGTGCTGAGCTCAAATCGTACAAAGCAATCTCTTCGATTCGCTGAAAGTTTATGTATATTATTGCACAACTCTGACTGCTGTAATGAAGAAACTCCACGTTTCGTTCCAGTGCCTTGGGCCATGTTAATGCGGCCAGAACAGCATACCCCTATCCAGCAACACTTAACTCCTAATAATTCACTTACAGTTTGACGAATAATGTCAACTTATTAATTATCCTCTGTGCATATATTTTCTTCGCGTATGTAATAGCAATTCATAGTATCATTTGTTGAAACCCTTTAACGCATGACAAAACTTCTACTATATTTAATGTAAACCTCGTTATTGTTATCACGTGCTCGCGTAATTTGAAAATGCTTCTTGCTTTTATCCGTTGTTTTGTTTATGTATATTGAAATACCTGACGATGGAGCACTTGGTGCTTTGAAAGATCTTGTAAGTTGTTGTGCCTTATAAATGTCTATTTTTTAGTACAGACTGTATTAATAAATATATCTTATCGTGCTGAAAGGCTTTTCGAATTAAAATACACAGTTAGCTGATACGTGTATATCCTCCATTGTCATAACATTACTACAGCTTTATGCTCAGCTGAAACTTTAAGGTGCAGGACTTCAAGGACAAATGTAGTGTTATTCAACGCTGTATCAGTCTCAACCATACTCACCCGAGCTGCAGAAACAAGCCATGCTGCATCAAGTGTTGTGAGGCACACTGCAGCTGTGGCTGCACTCTAGATAAGAAGGCATGGCCTTTTTGTGCTAATCACTAAGGTGAGCATGAATCAAACCAGAGGAGCTGCTCTGCCAATTCGAAACTGGTAGAGCAAAAGTGTGGGCCCAAGCCCAGCTCCTTATCTGAGTCTGATGTGCACGTGGTTATTAAGGCAAAGGTTGACACACAACCTGTTGAGCTGAAGGAGAGCAAGAACCCCCCCCTTGCGACAAGCTACAAAAGGAAGATAAGGGGCAGGAAGTATAAAAGAACTGGCCAACCAGCTGTCACTGCAGAAAACAAAGTTGCAGGTCTGTGCAGCTACTGGGACCCAGGAACAAAAACTTCTCTGTTCTCTTAGAGCTTGTGGAGAAGATTGATCCCATGGCTCTCTCATAAGGTACCGAAGGCCTGTGTGATAGTCTGAGCAGTCTGTTTCCTTCCACATTACAAAGAGCATTATTATAATGATTTGGAATGCTGTCAAAATCAGATTGTGAAACATTATAACTCTTAAGTTTAGTGCAAAATCATAGCATTGATATGGCACTTATCTTCAGATCAAAGCTCTCAAGTGAGGTTCATAGATTTATTATTACAAATTATCATGACACAAACCTGCCAACAAAGTGTATTGGATCAGGTGAGATGGAATTGTTCATCTTCCCACCATTGTAGCAGGTAACTGGAATGCCAAGAATGGAACAGCAGATCAGATGTTGGTGTGGCACTGGTACAATACATTGAGGATAGGTGATAAACGACTCTGTGTGACCAGTCCTCTTGACTCCACACACTTCCCTTTTTGCTTGATTTTCCTATTCTCAAGGATATGAGACACTTTCATCAAATTTCTGGTATCTGTAATGGGCTCCACTGATGGCCCATCACTGCCAAAACTTGAAGGTTATCTCGGTCAAGATAGCACTGAGGTATACAATCAACTGGGAGATGTTTTAGGAGAGAGTTGCTCAGGTCAATCCACCAGATTTGGAAAGTATTTCCTCAAATGTCAACAAGGCAGTAGAATGGCTCACCCTGCATTCTACAGTTCCTCAGTGAGTGTAGGACACCCAGTATTCTAGCTTATGACCCATATGCTTTACCACCTCAGATCATAAAGTGGATAAAGAGAGTCTGGCAAAGGTCACACACTAACAAGAATAAGTTGTGTTATGACAAGGCAATCGTACCTCACCACAGAACTGTCGACCCATTTAGTTCTTCAGTTATGTAAAAACCAACACTGACATTTTGAGCAGTATTGTGTTGTAGAAAGCAAAGTTGATTATTATCTGTAACCGTTAGTTTTGAAGGCCAAAAGTTTTTTTTTTTTTTTTTTTACACATTATGAATGAGCTGTTGTTCAAAGTGAGGACATTGCATTGCTGTCAAGTTCTAATGTGAAATTAAAAAATTGTAGTGCTATTCATAATGAACAAAACTCAGTGTTTTGCGAAAAAGTATTTATTGCTTGTAGAGTACTTCATTTTTTTCTTTTCTAGGTATGTTTTAAGTATTGACGAAAACTGGAACATCGAGAAAAGATTAGAGCATGAATTTGTGAGCTTGCAACTTTTGACTTTAGCATCAGAGTTTGATTTAGTTGATCATGGTGGCAGGTAATGAAATATGTGTATTAAGTCAATTTTTTATATGCTGTTATGTTAATCTTCCTTTCCTCTGAGTTCCTGAAGTTATACTTTGAGAACAGGCCTTCACTAAAATCCAGAGGCCAGAATGTCTGTTAAATAACAAGGTAACTCTGACGAAAGGAAGATTAACTAAAGATTCTTCAAGTGGAACTAGAATTAAATAAATATATCTGGGCAAAGCCTTGAGTAAGTGATTTAATTGCTGTTATGCATAAGGTACATTCTTGTGCCAGATCTTATTTCTTACATTCTTCAATTTGTCTTCTTCTTCGTGGCCTGGATGTGAAATACTACATAAGGCATGAATCATGAACTCATATTTTCCATTATTTTTAACAGGGTGCCATAGAGGTGGAATTTCGTATGTAAATTATATTTTAACTTGAAGAGCTTTCAATTATTCTTCATATCTTTTTAGTTGTTTTGTATTTTTAGACATTTCTGGCCTCTGGATCTTTATCAAGGCCTGTTCTTAGTGATTAGAAACTGTATCAAAACCTTTGTTTACACAGAAAGACTTCTGAAAATATCAAGGTGAAATAGATTTTAATTATTTTAATCAGAATAAAGTCATTTGTAAGTGTTTTTACGCATGCCCATATTTTGGGACTAAAACGTAGCCCATCATTTGGGCCACAGTTGAAGTAGATTCTACTAGTATTAATGTGATGACCAACATTTGTAATTATCTATTGTGGCTTGCTCTATCCTCCCAGTCTCCATTCCTTCTATTGTTTGCCTGAAAGAGTGTTGCCGACAGTCTGTTATTTTGCAAAGAGTCTTAATTTATAGGATATCCACCTTTTTGAATGTGCCTGTCCAGCATTCTTTTATTTGCTATATTTTTAATTTCTGTCTTATGTTCTGCTACTTGGGTTCCAACTGCCTTCATGCTTCTCCTATGTAGGGTAGGCTGTGCTCGAGTTGCAGAACACAAGCCATCTGTTGAAGTTATCAGGGTTCAGCAAAGTGGGCCCAACCTGAAAAATCCACCTGAGTTTTTTCGGGTAGGCCCATTTGAAATAACCCATTTGGTGCACTAAGCTGTTTTTGTTTTCTTCTTGTTTTCAAAATTTCCTGTTTTTACTACTATAACATTACAGATACAACATATTGTTTTTTACAACATTTTCTTATTTAACGAAACATTGAAGCAGCCAAAGTGTGTGAGTAACTCACAAAAATGGGAAGGGGATAAAAGATCAACAGTTCAACGAACCAAATAAAAGGTAGTTGTAATTTGGGCTTATACAACTTTCCCCTCTCCCTTCTTTTTATCATTGCCTCATAAAGGCACAGTCATTGAAGAACTGTTGCAAAAATAACTGGAATGCTGCAGTTAAATTGAATTATGTGTACAATTAAGATGTATTGTTTATTTGTTAACATTGTTGGTACTACAGAAGATACATAGGAGTCGTTTGTGTGCTGGAGAAATGCGTTACTTATTGGGGAGGAAGGGTGTGTGTGGCAAGACAAATTGTGATCGTGTGAGGAATGAAGATGTGTTGCAGCTGTGTGATGTGAAACAAAATGTTATTAGCAAGGCGGAGAATAAGATGCTTTGGTGGTTTGGCCATGTTGAAACAATGAGTGACGAGATGCTTACTAAGAAATTTTTTTCAGCCCAAGTGGCAGGAAGGAAAGGCAGAGGAAGGCCAAGGAAGTCATAGGAGGATCAGATTCAGGAGTGCTTGCATGAGAAAAAGATTATGAGTATGAAGTATAGGTCTTGTGTGCATCATGGTGAATGTCAGTGAAGCCCGAGTTATGTGTCAAGATCGCTGTAAATGGATAAGTTTGATACGGCAACAGTAAGTAAATAACCAGTTAAAAATTTATCTGGTAGTTTGTATTTCTTTGTGGAGCTAACCTCTGAATCTCGGAGAACAGCTTAGTGATGTGTGTGTGTTCATCGGTCAGGATTTTTTGATATTAACTACAGTTCTTAACAGATGGAGCCACGGTGGCCATGTGTTCAATATGGCGTGGGACATGAGGCCGACGCAAGAAATCGCTTCTCTCACTCACTCGCACTGTGATAGCAGGGCTGATACCAACTGGCTGGCCTCCAGATGATGACCCTGGGTGGGTGGAAAGCTGCTTGGGGCAATCTACTTTGGGAACGGCAGAGGTGTGCATGAATGGGTGTGTGAGGGGAGTTTGTAAATAGAGGGCAATGAGATAAGTTTGTTGTGAATAATTTAATTTTAGGCTTTTAAACGTTTTGTTCAGATGTTTTGGTGTTTGTAAATAGGAAGTTTGTTTATGGTTTCTGAATGTTCATGTACTTAGGGTTTTTTTTTTTTTTTTTTTAAGCCAATTAGGTGACCGGTTAGGGTTGTTCAAGTCATTGTAAATATAGGGTTTTTAAAGTATAAAAGAGGTTTCTTGGACCAACATTTCAGTTCTGCAGTATGGGTTGATAAGTTGAACACTAAGTCAAATAAAAGAACATGTTGAAGACAACATTAAAACCACCGCACCAAAGGCCAATAACCAACCGTGGATATTAATATGGAAGTTAACGTGCAGAGAAATGTCAACTTATCTGAGAGAACGGACCTACTGGTAAGGGTAAGTTCACTCTCATTACTCTTATTAAGGTAATTGTAAGCACGTAAATTTTGATTAGTTATAGTGATACTGTGACTTGTCAAACAAAGAATTAATTGTTTTTAGTTCATATTTTAATAAATATATCATTCAATCACAGTATGACACCCACTGGTTAAATAGGAAGCTATGGAGTCCGGACATCGTGATTTTTAACGAACCTTTTTTAAAAACGTGAGGAACAGAAAAATGACGGGATTTCTGTGATATCTTGCCAAGAATTCATTATAATAGGCCACGTAGTGACGTTCAAGGGTTAGAAATAACGATTTGAACCGATATTAGTGTTAATTAGCATTTCTGTCGTTCCTACAGTGAGATAAATGGGAAAACAATTATACTACCCACAATTTATTGAAAACTACATGACCTGTAATATTTTAAGCGTAACACATTAATATCAGGGATTTTCTTCTGAATGCATTTGTTTCGCTGTAACACAAATAGGAAACAGCCGCGTCCAAGAACTGTTGCTATTGTTACTGAACGCTTGTGAATATACACTTAGGAAGAATAAATAATATGTAATTACTGTTTGCTGGGGTTTTAGCAGCATATTTTTCAAGATTCATGGCATTCAGATGAAAATGCATTATTTCTGAAACCAACCAACTGGCAAGAAGTGCATTATTTCTGAAACCAACCAACTGGCAAGCCACGCATACGTGGTTTGTGTGTGCATCACAAACTCCTAAAGGTTTTCTGAAGGAAAGCGTACCTTCGATATAAAAGGAAAACTAATGTAACATATAATTTTCATAAAATAATGGTAATTCAGCATAACTTAAAACACAGCATGGACTTAAAACAATTAAAAATACTATCATTAACTGCCCCAAAACCTGAGTTCTGCTCCAAAATGCAAATATTCTCGCTCCAAAACCCAACGTTTCTTCTCCGAATTGCATATTTTCCCGCTCCAAAACTTGCTCCAAAACATGGTAAAGGCACTAACACCTCTGAAGGTGTAGCTATATAAATTCTTGATAGTTGCAGGTGTAAGGGGAGGGAGGTTGCTCTGAAAAAACATATACTCGTCCACATTCCAGCAGCGACTGATCAGCAGCGTTAAGTATGACAAAGAGTTGAAAATACGAATCAATCTCGAACGTTATATGAAATAAGTCGGGATTCGTTCATTGGTTGCTGATTGCACTTGACTTACTTTATTTCTGTTGGAAAACTAGAGGCGGGGGGATTTGTTAAGAGAAATTGGAAACCTCTCTGACAAAAAAATTCTTTTGAAGGGGGGGGGGACAGATTATGTGTAAAATTTTCACTACTTCTGTCTGAAAAGGGGGGAAACATGACTTTAAAAAAAAAATCGTATTTTTGGCATCAAAATCATATCATACTGCAGCATGATTTATCGTATTAAATATGATAAAATCGTACCAGTTGACAAGTCTACAATTGCATACATCAAGGGGTGTGAACAATAAACCCGGAAAGAAATCGTCAAATACTGAGGAAAAGAAGATGACTGAATTGAACAGGAGAACGAAGTGAACCTCAACCCTCAAGTGTAAGATCAAAGTGCACTCAGCGACGCTGCACAATGAACGTACCATAACTTTACGATAAATACATTAGCAGTGAAACTCGCAAACAGCGCCGTGAACTTGCTGTTGTATATATATTTTTTATAATTCTCAATGTCTTTTACGTATATTCATGCTTAACAGATGGCGCCAGATGCGCACGGCAATGCAGACAGACGCTCTGTGTGTGACGTAATAGCGTGACATTCTGGGATTTGCCTCGGACAAGAGAGGCCATGTAGAATTCAGAGCGAAGAGCTCATTGTGTTTCACCTTCTGTTTTTATAATAAAGTTATGTTTTAGAATAGTGTTATGTAAATTAAATGTAAAGTAGTACTGTAGTGATGTTACGACAAAACCACTGCGAAACAAAGAAATGAATCACATCACTTGTTCCCAACCCCTCCCTTCGCTATCACAGTCAGGGTAGTGATGTGTGCCGCTGTCACAAATGCCCCCACCACCACCAATTGCCAATCGAAATGCAAAACTCCGACGGCATGGATAGTTCCCATTCCAAAAATAGAATGATGGTCGGCATTGTTTCTTCCTGTGTGTGGGGGGTGGAGGTTGCAGCCTAACTTGACATTCCGCTTTCTCATGATCTCATCTTACTTTTAACTAGAAAGGTTCTGTGTCCATGAGAATGTATTTGGTTGTCTTTTCTCCTCTCCTCCGCATCCATGCACACTTGCTGTCCTCCATCCACCCCCACTTTCAGGTGGGGGAATTTGTTATGCTGGCACACGTTCGCCCGTGAACACCGACTGACACATGGTTTTGGCCTTCACAGATTGTAGTCATCACAGGGAGTTCGTTGACTAGAGAGGAGTTTTTCTCTCTTAACTGCCATAATTAAATACATCTTGCAATTTTTTTCCCTTGCTGAATTTGTGATCAAAAATAAACTAATTACAATTAGAAAACACGAAAAAAAAAAGAAGTGCTTTTCTCTGAGTGCAAAAAAGAAATTTTTAATAACTAAAATGCTTGTCGCCAGGAAGAAAATTTTTGTCGCCACAGAGCCCTGGCTCCACAAAGAAATACAAACTTCTCCATTTACAGCGATCTTGACATACAACTCAGGCTTCCCTGACATCCATCACACGACGTACACAAGATCATCTGTACTTCATACTCATAATCTTTTTCTCATGTAGACACTCCTGAATCTGATCCTCCCATGACTTCCTTGGCCTTCCTCTGCCTTTTCTTCCTGCCACTTGGGCTAAAAATATTTTCTTAGTAAGCATCTCATCACTCATTCTTTCAACATGGCCTAACTTTTGAAGCATATTAGTCTCCACCTTGCTAACAACATTTTGCTTCACATTACACAACTGCAACACATCTTCATTCCTCACACAATCAGAACGTGCCCCCCCCCATAAATAACGCATTTCTCCAGCACATAAATGACTCCTATGTTTCTTCTGTAGTACCCAGGTTTCACTGCCATACATCAGAGTAGGAACAATTACACTTTCATACACAGCCATGCTTGGACTCTCTTGAGAACCCATCATTCCTGTGAAAACCTCCCAAAGCAGCCATAACTTTCAAGAAGAAATCACTTGCATACTAATTTTACCATCCAATTTGTTCTCTCTGTCAAACATGCTTCTTAAATACACAAACTCATTCACCTGGTCAATCACTGTGCCATTTAGATTTACATTACATTCAGTACTACCAGTTCTTCTCTCAAAAACCATAACTTTGGTTTTTCCCTTATTTATACTCAGTTTGAAATGTGAATTTAGTCCACTTAGATAATCAACATATGTATATATCAATTGAAGCTACAGTTTTCAAAAACAACAATAATAAAACTCATTTCTTTCAAAAATACAAAAAATGTTTATATAATTTATGACTACAGAACTATTGGTGTTGAGATAGAATAAAAACACCAACGTTTACCACAATCAAAGGCTTATTACGCATCGACTATAGTTTCGCAGAGCGTTTGGCTCCGCTTCGTGAGGATGAATGAAGCGTAAACATTCAGATCTTTGTGACATCATCAGAGTTCTGACAGTCATGGTTTTAAGTGGATTGTTTCCACACACTTGAAAGAAATGGAGTTGATGTCGTGTCATTGACAAGCCATGAAGAGTTCCGATATATGTGGAAAGCTTCTAATACATTAAGCTTGATAGTTGAATCAGGTTTATCAAGGAGTGTAGCGTTTCAAAACCAAAATTTATGGTTATTTTCGTGACAGTGTTGGGCTATGGACGACCCCTTCAGTTCATAGTTCCATACGCAGTTCATGTGTTCCTTCACACAGAAATTTAAAAGCCCTGTGGGTCTGTCCTTTGTATGAAAGTCCACATTCACAAGGTATCTGATAAATTCCCCAGGAATTCATGTCTTTGATGTTGTCTGTTAATCCGTAAAAAAATTATCTTGTTTATGGATTTGAAAATAACTTTGAAATGAAAACTCTTGAGAATTTTTGAAATTCCGAAGCAACTCAGGAGCAAATGGGATAACTGCCCAATTCTCTTGAAGTGGGTGGTCTATTGGCGTGAGCGAGCAGACAGGCTTCGGTTTCCTAAATTTTTGGACTGCTTCGTCTATAATGGAAGAGCTATATCCTCTGTGTACTACAATTTGTTTAAGAAAATCAAGCTCTTTCTGCAAGAAATCCTCAGTTGAGCATATATGTATTGCACGATATATGTATGTGTAGAAGACAGATTTTTTGTTTCCATGGGTGATTTGATTTTGCATGTGGATGTAAGGAAACGGCAAACGGTTTTTGATAAATTGTTGTAATAAAGGATCCTTCAGAGTGTGACACAAGGACATCAAGGAATGGTAAACGGCCATTATTTGCAGTCTCGTATGTGAATTGTATATGAGGATCAATTGAATTGATAAGTTCAACTAATTTAGGTATTTCCGAATTCATGCCATTCCAGAGAACAAAAATCTACATATCGAATCCACAGATCAAATGTAACAAGCTGAAAGAGTTTGTCCTCAAAGTGATTCATATAGACTTCGCATAAAATAGGCGACAGTGATGTCACCAAGATTTGAATGTTTACGCTCCATTCCTCCTGATGAAGCTGAGCCAAATGCTCTGCAAAACTATTGTCGATGTATAATAAACCTTTGATTGTAGTAAACGTTAGTATTTTTAGTCTACAAAAAATGTGTTGTTTGTCCTTACTGATTTCTAATTGGAGTCTGCAATTAAACAAGAATGAGTATTAATCAATGAGTTCTAACATTTAAAATTTTCCATACGACCCTTTCCATCTCAATTCAGGCAGAGGATGTCAGTTGACCACCTCCAAGTTTTTTTAAAAAATTATGGTAGCTACTCCTAATAGAGGTATGAAGTACTGCAAAAGGATTTTTCACAAAAATTTTTTTTTGGTCGAGCTACAGCATTTTGAAAATAGGCAAAAAATACACTCGTGACAAAAATAATGTGAAACACCAAAATTTTAAATGTATACTGCTCCTGTATTATAACAGGTAGAGACTTGATTTTTTTATTTTTTATTTTGAAGCTATTGAATTGGCCTTTCTTTATGTTCAGAGAAATTGATCAAAGGTATATTGCTAGATGTAAAAAAAAAGTCTATATTTATTATAAAACATTTTAATTTTCCACAAATTTAGGATTTTTTTCTTTTTTAAGAAAAATACTTATCAGGTGAGTAAGTGTGCCAACCTGCACTTCTACTAGGGTTGTCTTAGTAGTAATTTTATTTTTATCCTGTGATGCATGCAACTCATAAAATTAATTGTTAAAATATACAAAATTTCAAAAAATGAACATTTTTTGAATTGCAATATCTCAAAAACTGCATTTTTAAAAATTCTGAAATTTTGTCCAAATAATGTCCTAATGGTAGGTAGTTAACTGGGGGAATCAGGTTACTGGATTTTTGCCTTGAAATTTTCCTATAATTTTTTGAAAATGCACTTCTCTCCTGTTCGAACCTCACGGTTGGGTCATTATTAAAAAAAAAAAAAACTTTGAAAGATATTCCTGAAAAGTTTACCTTAGTATATATTCCAAATTGCAGTGTCAATCTATATTTTAAAGTCATTTTTATGATTTTTAATAATTGTCACCTATGTACATGTTTAATTTTTTTAAATCCATAGTCTATACACATACAATACATTATCTCAGTTGCAGTTAAGATTCAATTTCTATTTACATAAGAAAAAAGGCCTAAAAATAATAATCAGCTTACCATCATAACTACAAATTATTCAAACTGAGAAAAGCTGCTGGATTTTATTGATTTCCTTCTTATCAAAGGTATGAAGTCGTGCAGAATGTCCAACAGGAGTTGGGGCATTCACCTTTAGTGTAGTACATTTTTTAAGGGCACTGGACACTTGACCTGTTTTCTTGCCACATTCTTCTGGCCACCAAAAACCTCTGGCTGGTCCATGAGGGTGCGTGAAAAATACTGTTATGTCCTCGAATTCTTGAGATATGTTTGTAATCTGTCCCATCCATCCACTAGTTATCGTCATAAATGCATCCTATAAATTCTTCTATTTGAAAATCATTCACAGAAAATGGGTTCTTTTTTTGTTGGCTTGAAAATTGCACTGCTTTATGTGGGTGCCGAACTGTTCTGGCCATTGATGGTTTATTTCCTAGTACTAACCAGGAATGCTGTGACTGTATTTCAACAACAGATTTTACTGTATCCCACTTTTCTACTTTGCTGGTTCAATAGGATTGAACTTCACAAGTTGTGAGAAGTAGATGTTTAGTCTTTGGGATCAAGGGGGAGACAGTTTCAACAAATGAAGGTGCATCTCTTATAGCTTGTGAAGCTTCTTTCTGTAAGTTGAATTTAGTAGCAAAATGTTTGCACAGGCCACCCACACCATCACATGCACCCTTGCATTGGCCTGTGGCTGAGAAGATCCACTTCCTTGTTACATTTGGGTCCCCCTTCATAAGTTCATAGAACTGATCTTTGTTTTTGAAGTGTCCGCTGCTCCATCTGAGATGTAAACAATTGTTTTAAATTCTTCCAAAGGACAAGTCTTAGCAATTTAACTTTTTATGAGCAGAATGACATACAGAGCATGTGCTGTGTCATGGCTTATATCATTGCATGCTACCACAAAAGACTTAGTCTCATTTGGAAAGTATGCAATGCATGTAAAGAGTGAGATCTGGACATTGTTTGCCAGTAGTAACTTTGCACTTCATCAGGTAGAATTACAGATCAGTTTTGAGCAAAGTCAAAGTGCAACACCAACACTGGACTATGTGCTGTAGACTGTTTAACCTCTGCTATCCCATTTCTCTGGATCCGCTCATTATAAATTACAGAAGAGTTTCTTCCCTCTCGATATCCCCCACCTTCAGTAGCTCTTATTTTTATTGACTCCCCTAATGACTCTCTAGCAGCCTTAATAGGTGTTTCACAGTATTCCATAAAAATTGCACCCGGCAGTACCATTTTCAGTGCCACAGCTTTGGAAAATCAAACCTTGAAATCATATCAGCTGCAGTTTACCCATGAGTCAAAAATTGCCCAAGTTTCATAAAATCATTCACCACCATTTTCACGGTTACTAATTTTTTCTTGCCATTTTCGGATTTAGTCACATTTGGCGACTTGGTGAACGCTTAGTGCGAGCCCTGCCGGGAATTGTGTTCTCCTGCTATTAAAAATTTACTAAATAATGTTTACAGTTCTCATTTTTTTTTTTAAATATGTAAGAAAATTTCAAGGCAAAAATCCAGTAACCTGACTCCCCAGTAAACTACCTACCATTAGGACATTATTTGGACAAAATTTCAGAATTTTTAAAAATGGTATTTTTTGAGATATTGCAATTCAAAAATGTTGATTTTTTGAAATTTTGTATATTTTAAAAATTTATTTTATGAGTTACAAGCATCACAGGATAAAAATAAAATTACTACTAAGACAACCCTAGTAGGGGTGCAGGTTGGCACACTTACATGCACCTGATAAGTCTTTTTCTCAAAAAAAAAAAAAAAGTCCTAAATTTGCTGAAAATAAATTTTTTTTAATAAATATAATTTTTTTTGCCATCTGCCAACATTCGTTTGACCAATTTCTGTGAATTTGAAGAAAGGCCAATTCAATAGCTTCAAAATAAAAAATAAAAAAATCAAGTCTCTACCTGTTATAATACAGGAGCAGTATACATTTAAAATTTTGGTGTTTCACATTATTTTTGTCACGAGTGTATTTTTTGCCTATTTTCAAAATGCTGTAGCTCGACCAAAATTTTTTTTTTATGAAAATTCCTTATGCAGTACTTTCTATTAGGAGTAGCTACCATAATTTTTTCAAAAAAATTGGAGGTGGTCAACTGGCACATGTTGGTCATGCCTGCCTGAATTGAGATGGAAATGGTCATACTGAGTATGTATAACATAATTTTTCATTTACAAAACTCTGAGGATTTTTTTGTTTTTTTTTGTTTTTTTTGTTCTTCAGTAAAACCCAGATGGGTTCGGCTTTTTCAAACCCTGGAAATTATAGCAAACAAAGCAGGACTGTATAAACACACATTCTAGAAATTTGAATGTTTCATAAATTGGAGTTTTGAAAATATGAAGTGTGTTCAGAAAGTACTTAGACTATATAATTCAAAATACAGAATACTTGCAAGCTAATTTTTACAAAGTCCGTTCAAAAGGTTCCCAAACTTTTTTTTTTTTTTTTTTTTTAAATTTTTTCTGGCTTCCTGCATGCTATTTACTTTTATTTCCTTCAAAGTACTTCCTCCACAGTTGATACATCACTTCTAGCGTGTTTTCCTGTTCAGGAAACATTACTTGAAGGCTTGTTTCGAGTCTGTGTGCCGCTCCATTGGAAATTTTCTTTTATGCTGTTTAATATAGCAAAATGATTACCTTTTAGCAGAATTTTCAACTTAGGGAAGAGAGAAGAGTCTCCTGGAGCAGGATAAACTGAATTAGGTAGCTAGGAACGATTATTGTACTGTGTTTTGTAAAAAAGTCACAAATCAATAGCAATGCATAAGCTGGTGCATTGTCGTGGTGGAGCATCCATGACTTCTCTCACCAAGCTTTACGGCGGTTCCTCCAAACACTATCACGCAATCACTGAAGAACATGACAGTAAAATTCTTTGTTCACTGTTTATCCTTGAGGGACAAACTTATGGTGTACCATGCTGTTACAGTAAAAAAAAACATGATCAGCATCACTTTGACCTGACTTGTGCCTATTTCAGTATGTGCGAACTTTGTGAAACCCACTGAAAAGATTGGTTTTCCACATCATATCCATATACCTAGGTTTCATCACTGGTTATAACATTATTTTAAAAATCGTCATTGGCATTAGCATGATCCAAAAGTTTGACTGATGGTGATGCGTTGGTTTTTCTGGTTGTCAGCAGAGTTGTTTAAAAGTAAAATGTATATGCGTACACGACCAATGAAATAGAAAACTTGCTGCAAACCACGATAACAATAGAATAAAATAATTTAAAGAAAACTTAATAACACAATACATTATTAGAACATTACAGATTCCAGTGAAGATAAAATAAGTACATTACAATTGAATGTGTAGCAATGTGTGTGAAATAGACCTTTTTGGCAAAATATTAAAATATTGGACTTAGAAACTTCCTTTATTATAAAGCTGATGTTGAGAAATGGCTTCCTAGTTTCTTAATTCAATTACTAATCTAAAACAACTATTATGGGAATTTTACTAGGAAATTTTTTCATTTAAATTTTAAATTTTCGGAGAAAACCCTTCTCCTTCTTCAGGCTGTCTTTTTGTTGTCACTTATTCCTGTCCCTATTGCGGTTACGGTTAACCTTGACGGTTTAGGTTATTTTTCATCAAATCCTGCCAGATGTTAGGCAGGGAAAATCCTTTGCAGTCATTGATGATGGAATTTTGATTTTTCTCAATCTCTATTTCTTCTTTCAGCTTTCTTTTTGAAAAATGCTTTGGAAACTGATGACTTTAAGGGAATTCCAATCCATGCTGTGACTAGTTTCTCTAACATGCCTATCTAATCCAGTCTTGTTGGAGCAATTCTTTATAGCTGCTTTATGCTCTACTGTACGAGTTTCTAGTCTGCGACTTGTTTCACCTATGTAAGATAGTCCACAACTACATTTTACTTCATAGACTACTCCTTGCATTTTTAAAATGTCTTCTTCTCTTTGAACTATTTTAGGGAAATTTTTTTAACTTTGTTCTCTAAACTTGGAGCTAGCCTAATATTGTACTTCTTACTAATTCTCTTTAAAGACTCAAATGAACCTTTGTGATAAGAAATTTTTCTAGTGAATTTTACTTGTTGCTTTTGCGGGTTCTTCGTACCATTAAAATTCAGAAGCTTCTCAATTTCTTCTTTAGGATAGTTATTTTCTGCAAGTATGACTTTAAGTTCTTCTTTATGGGCTTCTTTTTTATCTGCTGTAGAAACTATTTTATTAATTTTTTTCTAAAAACTGACTTGCTACATTTTTATATTTATAAAATAGTATATTTTATAAAATAGTTTCTACAGCAGATAAAAAGAAGCCCATAAAGAAAAATTTAAAGTCATACTTGCAGAAAATAACTATCCTAAAGAAGAAATTGAGAAGCTTCTGAATTTTAATGGTACGAAGAACCCGCAAAAGCAACAAGTAAAATTCACTAGAAAAATTTCTTATCACAAAGGTTTATTTGAGTCTTTAAAGAGAATTAGTAAGAAGTACAATATTAGGCTAGCTCCAAGTTTAGAGAACAAAGTTTAAAAAAATGTCCCTAAAATAGTTCAAAGAGAAGAAGATATTTTTAAAATGCAAGGAGTAGTCTATGAAGTAAAATGTAGTTGTGGACTATCTTACATAGGTGAAACAGGTCACAGACTAGAAACTCGTATAGCAGAGCATAAAGCAGCTATAAAGAATTGCTCCAACAAGACTGGATTAGATAGGCATGTTAGAGAAACTAGTCACAGCATGGATTGGAATTTCCTTAATTAAAGGCATCAGTTTCCAAAGCAATTTTCAAAAAAGAAAGCTGAAAGAAGGAATAGAGATTGAGAAAAAATCAAAATTCCATCATCAATGACTGCAAAGGATTTTCCCTGCCTAACATCTGGCAGTATTTGATGAAAAATAACCTAAACCGTCAAGGTTAACCGTAACCACGATAGGTACAGGAATAAGTGAAAACAAAAAGACAGCCTGAAGAAGACGAAGAGTTTTCTCCAAAAATTTTACAATTTAAATGAAAAAATTTCCTAGTAAAATTACCATAATAGTTGTTTTAGATTCCTTTATTAGTCTTGTTTTTATAAGGTTTATATGTCCGAAAAACAGTTCAATCAATGAACCTACAAAAACTATGAATAGCATTTCCAACAACTTAATTAAAAAATAGTAGACTCACAAAATACATAAGGAAAATATTTTAATTTAATAATTGGCCATTGCAAGAGGAACTTGCCAATAAAATTTAAATTCTTTCTGTGTAAACGAAATTTTTCATATGGTTCCTAAATGTTGAGAGCAGGCCTTTATAAAATCTATAGGCCAGAAATGTCTGTAAAACAAAACTCAGAAGATGTGAAAAATAATTGAAAGTTCTTAAAGTTAAAATAGAATTAAGCATATTAATCTGAGTAAGAGTAAATGTTTTAATTGCTGTAGATAGCATTTTATTATTATTGTTATTTGTAATCTACAAGCAAAAACTATCCGCAAAATCTGCTAAAAATCTGGAAACTATCCGCATACATCTACAATCTGCTACTCTGGTTGTCAATAAGAAGCCTTAGTACAAATTTTGCTTCCATGCGGTGAGAAAATTCACTGCGTGAAAGCAAAATTCAATTTTTCTAACTGAAAAATTAACATGCACTGCGTGTTCAGAATTTGATCATACAAACCAATAGAGATGTTGCAATACTTCGCAGTCTCTTGGACTGTAAGACGACGATTAAAATTAACAGTCTGACACACTAAGGTGACTTGATCATCATCTTTGACGTCAACAGCCGACCTGATTATGGATCATCCTCTATTGACTGCCAATCATTTTAAAAGCATTGGTACCAATCATAACACTGTGTATGATTCGTACACTTATCACTACAAATTTGCTGCAACATTTCATAAGTTTCAGTTAACAATTTTGTGTGCCCAGAAGAAAATCTAATATTCACACACTACTCACAATGATCAGCCATTTTGAAAAATCATGAACCGCACCTCATACACTCATAGACAAAGCCTTACTGAACAAAAAGTTAATAAGACAGAGCATTGTGCTTAATATCTATTTTTAGAACAAGAGCCCCGCTGTCACATGGCACCTGCAGGATTTCAATGCAACTTCAAACTTCCACCTATAGCCAGAAGTTTGGAAACTTTTGAACAGACCTCATATGTGTCACCTTCAAAAGATTCTGCTTCTGAGTTAATGCAGTAATCCCAGCATTTCTGTCACTTCATAATCACATTATTTGTCTTTTGGGCTATGTTTAGTTCCTGCATCACATTCTCATTTATTCTGTCTACACTGATATATTCATTCCTTAAAAGAATTTTTCAGTTCTGGAAGCAAAAAGAAGTTTCAGGGTGCCAAATCAGATGAATAAGGCAGGTGTGATACCACTGAGTTTTTAATGTTAGGTCAGGAACTTCTACCTCAATTGTGCTGAATGTGCAGGTGCATTATCATGATCCAAAAACCAGGCTTGAGGATTCCATTGTTTTGGCCATTTGTACTGAATTTTTTCCCCTTAGTCCTGTGAAAACCTTTTTGTAATAAGTTTAGTTTATTATGTGTTCCATGTCAGGACAAATTCAAAATTCATTGCACCTGTAATTTTGAAACTTCAAGGAAATTATTACAGCTGCAGACCTGCCAACTGTTACGATTTTATCATATTTAGTACGTTAAATCACACCTCAGTACGATAATATGATTTTGCTGCCCCAAATACGTTGTTTTTTAAACTCATGTTTTCCCCCATTTTTCTTCTTTTCAGACAGAAGTAGGGGGAAATTTATGCGTAATCTGTTTTTTCCCCTTCAAAGGATTTTTTCTTGGAGAGGTTTCTCATTTCTCTAAACAAATTCCCCTGCCTCTATTTCCCAACAGAAATAAAGTAAGTCAAGTCAAGTGCAATTGGCAACCAATAGACAAATCCTGACTCGTTTCGTATAACGTTTGAGACTGATTCGTATTTTCGACCCTTCGTCATACTTTAAAGCTGCTGATTGGTCAGCGCTGGAATGTGGACAGGTGTCTGTTTATTCGCAGCAACCTCCCTCCCCTTACACCTGCAACCATCAAGAATTTATATAGCTACAACTTACACCATCTAGAATTTATATAGCTGAAATAGGCTTAAAAATTATCAGCACACGTCATGTTACGATTTTTCTATTTGAGTTATGTTTTTTGGTTCTGAGAGGTTGGTAGGTCTGCAGCTGTGCTCTAAACTTTGTAGTGCATATTGCATACTTAGTGTAAGTTTGGGGGAATATTCAAGCTTATATGGCTAGTCTAGTTTTTCATTATTTAAATGAAATGTCCAGTTTTGGCATTATTTTTATGCTTTTTCCACTTGTATTTTAGTGATTTTATACGCTGAGTGGCCACTTTATTATGACCACCTCCTCAGTACTTTGTTGGGCCACCTTTTGCCTTTAATACTGCGTCGATTCTTCGTGGCATGGACTCCACGAGAGGTTGATAGGTGGTTTGTGGAATCTGAGACCATGCTTGATGAATAGCACTTTCCAGTAGTGTGAGATTACAGAGTTGTGGATCCAGCTGTCTGATGGCTCGTTCAACTTCATCCCACAAATTCTCAATGGGGTTGAGATCTGGAGATTGTGGGGACCTCCTAAGCAAAGTAAACTCACCTGCATGTTCCTGAAACCAATCCTGTACAATGCGAGCACTATGGCAGGATGCATTATCTTGTTGAAAGTAGCCATCGCCATTGGGATAAACCATCCACATGACAGGATGCACTTGGTCCGCAACGATGTTTAGATATGATGTGCCAGTCAGACGTTGATCAACACGAATTAAAGGGCCCAAAGCATGCCAGGAAAACATTCCCCAAACCATAACGTTGCCTCCACCAGCTTGAAGGTTTGTAGCAATGCATTTGGGGTCCATGCTTTCGTGCTGTTTCCGCCAAATCCTCACTCGGCCATCGACATGGTGCAACTGAAAACGTGATTCATCGGACCACATAATTTGTTTCCAATTATCGACTGTCCAATCCTTGTGCTCCTGTGCAAACTGGAGACGTTTTCTCTTGTTAACAGCAGACCGCAAAGGCGTTCGAACAGGCCTTTGGCTGCCATATCCCATCTGATGCAGTGTACGGCGAACAGTGCATGCAGAGATCATTTGAGGGTTCCTTGATTAAGATGGTATGTAATTTGCTGCATTGTTGCCCTTCTGTTGTCTGTTACCAGTCTGGACACTCTCCGTTCCGCCCGAGCAGTCACTAGTCAATGACGACCACATGTTGCATGTAGAGACCCAGTTTTTGTGCTGACAGTCCAGTCTTTAAACACTTTAACAACAGCTGCTCTGGAACATTTCACGAATGCGGCGGTTTCGATGATATCGCTCCATGGCTCCGAGCTCCTACAATCATCTCACATTGAAAGTCCGTCAAATTGCATTTTTTACCCATCTCGTCACCCAAAAATCACTTCTACTACTGTCACAAGCACTAAGCTTTCTCTTTTTATACTAGCATCGCCCTCTGGCGGCAACAGCGTGCAGCCATAGCTCATTTGCTTAAAACTGTCAGGTGGTCATAATAAAGTGGCCACTCAGTGTATATGCTAAATTTTTAAGCTTGAAATCTGGCATGATATTTTTTCTTTGCATTGTTTACTAGTAAGTAGCAAAATCTGTCAAAATTACTCTGCAATTGCATGTGATAAAACAGTCTGTGAAATTGGAATATATATTGTAAATTTTATTTTTACAGGAAAAGTTTACTGTTAGCTGTAAAAGATCTTTTAGTGTCTCCAAAAGTGAATTTGGTTCTTGTGAAGCCTTTAATTTCTTGCTACAAGAAGCTAGAATCAAACATTCAGGAATTTATACAGAAACTAATTGAGGTAGTTGCTGAAATTAGGGTACCACTTACTGTTGAAGAAAAGTCATTGGATTCAGATGTTGTTCATGGTATTAAAATGCAGGTGAGCTTCTGTTTAATTTTCTTCTCACTAAATTAGAAAATGCATTTATGCTTCATTATGAACTTTTTAGTGCATGAATTATTGGAAAATATTAATAATAATGATTTTAATTCTGATTGGGTTTGAATTGAGTAAGCAATGGGCCATTACGTTTCAGTCTATCCAGTTTTTGTTGAAAACAACATCTCACATCTTGAAATTTTTGTGACATGGGTACCACTGACTAAGAAATGAAACACAGCGGAATTATACCCTCCTGCACTATGTGCCTATCACAACACTGGATTTTAATTCATGCTCATTAGCTACAGCAAAACATTGTGTTGTTTTTGAAATTCTTATAAGACCAACCAAGATATATTACCAAGCAAAATTATTAGAAAAATCTACTGCAATAAAGTAGTATATCCAAATTTGCTCTGAGCATCAGAACCACTAAAATAAAAATGCATAAAAATTTTGGAGTACCTTTAGTTTCTGGAAATTCCCAAATAGCAGAGGGAGGTAGGCCAACCTAAAATGTGGCTGTAAATGATTCATGATATACCACGTCACAAAGAAAGAGACAGAAGAACTGCATGTCTTTCGTGTTCCAGTAAGTTACAGAAGTATTAATCCATTTTTTTTCTCATTAGGCTCCCATGTCATTTCTTGAACTCTATTCCTCACACAACTTAATACTTTATTTTCTATGCTCTTTCTGTGTCTTATTTACCGTATTTTCTTATAACACTGAAGTGCTAAACTTGATTTTACAAACATGCTGCTCTGAAATGTGGCTTATAACCATTTTTCTGTAACAAAGTTCAGCCATCATGCACAATACTGAAACAAGTTGTTTATGGCAGATGCTGTGTTATAAATAGTTTGAAGTGCTGACTGTTCATTGATTATTATCATGGGACCCTAGCAGTTGCACAAATGAATATCGAAACCTGCATTATTATATGTGAATGGGTAGTTGGAGAGTGGCAAGGATTCAATATGGTATTTTGTTTTGCATGCAAGTGGTTTATGATTGATTGTTTGGAAATCTTTTTTTAGGATTAAACAAAGTTTTATTTCTTTACTTTCTTTGCACTAGGGAGTGAGGGATTGTTTTTGGCCTTGTGCAGAGTACAGTCTGTAAACCCAACGGGAAAAACTACAAAATTGTACATGCTTCCACTATCGTGCACTACCTCACATGTTAAATTAAAGAGGTACCTTCCTGTTTCTAAACACAAACCACTGTGGTGTCAACCGCAGGCCTGAATGATATTCACCTCCTGGCACCGGGGATAGTAGACAAAAGCCCCACTGTGAAACACCTACAGTCTTTCACACACCCTTCCTCTTCCATAAAGAGGGTGTGAACATAGAAGAGGAGGCAAAAGTTCATCTTCCCACATATGCTTCCTCCTCCTCCTTCTCCTTTACAACTTTTTGATTTTTGTTCCATCAAGGATCACCATTTAATAGTATGAACTTTTTAAGAAACAGTGGCAAAAAAAGCTCTTAAAACATGCCCAATTTTCATTTCATATCAGTCTCACATGCCTTCAAATCATTCAGTCATTCACTGAGCATTTCAGAGTATCACCAATGTTTCTCCAAGATGCCTTTCAATCTTCATTCTCTTCCGTCGCGGGTATCTTTTGAATATTTCTGTTCTCCAGCAAAACTTCAGCTTCACTCATGATGCTAAAGCAGTATGACCAGATCCAATATTTGCACCTCTCATCACATGTGTATCCACAGCTAAATTGTTTTAGGCACTAATAATAAACAATAAAATCTGTTACACTTCTTTGTTCCAAAGCATGATTCTTCCACACAGATGTGTAAATGTGTTTGCAGTTGGAAAATGTATTTTGTAAACTCAACCCATTCTCTATGCAAAATTCTTATTAAACCAGATGTGCCAACTCTCCGGATTTAGGCAAGAGACTCCGGATTTTCAGTCCTTCCTCCAGATGGATATCAAATTCTCCTGATTTTCACAAAGAATTAGCCGTTAGGATGGTCGAAATTCCATCAACCACCATGATTTTGAACCGCCTGTGAAATCTTTTTCTTTCTGCGTCGACACAAGACGGAATTACTATAATCAGTTTCGTACTTTTCCTCTCCACCTATCAGCAAAAAAGAAAGCTTCCCCGGTGGCGCAGTGGTCTAAGCGCTACCTTCTGACCAATCATTCGAGATGGTTAGGAAAAAATTTGCTTTAAGAAAATTTCTCCCAATCCGATTGTCATACGACGCCTTCAGCAAAGAGCTTGCCAGCTCTGGCACTAGAATGATGGGGAGCGTGAGTAGTTGATTGACAAATGGGAGCTGCCCTGTCTTCTTGCAGTTCAGTCTTTCAACCTCAACAGAGTCATGTGCATTCTAAGTGATGATAAACGGTTCAGTTGCAGTGAATTCACGTAAAGACAAAAGGGGAGTAGTTACAGTTGGCCTCGCCTTGTGACGAAAGGTGATGATAATACGATGCTTTTTGTCGTCTTTGCCTTCGCGCACATCCTAAAAAAGAAATGAAAAACAGTTGGCAGCTATTTTTCATTCCTAAAAAACGACGTGGGGTATTTTACGTTTTCATTATATTGCGGAATCGACGTACTTGAAAACGAATTTCAGTGAGGGGGGGGGGGGTTGATTTTCGCACTGTTTTTTTTTTCTCCAGAACTTTTAGTGGACCAATAATACTAATTATGGAAAATTGTTCTTATGTCTGGAAAATGTCGATAAAAAAATAGCGCTCATGTTATTTTATGAGCTGTAAAAATCTCCCGATTTTCAGATTTTGAAGGTTGGCATGTCTGTTAATTTTTCACCATTGTCATTCATACAAGGATCCTTAAACAGATGCAGAACTTTTCCCCTATTTCATTCTAAATATGTACTCTAGCAGTAAAATCCTGTGACTAGAATAATTTTCTCTTCAGTGCCAAATTGGCTTAAAGCAACTTTTTGCTGATTCCAGAAATCATCATCCTTATCAGAAGGTGGTTTAGATTCACTGGAAGAGTACATTGCTGCAATTACTGTTCTCTGAAACTTCATTTTTAAATGCAGACACAATATTCTCTCACTCGCACAACTATGGTGAATTAGGTTCATCTTTTCACTTAAAATGTCATGCACATGAGCTTGTCCTCTGTCACCATCCAATATGCCAAACCACATGTTCACCAGATACACTCACCAGTCCATTCTGTTTCTCTATTCAGAATCTTTTCTTTTTAGTTTCACCTTCACATAGCTCATCTAATTCATACTTATTCGTTTCTTCAATAAATCATCTAATTCATCTTTCCATTTATTCCTCTTGAATACCATATACAAATCTTGTGCTCACTGTTCTAAGATCTCTTTCTCATCTGCCATTTATGTTACATGCATGTTGTTTCTGTAGTGGACCAGCTTTCTCATGTATGGTAGGCCCACAGGCCCATCATATCTTACACTTAAGTCTTTTAGTGTCTTTGAGTCTTGAAAATCACAAAAACATCAGGAAGAGGAATGGGGTTGAATCAACCCACAACCGATATTTTCAGGTGACTGCCATCTGAAGATTTTGAACAAAACAAATTGAGTTGGATTCTTTTGGCCAGTGTCACAAAGAAATGACTTGTACCTCAACAATATACTAAACTTAATTCTACTTCACTTTCTTAGACCCATAGAGGTGCTAGTTGCAGGGCTGCCAGTGGCGACTAAATAGGCGACTATTGCTGCTATTTTTGATGACAGGCGACTATGGCTTCTATTTCTTACAAAAAACAGCCAAAAGCAATTATTTTCAGAAAAACCTTCAACTATTTTAATTATAAGGCTACTATTTTAAAAAAAAACCGTAATTTGTGTTGCATATATTGATGTGCTTGTATAACATCGGTTTCAATATTGATTCACGTGAATATCAACGTTGATATTGATATGTATATGTCAAATCCATGGTTCGTACACATCCTGGAATTCCATTTTCCTACCTTTTTGTCCATGCACGATGTTTTGTAGTGGAGGATTTTTCTCCTGACATAACTTATGTCTGAAAAATTTCCCTCCCCACTACCTGCAAAATGTGGGGGCTATCGGTTTTCTTGTTTACGAGGACTGAAGCTGTGTTATTAGCATCTTTTGCGTCATGCTTATGTTATCACTTTGTCTGTCCCTTCCGGGGAGACCATATCTCCGCAATTATTAGTTCGATTTGTAAAATTCTTTTTCTATTGGGGGAACTTAAAAATGTGAAAATGATGATCCATTCGTTCCAATTTTTTTCGATACACAACTTCACTGCTAGAGGGCATAAATGGAGATCGTATCGAGTTTAAAATGCATTTCCTTTCATATATTTGCTTCTAAATATCCAATTGAAAAAATCCTTTCGATGACATTTATATCGAAGACTATTTTAGTTAGTCCCTTTTTCAAATAATGCATAAATTTTCCGCTAAGGGTCGTAAAGGTAAATCACGATTTTCCCAATATCTCCGCTTCTAAAATTCAGATTTGAAAAAATCTTCCCGAGTCGGATACAGCTCTTGAAGTTGAAATGTTTTGCATACAAATTCTCATTTCTGGTAAAGAATGGTTTGGCCACCACGGGGCGTAAATGTTTATTTTGGCTTCTGATGTATTTTGCAACAAAATCTGAGATGGAAACTCGATTGAAAAAATTCTTCCGTGAACCGATACCGCTCAACTCGGAAAACTTTTTGAGAATACTTCCTGCTTAAAATAGTGCACAATTTTTCCACCAGGGGGTGTACACGTATATCTTATTTTTGTCCATATCTCTGTTTCTAGGAGTCTGATTTGAAGAAATTCTTTCTTTGTTGGAGAACATTTTTGGTGCGAAATGTTTCTCATAAAATTTCAAATATTTCTTAACACACAAGTGTGCCACTAGAAGGTGTAGGCTCACATTTCCATTTACAGCAATATCTGCGGACTAAAAACCCGACTAAAAAATATTCTCCTTCGATCAGATACCTAACTATGAAAACTACTTATTTGTATTTTCTTTACAAAATAATGCACAATTTCGCCGCTAGGGGGTGCAGGTATTTAATCTATTTTTCTTAATATCTGTACTTCTAAATGTCCGATTTAAAAAGTTCTTTTAACACCAGATACCATTTACCTTATGGAACACTTTAGATTTGTGTTTGAGGAGGTTTGTGGTTCACAATTCTGCCATTAGATGGTGTTTGTGTACTTCTGTTTACAGGCTATCTCTGCCTGTAAAAACCCTATTGAGAAATTTCTTTTTTTACTGTATGCCATTCGCTATAATAAAGATAGAGAGTGAATAAGATTTTTGCTACAATAAGAAGATCCTCTTCAAATAATGTACAACTTTCCCCCTAGGGGTTGTAAAGGTCAAAACGTTTTGTTGCTATCTCTGCTTCCGGGAGACGTATTTGAAAAGTTATTTTTCTTAGCATAGCTCTTGCTATGAAGAATGCTTTTCTCCTGTTTTCAACTTTTCCATTATGCAAAATTCTTCCGCTGAAACACATAGTTATATCATGTTTCCTTCTATATCTCTCCTTTTAACTGATTGATTTGAAAATCTTTCTGTCTCTAATACCTTCCTTCTGCTATGGGAAACATTTTTGCGCCATTTGTAAATTTTCGTAACATATTTTTTAGCCACTGGTGAAAGTAAATAGCAATTTGTGTGTGTGTGTGTGTGTGTGTGGGGGGTATTTTACCTTTACTGAAATTTTGTTATGAATACTTTATATAAAAATGTGCCATAAATTCAGATTGCTTTCTAATATCAGAAACTTAAATCTAGTTGTTTCTTAGTATTTTCTGAGCTTTTGTAATTAGTTTTTTAATCATGCCCAGCTAAACTGCCATGGTCACTAATGAATGCAATTGCACACAGCCCTTGGCATAAGGTTTTCCTGTTATTCTTTCATTTCACATTGGAAATCTTTGTGCATACTTTGTTTGCTGGCAAGTAAAAATTTAAAACATAGATACAGCATCGATATTATGTTGAAAATTCCTTCCCTAAATAATATGTAACACAAATACTTGCTCCCGTGATTATGTGTTTAAGAAATAACAATCCCTTTAGTCCTTTGAAAAAGTTCCAAATATTTCACCTTTCCTTACCCTTAAATTTCCAATGTAAGCATTATTTTAAAATAATTAAATATAAATACTATTTTATGTATTGATTGTGTGGTATACAAAAGCATTTCAAGAGTAATGCTGCATACCTACATATTTTTGAGTTTCATGTTGTTGTTTTTTCTGTAATTTGCTTCAATAATTGAACTAAAGCCAAAGTAGAATTTTTTTCTCAAAATCAGTGCAATATGATGTATATAAAAGTTTAGTAGATCTTAAACCTGGTCACGTTTTCAGTGACAGTTTTGGTATTTCAGTATTTACTTATGATTCTAAGTTTCTGATTAGCTGCAATGGACATCATTTTTAACATTCTGTATTAAGTTTGTCCAAGCGTGTAGGGAAGTCGTGTTTTGTAGGTTACAGGTTGAACAGACTTATGGTTTCACTATATTTTAAGTAAGAGCATTTGGATTGTATATCCTTGAAAAAAATCCGAAAGTCCTGTAATTTTGTGATTGAAAAAGCGTATGAACCATACGAATCGTTATCGATATGTCTTGTTCAGTTTATTGCTTTCTGCTTTATTGCAAACATCATGGAGGAAAGTCAATGGCAAGTATAGACTAGATCCACATGTGATTAAAGGAACAACCTATTCAAATCAAGATATTCCGCCAAAAAAGTGTCACGTTTTTCTGTTTGGAATACGGCAGAGATTTCCGTACGGTAGTGCCAGGAGCGAGCACATATCTTGCCTTCGCCATGTTAAAGACTGTTGTTTTCTGTGCTTACTGAAGTGTATTTGCAGTTTAAATGTATCAATTTCAAGTCGAAAATTTTGTATCTAGAATTTCATTAATGATAGGTTCATTGAAATAAATTTGCGTGATTGTTTTTATAGCTTTATTTTCCAAATGACATGGAAAATGCATGTTTTCGCCAACAGGCATTTAAACTCACTTTACATTATCTACAAACTGTTTAATATAAATTAAGAATTGTTCATTACGAAAAAATTAAGTGGTAATCGAAAAAACACCTGGTGAGACATTTGTGCGTATCTGTTAAAAATAACAAGACAGTACTTTTTGTCATTTGAGTAGGTTGTTCCTCTTATCACATGGGTTTAGGTATAGATGTACTTGTATGTATAAGAATTTATTCCAGACAGCAAAATTAGAATTGATCATTTTTGGAGAGACATATTGTATCAAAAGACATTTGGAGACTGGAAATATCCATCTTTGACTAAAGTTGTGAAAGCATGGCTTGCTTTATCACATGGCAACTTCGATGTAGAAAAATTGAAGCATTAAAAATTAATAGGGTAGTTCATAAAAGAAAATCCTCCCTAATTGATGCATTTATGCAGAAAACCTCAAAAAAGGAATAAATCTAAGGTTAACAAGGAAGCTTTTTTTTAAGCCTACTCTTATGCACTGATGGCAGTGGTATAAATTCACACTCAATTATTTGAAATAATTTACTGCATGTAACTCCTCCAAATTGCTACCATGGTATAAGAATAATGTAAACTTTAAAGAGGACCCCCCACCCCCCAGTAGAATTACTATATACACATGCTGTTGAAACGTACGATTAATTCAAACTGTGCCTCCAACTGCAAATTAAAATACATTTATTTACAATTAAAACACCATTTACAATAAAAAGGCAAATACTTTCAGGGATCTCATGTCCCCATCATCAGGCCTATGTGCCACGAATCATTAGGAGCTATCCCATATATATACATCACAAGAAAGCCCCCATCACACATCTGTTTTACATTCCTGTGTTGCCAACTTTAAAAGACACAAACTATAATGTTTAAAAATAATTATACAAGTCAAAGTTATATCTAAGTTTCATTCTCGATGGCTGTGAGGGTTACCAGCCGTCTCCATGAGTTTGGTATATAGGTAGGCAAGTCAAAATTACAACACTTGTTACCATATGAAATTATATGTAAACTTTCGGACACAAATATTGTACTTTTTGTTACATTTGAGCTGTGTTGGGACTTCACGGACAGAGGGCGCAGCGGAGGTGGCCAATGTCAGATGTGAGAAGATGGCGGACATGTTAGGACGTGTGGAAAGGGCGGAACAAATAATACGTCAGAGGTCGTAATGTAAGAACTGATATTAAGACTTATAACGTGAAAGAAAAAGAACGAAATCTTCAGCGTGTGTGAGAGTTTGTGTATTTACATCTAATTCGTATAAAATGATCTGCAATAAATTAGTAATATACCTTTGAAGTGCAACTCTCTTGGAATATGATGTTCTTGTGTATTCGACCGTGTGCATAGATGTTGGATGAAGAAGTTCCTGACTGCAGGAGGGCCAGTGTACGGACTCACGGAAGAGGTAAGAAGTTAAATATAAATACCTCTAATTACTGAAATTGAAATGGAACGCGAAAAGTAAGAACATTAATGGCGCCCAGCGTGGGGCTCTCTTGCAAATACAAACTGAAGGCAATATTTTCACCTATATTGAATTTGAAGTGTGAAACTGAAATTGCTTAAAATAAGTAATGGCGGAGGATTTAGACAAACTAAAAAAGAAAAGAGCGGTTAATCGCAGATTAACAACCATTGTTATTAATAAACTAAAGGAAGCTCTGGAAGAGGATCCCATTGAAAGGGAAGTTATCGAGAATAATTTAGCTCAGTTATTGATTAAAGAAGAAAATTTGATTTCTGCTGATGAACAAATTGAGTGAGTTATTCCTGTAGAAGAATTTGAAGACTATTATTGTGCTAGTCAGGAATACTACAAAAACGTGCTGTTATGGAAAACCAAAGCGCAGCGCTGTTTAACTATGATCGGAAACACTGAAGAAAGCGGCACGAACGAAACAGAGAATAGAACATCGCGGTCTTATAATATACACGGAACAGCGATAAGATTACTGAAATTAGAGCTTGCAAAATTCTTTGGAGATCCATCGCATTGGTTGGAATTTTGGGGTCAGTTTGATACGACCATACACTCAAGTGAGGGTTTAAATAATTTGAACAAGTTTAATTACTTGAAATCTTATTTAGGCGGAGCAGCTGCTATTGCAATATCTGGATTACCTATCACTGAAGCAAATTATGACAAGGTCATACAAATTTTGAAGGGTAGGTTCGGAAAAAAAAAGATGTTGTTATAAGTTCACATATGAATAAGTTACTGTCTCTACCACCTGTTAAGAGGTTAACAGACACGTTTGGTCTGCGGAAGCTGTATGATAATTGCGAAGTCCAATTAAGAAGCCTCGAATCGCTGGGAGTAATCTTCGACACTTATGGAAGTTTGTTGTGTCCCATGATATTGAAATTAGTTCCCAGTGAATTAGTACTAGAATTCAACAGACTTCGGGAAGCTGATGAGATTTGGAATATAGAAGAAGTTATGGAATTTATAAGAAAAGAAATTGAAAGTTGGAGCGCACCCAGGCAATTTGCTGAAACACAGAATTAAAACCGAATCTTTCTCAGAGTGTTAAGGCAGTAAACAATATGCCCATCAGATCTGATCACACGCGCGCAAAAGAATTCATGAAGCAAAATAAAACGTTTCCTTCGGCCGCCGAACTGAATGCTGCTGTAGAAAATAACCCAGAGTCCTGTGTAAAACGCGTTGAAGACAGATTGACTGCGGTCAACGTTCAAAGAAATAACAAGCATTGTGTTAGAGAAAGTTGTTTATTTTGTTCGTCGGATCATGATTTAGACAGATGTCCTTTATCAATAGGTGAAAAAAGACATAATTTATTGCGACAAGGAAGATGCTTTAACTGTTTCAAAAAATATCACTTGGCAAAGTTTTGTTTATCAAAAGATCGGTGTCAACTCTGTTATCGAAAGCACAATACCTTCATGTGCGATGCCGAAAGAAGCACCTCAGCTGTAAAACATATTGCACACGCATTTCAGCAAGAGGACGGTGTTCTGTTACAGACCATGACCCTAAAGGCAGTGGGAAAAACTAGTCGTAGCGTGGGAATTCTTCTGGACGGAGGCTCGCAACGGACATTTGTTATGGAAACTGTTTCTAAAGAGCTCAAGTTACAAGTGACAGGAGAAGAACAATTAACGATATTTTCATTTGCCGCGAATTCACCAGTAACAGAGAAAAGAAAAAGAGTTCGCTTGGTTTTAAAAGATGCAAGAACTGGACGCAGAATCAAGATTCAGGCTTTGGAAACAAATAA
This sequence comes from Macrothele yani, assembly GCA_039090855.1. Lineage (NCBI taxonomy): Eukaryota > Metazoa > Arthropoda > Arachnida > Araneae > Macrothelidae > Macrothele > Macrothele yani. The sequence continues at coordinate 57,499,384 of CM077019.1, read as the reverse complement.
CATTAGCGGTGCTTTGATAAGTACTCCAGGGAAAGAAATACGAAGTTATTGTGAAAAAGAAAAAAATGTTGTTAGCAGATGGAGCGGAAAACTGTAACAACTTAGAATTATCAATTTTGATTGGAGCTGACTATTATTCGAAGGTTGTAACCGGAAGAGTGCGTAGGATAACGCCATCCTTGGTCGCTTCACAAACTATTTTTGGGTGGACATTTAGTGGCACCTCAGCGCTGTCAAATGCATTGGCGTCACAGTCTGTCATTAATGTTATGAAAAATGCCACAAGTACAAGTAAAACTGACTGTGAAATGAACGAAATGTTGAAGAATTTTTGGGATCTTGAAACGCTAGGAATAAGGGAAAGTATCGACCAAACTGATAAAACAGAAGATAATCGCATTTATGAGGAATTTTGAGAAAATCTGAAAATGGAAGATGATAGATATGTGACACGGTTTCCGTGGAATCAACAAATAGAAGATTTGAAGGATAATTACAACTTGGCTGAAAAACGATTAAGATCGCTTGTTCGGAAGTTCAATAAGGAACCACAGTTCTACGAAGAATATAAGAAGGTTATAAAAATTATTTAAAGGAAGGAATTGCAGAGGAAACGAAGGATGATAGCAGCAATGTAATATATTACATGCCACATCAGTCTGTAATCAGGGAAAACAAGGATACCACTAAATTACGCGTAGTATTTGATGCGTCATCTCATGCCGAGAACTGTTCATCATTAAATGATTGTTTACTCGCAGGGCCAAACCTAAATCCCGATGTGCTGGATTTGTTGATCAGATTCCGTAAAAATAAGGTCGCTTTTACAGCAGACATTCAACAGGCATTTTTACAGATTGCTCTTGCCAAAGAAGACCGAGATGCAGTTAGATTTTTGTGGATTGACGAGGAAATAGATGACAGCGACTCCCTCAAAGTAAAAATACTACGAATGACTAGAGTCATATTTGGTGCGAAGTCAAGCCCATTTATGCTGGCTGCAACGCTAAGAGTTCACATAGACAAATATAAACAACAGTATGAGGATGCATACAAGCTACTGAGGAATTTTCTATATGTGGATGATTTAATTGGAGGAGCAACAGATGAAAATGAAGCAATGATATTATCAAAAGACGTTAGATATATTTTGAATGAGGGGAACTTTAATATGAGAAAATGGAGAACAAACAGTGAATCCCTTCAACAATTGTGGAATAATGAAGAAACTGATATTCAATGCGCTGCAAGCAATAAAGTTTTGGGATACCTATGGGATAGAGAGAAGGATATTATACAAATAGACGTTTCTGAAGTGATTGCATATATGAGAAAGAGAAAGGACAAGGTATGCAAAAGAGAAGTTCTGAAGACTGTTAGTCGTCTATATGACCCGATTGGTTTTTTAAATCCATTTACAATAAGAGGCAGAATTATCTTGCAAAATGTTTGGAAATCAGGTGCAAACTGGGATGCAGAATTGTCCATAGAACTGGAGAAAAATTGGAAAGATTGGTGCACAGAGTTATCACAGATGGAAAATGTTGACATACCAAGATATTATTTCGGAGACACCGAAGAAAGAGAATTGAGAAATATCAAGTTGCATTGTTTCACAGATGCGAGTCAAAAGGCTTATGGTGCAGTGATATATTTGAGATATGAAACCAAAGGTGAAATAAATTCAAGAAATGTGATTTCAAAGGCATGAGTAGCACCCTTAAAGAAACTATCCTTACCAAGGCTAGAATTGATGGCGGCGTTAATAGGAGCTAGACTAGCTGAATCTGTTGCAAGGCAACTGAAGCAGAAGTTTGATTTGACTTTACATTTTTGGACAGATTCCAGTACAGTTTTGCACTGGATAAAAGGAAATGCCGAAAAATGGAAGCCGTTTGTGCAAAATAGGATAAAAGAAATACAAGGGAAGTCCGATCCGTTATCATGGGCATACTGCCCAGGGAAAGGAGAATCCTGCAGGCTTACTCACCAGAGCAGAGAAGATTGAAACCATCAAAAGTAATAGTCATTGGTGGCATGGACCAGAATGGTTAATTAGAGAGGAAACATCATGGCCAAAATTACCAACTGACTTGTCCACAGATGACAGTGCAAGGGAAGAAAGAAAACGAAAGAGAGAAGAGACCCTTCAAGTAAGCTGTGTAACGGAAGAAGGGAGGACCCCTATTTTTGATATTAGAAAAAACAGTGAATTGAAAACTGTTCTTCGTGTGACAGCATGGACTCTAAGATTCGTACATAATGTTCGAAATAAAGACTCAAAAAGAACAGGAGTTCTGACAGTTGAAGAATTAAACTCAGCGGAAATTTATTGGGTTAAACAATCCCAGAGAGAGTGTTTTCCAAACGAAGTAATGCTTTGAACTGTGAACACGACATTTCTTCCGATTCTAAAATCTACACGTTTAATCCATTTCTGGACGACGACGGTATAATGAGAGTTGGAGGAAGACCACAGAATGCAGACTTGAACTGTGACCAAGTTCATCCAGTAATTTTGACAACCAATAGTTATTTGTCAGACCTATTAATAAAGCGAAGTCATATAAGGGTAGGACATGGTGGAGTTGCCGAGACTTTAGCACAAATCAGAGAAAGGTACTGGATTCTACGGGGATGGCAAAGAGTGAAAAGCGTTTTACATAGTTGTTTTAACTGCCGGAAATTTAAAACAAAACCTTTCGACCAAGATATGGCACCCTTACCACCGGACAGATTAAAGGAAGTTTCTCCTTTTGAAATATGTGGAGTGGACTTTGCAGGACCATTATTCACAAAGAATGAAAATAAGAAGGTTTACATCGCTTTATTCACTTTTGTGCAGTTACTCGTGCTGTACATCTAGAATTGGTATCTGATTTAACAGCTTGCAACTTTCTGTTTGCATTTAGAAGATTTTTAGCAAGAAGAGGAATTTGTAAGAGACTCTGTTCAGATAACGCGAAAACATTTAAAAGGGTAAACCGAGATTTAACCAAACTGTGGAGCATGGTTACCGATCCAGAAAATTTAAAGTTTTATGGAGAAACCGGAATAAGATGGAAGTACATTGTTGAAAGAACTGCATGGTAGGGTGGTTTTTGGGAGAGGCTCGTTCGCTCGATCAAAACATGCCTAAAGAGAATACTGGGAAAAGCTTCTTTAACATATGAAGAATTGGAAACTACTCTTGTTGAAGTAGAAGCGATCCTAAATTCCCATCCTTTGACATTTGTACATAGCGAACCAGGAGAGCCTGAATCACTCTCACCAGGGCATTTCTTAATTGGAAGAAGATTGACAACAATTCCTGATGAGAAACCAAGTTCTGAGGAATCAAAAGAAGCGACCTTACTAAGAAATACAAACACAGAGTACTAGTTATGGAGAGACTGTCGAGAAGATGGCGACAAGAATATCTTCTGGAATTGAAATCAGCCCACCAGTTGAAGATTGCAAAAAGGGGTTTAGAGGTGAAAAAGGATTCCATAGTTCATGTAAAAGATGAAAGATTACCTAAACTGATGTGGAAAACCGCTGTCATTGCCAAGTTCATGTGGGACGTGACGGAAAAGTACGTTCATGTACAGTGAGACTGCCTAATGGAACATTGATCAAAAGACCAGTACAACACCTTTCCCTCTAGAGCTGGACTTAGAAAAGACTGAACCCAATTCTTTGGGGCCGGCGGATGTTGGGACTTCACGGACAGAGGGCGCAGCGGAGGCGGCCAACGTCAGATGTGAGAAGATGGCGGACATGTGAGGACGTGTGGAAAGGGCGGAACAGATAATACGTCAGAGGTCGTAATGTAAGAACTGATATTAAGACTTATAACGCGAAAGAAAAAGAACGAAATCTTCAGTGTGAGTGAGTGTTTGTGTATTTACATCTAATTCGTATAAAATGACCTGCAATAAATTAGTAGTATACCTTTGAAGTGCAACTCTCTTGGAATATGATGTTCTTGTGTATTCAACCGTGTGCATAGATGTTGGATAAAGAAGTTCCTGACTGCAGGAGGGCCCGTGTACGGACTCACGGAAGAGGTAAGAAGTTAAATATAAATACCTCTGATTACTGAAATTGAAATGGAATGCGAATGGAACGCCAAAAGTAAGAACACAAATATTGAAATTATATGAAATTATACGCAATATTTCGGACACAAATATTGTACTTTTTGTTACATTTAAGCTGAGAATTTTAGCATTATTCCAGTCTGCGGAGTACCCTCCTTGCCCAACAGCAGTAGTAAGTGCTGTGTTTATAGTCCCTGCTCGTAGAGCATATTTATCTTCACTCACTCTCTTGTCCGAAGTGTAGAACCTATATAGTATGTAACGTCGGTATTGGGGTCCTCATGAATAAGTGGAATACTATAGACACCATGTCTACAAAAATCTGAAACCTTATCACGATCCTTCCGAATTAGTGAAAAGATATTTCTAGTGCATATACCAAATTTCAAACCATATTTTCGGCATGCCTTTTTGAGGATAGAAATAATTGGGGGAAATATTCCACCTTACCAACATACCTAAGGGTCCCGACCTCCGTAGACAATGTCGTGAATCTCAAATTTGTGAAGTTTCTCAACCACTTACAGAAAACCCGATCTGCAAATCCAAACGACTGAGCTATAGCCTTAATAGTAGAAAGTTCCTTATTTCTGGCTGTACAAGTAGAAGAATGAGTGAAAGCTCGTCTTATCATGAAACGAAGGGCTGAGACCTTTTGTTCATTAGGGTGTGAAGAATCAAAAGGGATAATACATGGTGTAAACGTAGGTTTTCTATAGACTGAATATTTGACTTGATGTGACAAAGGATCCCTTGACAACATAAAATCCAAAAAAGGTAATTTTCCGTCTTGTTCCAATTCTCTAGTAAATTTAATAGTGGGAAATTGTGAAAAGAGGTGTTCTGTAAATTCATCCAGGAGAGTAATAGAATGGGGCCAAAAAACATATCGTCCACATATCTAACAATGAGAGCAGGATGAAATGGGAAATTCTATAACGCTTGGTCTTCCAGAGACTGAAGTAAGATCTCTGCTAAAATGGGGGACAATGGTGACCCCATAGGTGTACCTTCTTGTTGTTGAAAAAATTTCCCGTCAAATTTGAAATACGACCTCCTGGCTACCAATTTAAGAGCGGAGAGGATAGCCTCAGCTTCAAGTGGAGGAATGGATGAATCAGTCCGTAATTTATCAGCAATAATGGAATGTACTTGGGTAAGTGGAACACTAGAAAACAAAGAGACAACGTCTAATGAAGCCATGACAAACTGAATCCCCTGAGAGTCAAAAGCTCTGACACAATTCAAGGCCTGGATAGAACTCCTAATGGAAATCTGAGAGTTTAACGTTAAAGGTTTCAGGTAAGATGTAAGAGCAGTCTTCAGGTTGCGAGTTGGGTTAGCATAACCCGAGACCAAAAGCCTAAGTGGTTGACCTGGTTTATGAATCTTCAGTTTCCCGAAAATTTCTGGAACTCTTGGTCCAATTGGGGGTTTCATCCTAGAAGAAACAGAAGTTGGCAGGAAACCTTGGTTACGGAGTTTACTCAGATCCAAAACCGTAGCAGAGGTTGGGTCGGACCTGAGTACACATTGAGGGACTAAAGCGATAGCTTGTAACATCTTATCGCAATAGTCTGAATGGTCCATAAAATCGACCTGTTGAGTTTTATCAGCGCTAATAATGGATAGGTTAGGGTTCTTTGCCAACTCCAATAATTGTTGTTTTTCATACCTTATTTTTGGCGTGGTCTGAATTTCTCGTGAAATAGATCTTGCCAACGAGTATCTAATGGATTCACGGTCATCCTCCGGAAGTGCCCTAATAACATTTTCCAGAAGTGGTATTGTATGTAGAGGTCGAACCTTGGAAACAGGGAAACTAAACTTTAACCCTCTTTTGAGGGTAGAAACTTGGCTGGCTGATAATTGAACTGAACTTACATTAATAAAAGGTTCTGGATGTGTGAGTTCATGATGAAAACCAGTAGATAGGTCTGAAGGTTGTAACCTATAAGTACGCCCTGAAACCAGTTCACGAAGTTTTCCTATGTGTCTGTCAGTAACATTGTTCAATTTATTTTGCAGTGAGGTAAAAAACTTCATCAGTAGCTTACCTAATATAATAGGGTGGGTAAGTTCCGTCAATTTAACGTATTCTCTATAGGATTGACGGCTGAGTAAATCAATGAAACTTCTTTTTCTTCGTATCTCTGAATTCAATCGCTTCTTCTCTGCGTTAATGATGACTCGGGCGTCTCTCTGTGACACTGCACAACAGTGAATCCTGAGGAACTTTGGTATAACTTGTAAAGAACGGCAATTAGTCAGGAAGTTCAGGTGGGCCTTGTTGATCATTAATTTGCGACGTACTGCACAAAAGATCTTAGTAGCTCTCTCCATTCTCCGTGCACAGTTTTTTTGTTTTATATATACTGTGTAGCCTCCAATGGCCACACTGTAACAAATCAAGTTTTTGCAGCTAAAAAATGTGATACCAATAATATATTTCGCACAAAAACTGTAGTATTACTATATACACATGCTGTCAAAATGTACGATTAATTCAAACTGTGCCTCCAACTGCAAATTAAAGTACATTTATTTACAATAAAAAGGCAAGTACTTTCAGGGATCTCATGTCCCCATCATCAATTTTACAGGATAAAGTAATTTCACCTATGGGGTCACCATTGTCCCCCATTTTAGCAGAGATCTTACTTCAATCTCTGGAAGACCAAGCGTTATTGAATTTCCCATTTCATCCTGCTTTCATTGTTAGATATGTGGACGATATGTTGGTTTTTTGGCCCCATTCTATTACTCTGCTGGATGAATTCACGGAACACCTCTCTTCACAATTTTCCCTTTATTAAATTTGCTAGAGAATTGGAACAAGACGGAAAATTACCGTTTTTGGATTTTATGTTGTCAAGGGACCCTTTGTCACATCAAGTCAAATATTCAGTCTATAGAAAACCTACGTTTACACCATGTATTATCCCTTTTGATTCTTCACACCCTAATGAACAAAAGGTCTCAGCCCTTCGTTTCATGATAAGACGAGCTTTCACTCATTCTTCTACTTGTAGAGCCAGAAATAAGGAACTTTCTGCTCTTAAGGCTATAGCTCGGTCATTTGGATTTGCAGATCAGGTTTTCTGTAAGTGGTTGAGAAACTTCACAAATTTGAGATTCACGACATTGTCTACGGAGGTCGGGACCCGTATGTTGGTAAGGTGGAATATTTCCCCAATTATTTCTATCCTCAAAAAGGCATGCCGAAAATATGGTTTGAAATTTGGTATATGCACTAGAAATATCTTTTCACTAATTCGGAAGGATCGTGATAAGGTTTCAGATTTTTGTAGACATGGTGTCTATAGTATTCCACTTATTCATGAGGACCCCAATACCGACGTTACATACTACAGTATATAGGTTCTACATTTCGGACTTTGGATAAGAGAGTGAGTGAACATAAATATGCTCTACAAACAGGGATTATAAACACAGCACTTACTAGTGCTGCTGGGCAAGGAGGGTACTCCCTCGACTGGAATAATGCTAAAATTCTCAGCTCAAATGTATCAAAAAGTACAATATTTGTGTCTGAAAGTTTACATATAATTTCATATGGTAACAAGTGTTGTAATTTTGACTTGCCTACCTATATACCAAACTCATGGAGACGGCTGGTAACCCTCACAGCCATTGAGAATGAAACTTAGATATAACTTTGACTTGTATAATTATTTTTAAACATTATAGTTTGTGTCTTTTAAAGTTGGCAACACAGGAATGTTAAAACAGACGTGTGACGGGGGCTTTCTTGTGATGTATATATATGGGATAGCTCCTCATGATTCGTGGCACATAGGCCTGATGATGGGGACATGAGATCCCTGAAAGTACTTGCCTTTTTATTGTAAATAGTGTTTTAATTGTAAATAAATGTATTTTAATTTGCAGTTGGAGGCACAGTTTGAATTAATCGTACGTTTTGACAGCATGTGTATATAGTAATTCTACAGTTTTCGTGTGACATATATTATTGGTGGATAAAAAACAGTGTTTATACATATTTTTTTTTTTTGGGGGGGGGCATCATATAAATGGTTTTGATGTCCCATGATAGTAATTTTCAAAAGAGTTATAAAACAATCATTTAAAAAAAATTGAGCTTTGGTTTTATTATTGTCATCAGTGGGTGTAAGGATAATCTTAGTTTTACTGTTGTTAGAGCTTTGAAAATCAATCATGGTTAACATATAGGGATTTTAACTGTCTGTTGTTATGAAAGTAACCCAAATTAGAAGAAAGTCAAGTTTTTTGTTTTTTTATTTCTGTAATTATGAGTTGGAATAATTTTACAGAATAAAGTAATTTCTTTATAGTTGTCTCAAAAACATTAAGGACACTGTGAAGAATGACGGAAACATTATAAAGGTAGGTGTATATCAGTGTAATGCTTCATATCAGTTATACTTGACCTACACAGACTTGAGCTTGAATCGTAAGACAGTTGTCCATGCCCTAATGAAATGAAGACATTTCAGATAGGTTTTTCACGTTTATCTTTCAAATATGAGCATCAAAATAAAATGTACTCTTTTACAACATAATTCAAAATCATGGTAAGCACCATTATTATTATTACTTATGAGTTAGTTTCCATTATTGAAGAGGGAGATTACACTATACCCATTCCATTTCTGATGATAATAAACTGCAAGTTTTAATTTTTTTAGTTCTATGCTTCGTATTTTTGTTCCATACTAAACACATTCACAGTGTTTGATATTTATTGTCATAGCTGTACAAAAGACAAGTTTGAAATATTTCCAAATGTTCATCTATTTGAATGAGATTCTTGATATACCTCATATCATCAGATAACTACGATTATTATGTGTACAGAACAAAACAAGTGATCATGATCATCATAACACTGAATGACCACAACTATGGCCTTTGAAAGAAGAAATACACGACAATTTTTTCAACACAGTGTATGAAGCCCACTTGGAAAATCTTATATTTTTTTACCAACCACAAAAGCAGAAGAAAGCTTTCCGTACTGGCTTGATACAGATGAGAGCATCTGACCTCCAGAACAATGACAAAGAAGGAAGTGTTTTGTAATTCCAAAGTTTGTATCAGGTTAGTTTATGTAAGTAGTTTTTGATTTATAAATGAATACTTTTTCTTTTTTTTTTGGGGGGGGGGGGGTGCAATTTCCATAACCTTTATAGCTCTGAGTGTCTTGAGTAGCATTGTATTGAAACTTAAGATGCCCTTTTTGTAGTGTATGGATGTGTGTATATATATCATCATTGTCAACCATTATCAATCCACTGCTGGATGAAGGTCTCCCCAAGTTTCCTCCACAACGGTCTGTCTTGTGCCAGTCTCCTCCATGTCACTCCCGCATATTTACGAATTTCATCCACCCATCTCCCATGTGGTCTTTTCTGGGTCTTTTCCTGTCCCTTGGAATCCAATCTAAAATTTCGGCTGTCCATCTATGGTCTGTCCTTCTGGCAGTATGTCCAGCCCATTGCCATTTCAGGGATTTAACTCTGATCATGATGTCTTCCACTCTCGTCATTTTTCGGATCCACGAGTTCCTCTTCTTATCTCTCTTGGTTATACCAAGCATGCACCTCTCCATGCTTCTTTGAGTTGTCTGCAGCCTTTGTATGTCTCTTTTAGTTAAGGTCCACGTCTCTGCACCATACGTAAGCACTGGAAGGATGCATTGATCAAACACTTTTCTTTTAAGACATAATGGCATATTGCTCTTGAAAATTATGCTGTTTCTTCCAAAAGCTCTCCAGGCAAGTTTTGTACGCCGATTAATTTCTTCATCAATGTGACCCTCACTTGATATCTGCTGTCCAAGATAAACGTACGTATCTGTTATCTCCAGTTTTTCTCCATCAATCGATAAATCTTCATTTCTTGTAAAAGCATTGAACATCACTTTTGTCTTCTGAAAGTTCATTTTTAATCCCACTTCTTTACTCTTGTCAGCAAGTTCCTGGATCATACTCTGCAGCTCTGATGGGGTAGTTGCAAAAATGACTATGTCATCAGCAAAACGAAGGTGGGTTAGATAATCTCCATTAATCTTTATCCCTTTGTTTTCCCAGTTCAGTGATTGAAAGACATTTTCCAATGTGGCATTAAAGAGCTTCGGAGATATGGTGTCACCTTGTCTCACTCCCTTTCCAATTTTTATGTGTGTTGTATTTTCAAACAGCCAAATCTTTGCACTTGCATTTTCATAGATGTTATTAATAATATTAATGTATGCATCTTCAATACCGCAGGATTTCAGAGCCGTGGTAACTGCTGATGGTTTCACCGAATCAAAGGCTTTTTCATAATCGATAAAAGCCATGCACAATGGAAGTTCATATTCCCTCGCTCTTTCAATTAGTTCTCTCAGTACGTGGATATGATCTATTGTGCTGTAGCCACTCCTGAATCCAGCTTGTTCTCTCAGTTGAGCCATGTCCAGTGTTACCTTCAAGCGGTGTGAAAGAACTTTAGTGAAGATTTTATAAACCACTGATAGGAGGCTGATAGGTCTGTAGTTCCTGAGATCCTCAATGTCACCTTTTTTATGTAGCAGGATCATTGTAGCATTGTTCCAATCCTCAGGAATCTTCCCTTCATTAAGGCATCGAGTGAAAATTTGGGCGAGTACTGTTTCAATTTCTCCACTTGCTTCTTGTATGATGTCTATAGTAATTCCATCTTCTCCTGGAGCTTTCCCCCACTTCATGTTCTTGATTGCATGAGCAACTTCTGCTGGGAGGACTGGAAGAACTCTGGTACCTTTCATGATGTCTGGAGTACATGTATCATCCCTTTCATATAATTTGGAGTAGAAATCTTTCACTCTTGTCAAAGTTTCGCCTCTATTTCTTGTTATAGAACCATCTTCTTTTCTCAGAGCCATAATCTGTTTTCTTCCCTTACTGAGATGTCCCTTTGCTATCTTAAGGCTTTGGTTGTTTTCAATTGCTTTCTTTTATATATATATATATATATATACACAACTTAAATCTTGGCCCTCAGTCTCCGGCAGCTGGAATGTACCTGGCCAAGGCAGCGGCCAGTGCGACATGAAGGCAGAGGGTGCTAAGAATCCCCGGAGGACCGGACTAGGCTGCCATCTGATGCTGACCTTGGCTACTTACAATGGACGCTCCCTATCTTCTGATTCAAGGCTTCTTGAATTGGAAGAGGAACTACAAAGGATCAAATGGGACATCGTGGGGCTAAGTGAGGTAAGGAGAAAAGGAGAAGATCTCATCGAACTGAAAAGTGGACATCTCTTCTACTATCGTGGGACAGATACTGGCAGAACTAGTGGTGTTGGATTTATAATAAACAAGAAACTGAAGGATAAAGTTGTAGAAGTTGAAAGTTCCTCTGACAGAGCTGCACGACTTGTTATCCAACTCTCGAAAAGATACCAGGCTCAGATTATTCAAACTTATGCACCCACCACAAGTCATCCTGAAGAAGAAATTGAAAAATTTTATGAGGAAATTTGTCATCTAAATAATAAAGGTAAGCAGCACTTGAAAATAATTATGGGAGATTTCAATGCAAAAATAGGGCAACGGCAACAGAATGAAACTTCAGTAGGTAAATTCGGTCACGGCAACAGAAACCAGCGTGGAAATACTCTCGTTGAGTTTGCAGAGGCAGAAGGGTTTTTCATCTTGAACTCCTTCTTCAAGAAAAAGCCACACAGGAAATGGACATGGAGACATCCAAATGGGACGACAAGTGAAATTGATTTTATTATGTGTAACAAAAAATTTGTCATAGAAGACTGCAGTGTGCTAAACAAGTTCAACACAGGTAGTGACCATAGATTGGTGAGATGTAAGATGCACCTCAACACTAAACTTGAACGTGGCAAGCTCATAAGACAAACAAAATCTATTGACATAACCAACCTTAAAAAACACCATAATACCTTCAAGTTAGAACTGAAGAACAGGTTCTCTGCTTTAGAAGGCCTAACATCGGAAGAAGTGGACATCTCTGAAGTTAACAGAAAAGTAACCAAAGCTCTTATGGAAACAGCAACAAAATTAGCTGGGTCTAAGAACAAGTTGCATGTGAACAAATTATCAGGAAAAACCAAAATGTTGATGCAAAAAAGAAGAGAGATGAGGACAACTAAAGAAGATGTGACTTCCAAAGTGGAATATATAGAGCTATGCAAGACAGTAAGAAAAAGTATCACCGAAGACGTAAGGAAATTCAACTGTGAACTAGTGAGGAAAGCAATTGAAAACAACCAAAGCCTAAAGATAGCAAAGGGACATCTCAGTAAGGGAAGAAAACAGATTATGGCACTGAGAAAAGAAGATGGTTCTGTAACAAGAAATAGAGGCGAAATTTTGACAAGAGTGAAAGATTTCTACTCCAAATTATATGAAAGGGATGATATATGCACTCCAGACATCATGAAAGATACCAGTACCAGAGTTCCTCCAGTCCTTCCAGCAGAAGTTGCACATGCAATCAAGAACATGAAGCGAGGAAAAGCTCCAGGAGAAGATGGAATTACTGTAGACATCATACAAGAAGCAAGTGGAGAAATCGAAACAGTACTCGCCCAAATTTTCACTCGATGCCTTAATGAAGGAAAGATTCCTGAGGATTGGAACACCGCTACAATGATCCTGCTACATAAGAAAGGTGACATTGAGGATCTCGGAAACTACAGACCTATCAGCCTCCTATCAGTAGTTTATAAAATCTTCACTAAAGTTCTTTCACACCGCTTGAAGGTAACACTGGACATGGTTCAACCGAGAGAACAAGCTGGATTCAGGAGTGGCTACAGCACAATAGATCATATCCACGTGCTGAGAGAACTAATTGAAAGAGCGAGGGAATATGAACTTCCATTGTGCATGGCTTTTATCGATTATGAAAAAGCCTTTGATTCGGTGAAACCATCAGCAGTTACAATGGCTCTGAAAACCTGCGGTATTGAAGATGCATACATTAATATTATTAATAACATCTATGAAAATGCAAGTGCAAAGATTAGGCTGTTTGAAAATACAACACACGTAAAAATTGGAAAGGGAGTGAGACAAGGTGACACCATATCTCCGAAGCTCTTTAATGCCACATTGGAGGGTGTTTTTCAGTCGCTGAGCTGGGAAAACAAGGGGATAAAGATTAATGGAGATTATCTAACCCACCTTCGTTTTGCTGATGACGTAGTCATTTTTGCAACTACCCCATCAGAGCTGCAGAGTATGATGCAGGAACTTGCTGACAAGAGTAAAGAAGTGGGATTAAAAATGAACTTTCAGAAGACAAAAGTGATGTTCAATGCTTTTACAAGAAATGAAGATTTATCGATTGATGGAGAAAAGCTGGAGATAACAGACACGTACGTTTATCTTGGACAGCAGATATCAAGTGAGGGTCACATTGATGAAGAAATTAATCGGCGTACAAAATTTGCCTGGAGAGCTTTTGGAAGAAACAGCATAATTTTCAAGAGCAATATGCCATTATGTCTTAAAAGAAAAGTGTTTGATCAATGCATCCTTCCAGTGCTTACGTATGGTGCAGAGACGTGGACCTTAACTAAAAGAGACATACAAAGGCTGCAGACAACTCAAAGAAGCATGGAGAGGTGCATGCTTGGTGTAACCAGGAGAGATAAGAAGAGGAACTCGTGGATCCGAAAAATGACAAGAGTGGAAGACATCATGATCAGAGTTAAATCCTTGAAATGGCAATGGGCTGGACATACTGCCAGAAGGACAGATCATCGATGGACAGCCGAAATTTTAGATTGGATTCCAAGGGACAGGAAAAGACCCAGAAGAAGACCACATGGGAGATGGGTGGATGAAATTCGAAAGTATGCAGGGGTGACATGGAGGAGACTGGCACAAGACAGACCGTTGTGGAGGAAACTTGGGGAGACCTTCGTCCAGCAGTGGATTGATAATGGTTGACAATGATGATGATGATGATATATATATATAATTTTTTTCCCCACCAAAATGTGAACATGTGCTAATTTTGTCACTCTGGTTTGAGATAAATAAAAAAAAATTAACAAAAAAATCCATAAATTGGGACTCAGTAAAAATAATCGCCCACCAGGCAAACTTAGTAAAGAGGAAACTAGAAGAAGGGATCGAAATAGCAAGAAGAAGAAGTACCACAATTAACGATAATTGCGGTTGGACTCTTCCAACAGAGTGGCAGCAACTACTCCAGTGACTTAGTCCTGATGACGGACTAGGCTTTAGTTCGAAAATTTGACAACCAACTTTCATGAAAAATAACCTCTATAAGACCCGTAAAAAAGTTATTCCACAATACACTATGAATAGAGGTGCCATAAATTCATTTACAACTAGGAAAAAAAAATTTTGTTGTGGAGCACTTACATTTTAAAACTCATACATTTTTTGGACAACTATTTTAGTCATTAACAAAAGTTGTTACGGTTACTATTTTTACCATTAGTGGCTACTAAAGCAACTATTTTCTTGGGTGTGATAGGCTGGCAGCCCTGTAGTTCCTGTATCTGAACTAAACAAATATTAATCCATTGTTATCAAATAACGCTTTTAGAATATTTGGAATCATTTTTGCAGTCACTGAAGCCCGAGTTGTATGTCAAGATCGCTGTAAATAGAGAAGTTTGATACAGCAACAGTAAGTAAAAATTATCTGGTAGTTTGTATTTCTTCGTGGAGCTAACCTCTGAATCTCAGAGAACAGCTTAGTGATATGAATTTCTACAGTAAAGCAAAATTGTCTGAAAGACCTTAATATTTCCTCCTTTTGATTTTTTTCTTTTACATCTTTTGAATTGGTTTTGGTGTCTTAGAACTGAGCAACATGTCTGGTGTTGCTTTTGCAATTCCATAGTAAGGATGAATATTTAGGGTGTCAGTGCACAAGTACTGACTGAGTCATACTGTAACCTCTATTTTATTTTTGAATTTAATGATGCTAGAAATTCCTTGAATATTCCCAGCTCCTGTGAAGGTGATTTGGTAGGTAAATATTGTATGGCAGACAAATGTTTCAACAGAAAATCACGGAAGGCGCCAGTACACTTGTCTGCACAGTATAAGCTATAGAGAATTTTTAGCTTTTGCAGAAGCTATGCATGTCACCTGCACAGAGGTCAGGGATAGTCTTTTCATTGTGTGTAACATGCTTCAAAGTATGTGGCAGGTTTTCAGTAGCTATTAATAAAGTGTTTGTTATAACTAAAGCCCGGAAGTTGAGGCAGTAAAAATGCCAAAAATAGGCAGGCAAATAAGCGAAATAAAGCTTCAAAATAGGCATAAAAAAAAGGCATTTATAGAAGTGGTCGAAAAATTCTGAATCATGCACAGGTGTTAAGCTGAATTGGCAAAATCATTTATCAGATTATCACTTACTTATTTTTATGCGGTTACACATAAGTACTACGTGTTTTTTAAATGTTTGAACGTAAAACTCTGCCTTCTGTCATTTAGGATATGTTTTAGAAGCGAAAATGATCTTTCAACTTCTACGGAGGTAATGGGATCATATTTGAAACATGAGGCAGTTGTAGGATCCATTTCAATAGAAGTTGAACTTTCACCTTGGAGTATTTCAGCGATGACTTTGATTTTCTCCAAGTCATTGTTTGCTGAAAGAACTCGTTAACATTTTTCACTCACGATTTCACCCTTTCTCCCGGGAACACATTTAATTATACTAACTACATCATTTAATATTTTCAAGGCATTCACTAACGTTTCGTTACTTTTTTCCAGCAAAGTAATCATATCGGGCAACTGTGAAAAGTTTGCTTGAATAAAAGTTAAATAGTTACGAATAGAATCTTTAGCTAGTATCTGTTGAGCATTGTATATTGCGCAGGATTCAACCTCTCGAAAACTGTTAACAATTTCAGCAATCTTGTTTAAATTATTTGCATAATATACAGCGGCTGATATCCATGTCCCCCATCTTGTCAAAATCGGTTTAGGCGGTAAAGCAAGATTTGGTTCCATCTATTTGAATAAGTGGACTCGATGAGGAGCTTTAAGGAAAATTTTCTTCACATTACTCACTAACGCATCAATATCCGGAAATTACCCACGTACTTCCTCCGCTACTCTGTGGAGAGCATGAAACAAACAAGTTAAATGAAGCATTTTTGGAAAGAGAACTTTCAGGCTGTGGGCAGCCTTTTTCATATAAGGAGCTGCGTCTGGTAAAAACAATAGTACATTTTCATACTTTATTCCGCCAGGCCAAAGAAGAGCTAATGAAGAGGCAAAAAGCTGAGAAATCGTGCTACTATTTGTTTTTGGAAGTTGTTCTGATGTAAGTAAGTAGATAGTTGAGGGCTGAGCAGGTTCCATTATACCTATAACAACATTTGCCACATACCTTCCCATGGCGTCTGTTGTCTGATCGATACTGATCCAGATATTTTTATCCCCGACATCTTCTCGTATTTCTTTCATTATACCGCCGTAGCTGGAATCTAAGTATGTTTTCCGCAAAGTTGCTTCGCACGGAATATTTTCCTTTGTATATTTCACAAAAATTCTTCAGTGAATTATTTTCCAGCTTCCACAAAGGTATTCCAGCATCTATAAAAGCATGGCACAAATCACTTGCAAACTGTGACTGCTTGCTCGAAGTAGAAGCGAATGACGAAATCAAACATGTTTTTTTTTTCACCAATCTTTCGAATAACAGCAGCTTTATGTTTAGCTGTTGCCAAATGTTGTGAAATGAAAAATTTCTTTTCGTAATTCAGTTTCGTATCGCATATTTTACAAAACAACACCATTCTATCAGTGCACAAGATATCACTTCCATATTCTTGAACATACAGACTTAATTTAGCACTGGTTGAAGAAGCAGTTTTCGGCGTTATTGTTTCACTTGGATGCAAGGCGAGATCTATTATGGGTAACGAACTAACAGAATCTTCCTCCCTTGTTTTGCAGTTATGTTCAAGGTCTTATGTGTGTACGTGCATTCTTCGCTTTCACTCTAGCTTGATTGGTTACAATGTTATCTGACTGGATTTGGCTTTCCGCCATGCGCAGAAACTAACATCTAGGATTCTAGGGAGAGCAAAACATAAAATGAGATGCCGACCATCGCAGACTCTGCGCATGCGTCTGCCACCGCTGCTTAAATTGGAGCACCTCGTTTTGAATGTACCGATTGCACTCATGTTTACTTTCAGGTGTCTGTCGACTGTGATCTCGTTTTAGAGAAAATGCCAGCTACCTTATGGTTTGTACACCTATACCCTAAAGAAGAGTTTTTAAAAGAAATGAATAACTTAAAAAAAATATGTGTTTACCCGGAAACACTACGTACTGCATGCTAGATTGTTATCAAAACTTTGATTTTATCGCATTCTTAAGAAGAAATCATTTTTTAATAGTGCATTTGTTGAGTATAGGCAAAAAAAGGCCTTAAAAACATAAAAAGGCATTTTCTTCAAATATGAGCCGAAAAGGCAAAAAAAGCATTTTAAGGCATTTTGCCTCAACTTCCGGGCTTTAGTTATAACATACAGTTTTTCAGGTGAGAAAAATTTCTTATCATTTGAAAATGTTCCTTACACAATAATATAATTGTCCTCATTATGAACTCTGCACGTTTTTGTTTCCTGGAAAGGTTCTAGGAAGTATTTGAAACAGACCCAAACCTTGTTAGGGTTACTTTAATCTGTTTTTTAAGGTTAATAACATTTCCAAGACTTCCATTGTAAAGGTTAGGATTTCCCAATTCCATGGTAAGCAGTTTTGATTCATGGTATGCATTCAAGGTTAGATTTCCCAATTCCATGGTAAGCAGTTAATTACAAAATGAAAAAAAACTTGTTTTGTGGTTATGTCATGCTATAGCTTTTGTTGCTAAAGAGGAAAATGAAATTTATATAGAAATAGGTTGATTGAAATTCTTTATTTTCAAACTTCATGATGCCAGTAACCGGTCATAATTTATCTTCTCAAGTTATAACTTTTTCAATTTTCAGTACATATCTAATTTTGAATCAGGTACTTGCTTTAAAATGATGCATTCCTAATTTACTGGCTAAGTATTTATGCAGTCACACAGTAGTGATTCACGTTACTGTAATTTCCATCAAGATTTTCTCATTTTGTTCTTCTGAAACTATTTTTTTGCTTGAAATTATATATATGCATATCATAAAGGTAATTAAATTCATGAACCTCATGTTAAGCGTACTTTAACTACTATTATTCAAGTTGAGGTAAAAGATCTTGCCTTCAAATCATTAATATATGTTGTGCATTTCAAACTGCTGAATGTGCTGCCACCCCAACGTAGGCCTAAACACATGCAGTTACTTACCTCTGAGAACGTACTTACAAGTTAAAATAAAGTATTACAAAATATTTGTTATACCCATTATTAATTATAATTCAGTTCATTAAACATTCAAACCATTAAAATACTTAATATTAAAAAAAACATATGAAAATACCATCTCGTCTGGTAGAGAGACGCCATTTGCAAACACACTCAACCATTGCTAAGAATGCTTTCACCAGCCCTTGGCTAGCATCATCAGGCTTACAATATGTCACTCGAGGATCAACCTCACCTGTGTGTTAATCAGGGCTGTTTGTGTTCCGGGTCTAACCCGGATTTCCGGGTTTGGGCGATCTTTCATGCCCGGAATTCCGGATGTTTAGCTTTGAAGGCATTTTTAAGACTGTTAAATTTTGAGTTCTAATAAGCGACAAAGCAAACAAAAAAAAAAAAAATTAAAACGATTCATGGCAAAAGTATTTACTAAAAAAAATTGCTTTTCGCCAATGAATTAATGTGATAATAATATTGTCTTCCTAATGTGATAATAATATTGTGTAGTGGTTAGCATACCCGGGCGCTATCTGGGAGACATGGGTTCGAGTCCCGCACCAGGATGATGAAATTTTCAAGTTTTCGGATATTATCTGACTTACCATCCTTGTCGCATTTACACCAAAAATCTGATTACCATCTTCAAAATTTGTATTATATGGTGTAATCCCGTATTTCTTTCATGATTTATCTGCTCCTCCGGGCAATCACGGGATAGAATTCTTAACCTCTA
This sequence comes from Macrothele yani, assembly GCA_039090855.1. Taxonomy (NCBI): domain Eukaryota; kingdom Metazoa; phylum Arthropoda; class Arachnida; order Araneae; family Macrothelidae; genus Macrothele; species Macrothele yani. The sequence continues at coordinate 57,480,205 of CM077019.1, read as the reverse complement.
TATTCGCTAAATATGAATGCCGGTTGCTTCGACTAGCGAATCCTGTGATGGTTAGTTATATTCAAATTAATCGGAAACTTGAGACTTGGTCATTCTGGGTGGTGTAGTGGTTAGCATACCCGGGCGCTATATGGGAGACGCAGGTTCGAGTCCAGCTCCAGGACGATGAAATTTTCAAGTTTTTGGATATTATCTGACTTACCATCCTTGTCATATTTACATCAAAAATCAGATTGTCATCTTCAAAATTTGTAGTCACCACATGTGTTTAGGCCTATGTGCTCCCAGCACATTCAGCACAGCTTGAAATGTACAATATATGTTAATGACTTGAAGGTAAGATATTTTACCTAAACTTGAATAATTGTTGAAATTATATGTTGAATGATGTGCTGTACTTGTGTGAAGTTTCATTTTTGAATCATCCTACATAAAAAATGGCATGTGATATCACTGTTTCTAATGCTTATTACTGTATGATTGTATATGGATGGCTGTCTTCAAAAATCTAACCAACCACTCAACTCATCCTTCTCACATTTTGTTTCACCTGCCCTTTGTAATTTTTAATAACTTATGATGAAAAATCTGTCTCCATCCTTCAAACTAAGCTAAGTTTTCTGTAATTTCCTGATAGTCTATGGACAAAATTGAAAATATGTTGCTCTATATTTCATGTAAAGCTTTTTCTACTTACAGATTGCAAATATTATAGTTGAAACAAATGTTCTGAGGGATCAGCTAGAAAGTGCTATTGGAAGGCAAGATTTTATTGAAGCCCAAAAAGTGAAGCTGAAGATTGCTGAGCTAGATGAACAGAGGGTTCATCTACAGAAGAACATGCTACCAGAAACTCAGGAAGTTTATGCTGAACGTGTAAGTCAAAACAGATTTCTCTGTGTGTGTGAGAGAGAGAAAGAGGTGTGATTAAGGCATCCCATTGTTTCATATATGAGTTTAGAATTGCAGATGGCGTATCTATTATTTTTGTTGTTTGGCACACTGTTCTGTGTGGCCGTATTTGGCTTTAAAGCCAAATGTTTTACTGACTCTTATAGTGTGTTTTTAATTTTCTGTTCTAAAAGTACCGGATATTACTTTTACTTTTTTGTTACTATGATAGTTTATTAAGGAAAAGCAAGTCTTAATATTTACAAAATGTCTAACTTTATGGAATGCATTCAAAAGTTACATTATCTCCCAAACTTTATGTATAAAGGAATTATTAGATAAAATGGCCAGTTATCTTATGTGATAATGTAATAGATTGCCACAAGAATAACTGATAGGTGCTAATTGAAATAACTGGCATGCCTGCTAGCTAATCATGAAATCATTAATTAGCTGACTGGCATGCCTGCTAGCTGAATGTTAATTAGCAGACAGCCATTTGATTATCTGATAGGCCACATTTACTTTTGTGTCTTCTTTACTGTTTAATATCCACAGGGTTTGCACGGCCCCTGGAATCCTGGAATTTGATTTCTCTTTCTTCTTGGCCTGGAAAAACCTGGATTTTTCATATTTTTGTGAAGGGTCCTTTAATAGTCCTGGTATTTTTTCTTGCAGCAAAAGAAAAAAATTGATGAATGAAATACAGGATTACACCATTGTACAATACATTTTCAAGTTTTCGGATATTTTCTGACTTAACATCCATGTCATATTTACACCAATAAACTGATTTACATTTTCGAAAAAAATTGATCGAAATTCTTGGATTGATTATGCCACTTTGTTCTAGCTCCCCTTGTTGTCTACTTGCAATGGCATTACTTACATCCATGGAGTGTGGAGACATGATGTCATCTCTTTCATCTCATTTGATATTGCAGTGCAAGTATTTGAGTGCCATATTATCAAGTACCTCAGTTTGTGGAATTCCTGTGGTGTGCAGTTGGAGTCACAACAGCGTGTGGAAACCTTCCTGCAAGTCCAAGATGGCCGTTCCTTCTAGCATGCACTTTCCTCACTGAAGGAGGTTGATATCTGGCCTCCCTGCCACCAATATGCATGGGAATAAGTGACTGTAGAATAGGGAATCTTCAGTGCCATGGCAAAATTGTTTCATATTATCATTGTGCTAAGTTCCAAATTGCTTCATATAAGTTTCATACAGAGCAACATATGAGGGAACGGGAAAATTATACCACTCCAGGGAAGATGTAATACTCACAGAAGAACACTCTGTAACAGTAGAACCTGTTGAATTTAAAACAAAGCATAATAATTCTAGGGAAAATGTAAGTATTGTAGCAAAAAATTAAGCTCCTGGAATTCTTTGATGAACTCCTGGAAGAGTCCTGGAATTTATTTTTTGTAAATGTGTACGGACCCTGTGCTCAGTAAGCAGACTGGTTTGCTGTGCCACCTTAATGATCCTATGTTACCAAAAGTCATTCGTCAATTCACTATACTTCAGCAGTTCTGAATTGATGTTATCATAACTTGCAGTTTAACTTCATTTCAGGAACAAAAGCAGCATCTCATACTTCATGTGTACTTTTGTTTCTTGTGGTTATCACTTGCATCCTTGTTATCATTAGTTACTGTCCTCCAGCCACTAGATTTTAAATCAGTTAGCCTTCAGGATATGCCCTTCATGTATGAAATGTGTTCAAACAGTACTGGAATTGTATTTGTAATTCAAAATATAAGATATTTACAAGGTAGCCCCCTTTATAGGAATCTCCTTCAAAATACTATTGTTCTGCCAGTTCATATAGCTGGTTTTTAGGTCTCCTTTTGGTGTCATGTTCAGCTCCCATGTCACATTCCTCAAGGATAGTATCTACACTATCAAATCTTTGTCCCTTAAGATATTTTTTCAATTTGGGAAACAAAAACAAGTTTCAGGGACCAAATCAGGTGAGGTGCTACTGAGATTTGATGTTTTATCAGGAATTCGTGGATCAACTGTGCTGATGCATTATTATGATTCAACAACCAGGACTGAGACTCCCATTCTTGTATACTTTTGTGCTCATTTCTTTTTATCCTTTTCGAAACATTTTTGCAATAAGTGTGGTGGATAGTCTACCCAGTCAGAGCAAATTCAAAATGCCCCATACATTAACATCTAAAGAAACATTCAACATCACATTTGATTTCACTTGCATGGCTTTTTGGAATGTACGAGAGGTCTCTGTCTTCCATTTGGGTGATCAGGATTTTGCTTTGGGGTTATAGCCATAGACCCAGGATTTGTCTCCTATAATAAAGTTTTCTATTAAGTGTGGATCCATTACTGCATGATTTTTTAGGTCCTGACAAATTGCAATATGGTTTTACTTTTGATTATGTGTGAGAAGCTTAGACACACAAACTTCACTGTCTTTTTTCTCGTCCCCAAATCCTGTTTCAAAGTCATATCACATGACCTAGTTGAGAGTTTTGCTAGACATCTTCCTAACAGTAAATAATCTGTTACTTCTGAATACTTCATTCACACAGATGATGGACTTATCTGTTCTCAGAGTTCGTGGGCATCCAGAGTTAGAATCACCTTCAATGGATGTAAACCTTCTTTATTTAAATGAAGGAAGAAATATTCATCATAATACATGGGAAATCTATAGAATATTCAAAGCAAACAGAATATAAATTCTGAATTTGCTTGTGACACTTACTGGTCATTCATGTAACATCTCTCAGAAAACTTTAAAATTTCATCGCCCTGGAGCGGTAATCAAACCCGCATCTCCTTATTTTTGTTCGAGCATGCTAACCGTTACATCACCCTGGACCGTGAAGTTCCAAGCAACTGAGACTAAGCAAACTTTGCTTAGGAATCTGACATCCGACATTATGAGAAATATTTCTTACTTCATTGATTTATCTGTGGCACTGGTGAATTTTAACCTACATCCGTTTCTGGATGGGAGATGGAGTCAAAACGCTATAAGGAAGCAGGGTTGCTTTGATTAGCGAAAATTTGAGGATGTCAGATTCCCAAGCTAAGTTTGCTTAGTCTCCGTTGCTTGGAACTTCACTGTCCTGGGTGGTTGTAACGGTTGACAAACTAGACCACAAATTGAGAGATGTGGGTTCGATTCCTGGTCCGGGGCGATGAAAATTTTCCAAGTTTTTTGAGAGGTTGTTACATGGATGACCAGTCAAATATTTCTGAACACCTTAGAGTTTCTTCTGTAAATGATGTTTGCTACATTTCAGAAGTTTCTGAGGCAGTTTTACCAAGTTTCAGACAAAACTTGATGCATACTCTTCTTGTTCACATCAGCCTCTATAAAAATCTACCAAACTACTAAAACACAACAGAGTAATAGGGGAGAATGAAAGCATGTGCTGACCTAAAACTGTGCATAATCTTGAGCAACCATGCCACCATCATATCTATAAATAGAATTCTAGTGTTGCACACTCAGCAGAATGGCTACAGCTGTAGTCTTGGTACTTTTTTGTATAAAACACCTTGTATTCAGTATATCATCAGCTGATATGAGAAGCTACCCATCTTTGTCTACTAATACCTGAGTAACAAACTTTGTGTTTTCTGCAAATGTTCAACTATGCTGTGAAACATTTAGAACAGTTCCAGAGTTCTCTTCCAAGTTTTACTTCACTGCACTCCACAGGTATTATTTGATTCTTTAATACGCTGCTTTAACTTTCAACATGCCATTTTATAAATCCTCCTTGTTTAGCCTGTCAAACAGCATAAAATCTTCCTATAAGCTTTTTTCTTGAAATGTTCATTCACGTTTTACATTCTGATGAGCAATGCAGATTATCATATCCTTTCATACTGCTATACCATGTGCTTTCCTCGCAGTCTCACTAACTCACTTTTGTATGGACCACTTTATTCACTAGAATCTTTTTTAACAGTACTGAACATTTTACGTTTGGTACCATTGTGATTTTTGTGAGTTGGTGATGGCATAAAATCCATTGTTAAAAGTATTGTGATATATTTAGCTGTGAAATTTACTATGAAATATTCAGTGGTGTTAGTGAGCACATAAGAAAAAAGTGTGCTTAATTAAATGCAAAGGTTCATGTTTCCTCCCATAATACAGTTTTGCTGTCTGGTGCAATATTCATTATTTTAAAATGTAACTATGCATTTGTTGAATTTTTCTAATGTGTGCATTTTTGAGGACAAGTTTAGCTGAAAATCCAGTTTTTGTATTGGAAGCTTCATAAGATTTATTGGTTTCCAACTCTTGAATCAAATTCAGTTTTTATTATATATGTAAGGGGTTTGAGGCTGCATTATGAAATTTACACTGTCCTTTTCTATTTAACAGGTTCTTGATTTATGGGAAGATCATGACCAAAATTTATAGTGTAAAGCTATATATTGGCGATAATAAAATTTGACATAGAATTAAAAGTATAAGTTAGGCTTATTCAAGGTTCTTGAATCTGCCTTAATGTTCTGTCTTGTTATTGAGTAAGCCTAATTTTAAATGTTATATGATTTCTGACAGGTATTGATAATGAAATAAATATAATTCTTTGAATGATCAGGTTAATAAAAGATGGTATTTTTTATTATGCTGAAACAATAGAGTTAAAATTCATAGAAATTGGGCAGAAATTAAAACTATTTAAAAGCATTAAGCTAAAAAAATAAGAGAGATAAAATGCAAAGGAATCAGATAGAAATTAAAACCATTTAAAAAGCATAAAGCTCGTAAGATGAATACCACCACTTTGTGCTGTTAACATCGTCTCCCACATGATACTGCGGATGGTAACACTGATCGACTCAAGGGATGGTAACACTGACTCTATGCTGACAAAGGCATGGGAATAGAGGAGCCCTAAACTTTTCCCTATCACATAATGAACAGTTGTCCATTGTAGGTCATTGAAAGCCCCAGAGGAGTGCTGAGAGAAATGCTATCAAGGCAGACTACATTAATCGTAAACTTCCTTTAGAATTCACCAGCGATTTTATTTATTTTTTAATGCTGAAGATACTGTGGGCATAAGTATTCTGCATTGTTTTGGTGAAAAAATCAAGGAATAGTGGCAAAAATTTAGTCATTCAAGTCCAAATTTCTGCAATGTGGTGACAGGCCTTTTCATGAACTGAAAGGCATGTCAGTACAACTCAAAATTTGAACAGGCAAACAGTCGATAAACTTATTCAAGAAAATCATTGATGAATTAATCTGACAGCTCTTGTAGAAAACTTAAACATTGGGTTAGCTCGCATCAATGAAAAAGATGTGGGTTACAATACAATTAAGTGTGTGCTCAATGTGTCATGTCAGCTTACACCTGAAATGAAGAAAGCAAGATTTGGAAGAATGTCAACAATTAATTGCTTGCTCACTATGAAAATGAAGGTTATGGTTTTCTGTACACAGCAATGTCATGGGCAACAAGAGTTGGATGCCTAGAAATGAAATGCCGAAATAAACAATTCCTCCCAGAAATAAACAATTCATTCAAGACTCAACCTTCTGCTGGAAAATGCATACTCACTTTTTTTCTAGCACTACAGAAAGTCCATCAACTCTCTAAGGCTTACTTGAATACACACCCCATAAAAAGTTGAAACAAAGAATCATGTTTATCAGAGAAAAAGGCCAATACTTTTTCAACATAACACCATACCCCATACCTGAGCTGCCACTTCAGCAGTGATAGAGAACATCCGATTAAAGTTGTTCCAACCCTTCTTCAGCCTGAATTTGGCACTATTTGACTTTTGATTGTTTGCAGCACTCAAAAAACATCTCAAAGTAATCTATTTTACATATGAGATGAAGTTCAAGCTGCTACGAGAGAATGGTTTTGAGAACAGCCTGAAAAGTTTTGCAGAGACCTGTTTAAAAACTTGTTCAGTGTTGTTGGTGCAACAAATGAGAGAGGAAACTACATGGAAAAATAAGGTGTAAAGACAAATCACACATTCTGAGGTATATTTTGCTTTTGTTTCATTTCAAGACTTTGTTTGGGAGCAAAGATACAAACATGGAGGCATTACTTTCCAAACACCCTACGTATTTCATGAGAGTATATGCAGTTACACTTGAGTTATATGAACTTTATGTTTACTTTATTGTAACATTCAGGCATTGCTAAATAACCTGTTCTCATCAATCACAATTAGAAAGATCTCAATTTGAATTAGTAAGAAATATGTGCTCTTCCCAACAGAGCTTAAAAGTTAAATTACAAACTTTTTTATTTTTCTCAATGACCACAGAATATCACTGTGTAGTTCCCATCTGTTTGCATGATGTTCAGTATATTATAAAATTGATAATTCTTACTCTTGTTTTAAGGCAGTTTTATTTATTTATTTATTTGGCTGTCTAATGCTTTATGTTCTAAAATGTAACATGTAAATCTTGCCTCAAAAATCACTTCAGTTACAGTTATGATGCCACTCTATGTTACTGCCATAGCCTGAGCACCCCCCCCCCCCCCCCCCAGAAAAAAAATGTGCATATCCGTAACCAAATAATTTATATGCCTTCAGAAACATACAAATGCAGAACATAATGAGAAGAGTTTGTTCAAAAAAAGACATTTGTAAATGCTGCATTTATCAGTAGGCCATGTGATCACATAAGGCATCCAAGTGATTGGCAAATCCCCATTTCAGGTCTTGCTCAATATATCCAACAGATGGCTAGAGACAAGAAATAAACTGTAGTTCCCATTAATTGAGCATTTAAGTAGGGCACTTGCTCCCCACCATCTCTCATAGCTTCAAATACGTAGAGCAATATGATACCCAGCTCTTTCAACAGATATGTAAAATTACATGTCTGTATTATGTCGAGAAAGGAAACACAACTCTGTGTCTTCTTTCTTAACATGACAAAGATGATAAAGCCTTGAGTTATATTAACAAAATACTTTTGCTCTTCTTTCATACTTTATAAAATAAACATCTTGTCACAAGACATTTCGTAAAAATACTTTAAAATGGTGTAGGACTGAAATGTTTCTCTTCACGTGTGAAAATTTTGGTTTAGAAAGTCCTCTGTTTATCTGAAGTGGTTCAATAGTTAGTGGGCTCCTTACTTTTTGTGTTACGTTTACAGCAAATTGTTTATTAAAACAATATTGCAGGTCTACAATCTCACTTGCCCAAAAAAACTGATTGCCACATTTTTATGATAGAAAATTCTTAACTTCCCCCCAAAAAATGAGAAATAAAAATTTAAATAAATGTTTCTTGAGTGCATAATATCATGTTTTTCTTCGAGGACTAAATATCTGAAAGGTATTTTTGGGTGTTCTGAGAAATCAGCTGTCGAGGCATCAGCATTTGCCAGATGTTTCTTCTCTCTCGTATCCCAACAGGTTATCTTTCAGTGTTCAATTAAAATATACTTATATCATCATCATCATCATCATTGTCAACCATTATCAATCCACTGCTGGACGAAGGTCTCCCCAAGTTTCCTCCACAACAGTCTGTCTTGTGCCAGTCTCCTCCATGTCACCCCTGCATACTTTCGAATTTCATCCACCCATCTCCCATGTGGTCTTCTTCTGGGTCTTTTCCTGTCCCTTGGAATCCAATCTAAAATTTCGGCTGTCCATCGATGATCTGTCCTTCTGGCTGTATGTCCAGCCCATTGCCATTTCAGGGATTTAACTCTGATCATGATGTCTTCCACTCTTGTCATTTTTCGGATCCACGAGTTCCTCTTCTTATCTCTCCTGGTTACACCAAGTATGCGCCTCTCCATGCTACTTTGAGTTGTCTGCAGCCTTTGTATGTCTCTTTTAGTTAAGGTCCACGTCTCTGCACCATACGTAAGCACTGGAAGGATGCATTGATCAAACACTTTTCTTTTAAGACATAATGGCATATTGCTCTTGAAAATTATGCTGTTTCTTCCAAAAGCTCTCCAGGCAAGTTTTGTACGCCGATTAATTTCTTCATCAATGTGACCCTCACTAGATATCTGCTGTCCAAGATAAACATACGTGTCTGTTATCTCCAGCTTTTCTCCATCAATCGATAAATCTTCATTTCTTGTAAAAGCATTGAACATCACTTTTGTCTTCTGAAAGTTCATTTTTAATCCCACTTCTTTACTCTTGTCAGCAAGTTCCTGGATCATACTCTGCAGCTCTGATGGGGTAGTTGCAAAAATGACTACGTCATCAGCAAAACGAAGGTGGGTTAGATAATCTCCATTAATCTTTATCCCCTTGTTTTCCCAGCTCAGCGACTGAAAATCACCCTCCAATGTGGCATTAAAGAGCTTCGGAGATATGGTGTCACCTTGTCTCACTCCCTTTCCAATTTTTACGTGTGTTGTATTTTCAAACAGCCTAATCTTTGCACTTGCATTTTCATAGATGTTATTAATAATATTAATGTATGCATCTTCAATACCGCAGGTTTTCAGAGCCATTGTAACTGCTGATGGTTTCACCGAATCAAAGGCTTTTTCATAATCGATAAAAGCCATGCACAATGGAAGTTCATATTCCCTCGCTCTTTCAATTAGTTCTCTCAGCACGTGGATATGATCTATTGTGCTGTAGCCACTCCTGAATCCAGCTTGTTCTCTCGGTTGAGCCACGTCCAGTGTTACCTTCAAGCGGTGTGAAAGAACTTTAGTGAAGATTTTATAAACTACTGATAGGAGGCTGATAGGTCTGTAGTTTCCAAGATCCTCAATGTCACCTTTCTTATGTAGCAGGATCATTGTAGCAGTGTTCCAATCCTCAGGAATCTTTCCTTCAATAAGGCATCGAGTGAAAATTTGGGCGAGTACTGTTTCGATTTCTCCACTTGCTTCTTGTATGATGTCTACAGTAATTCCATCTTCTCCTGGAGCTTTTCCCCGCTTCATGTTCTTGATTGCATGTGCAACTTCTGCTGGAAGGACTGGCGGAACTCTGGTACTGGTATCTTTCATGATGTCTGGAGTGCATGTATCATCCCTTTCATATAATTTGGAGTAGAAATCTCTCACTCTTGTCGAAATTTCGCCTCTATTTCTTGTTACAGAACCATCTTCTTTTCTCAGTGCCATAATCTGTTTTCTTCCCTTACTGAGATGTCCCTTTGCTATCTTTAGGCTTTGGTTGTTTTCAATTGCTTTCCTCACTAGTTCACAGTTGAATTTTCTTACGTCTTCAGTGATACTTTTCCTTACTGTCTTGCATAGCTCTATATATTCCACTTTGGAAGTTACATCTTCTTTAGTTGTCCTCATCTCTCTTCTTTTTTGCATCAACATTTTCGTTTTTCCTGATAATTTATTTACATGCAACTTGTTCTTAGACCCAGTTAATTTTGTTGCTGTTTCCATAAGAGCTTTGGTTACTTTTCTGTTAACTTCAGAGATGTCCACTTCTTCCGCTGTTAGGCCTTCTAAAGCAGAGAACCTGTTCTTCAGTTCCAACTTGAAGGTATTATGGTGTTTTTTAAGGTTGGTTATGTCAATAGATTTTGTTTGTCTTATGAGCTTGCCACGTTCAAGTTTAGTGTTGAGGTGCATCTTACATCTCACTAATCTATGGTCACTACCTGTGTTGAACTTGTTTAGCACACTGCAGTCTTCTATGACGAATTTTTTGTTACACATAATAAAATCAATTTCACTTGTCGTCCCATTTGGATGTCTCCATGTCCATTTCCTGTGTGGCTTTTTCTTGAAGAAGGAGTTCAAGATGAAAAACCCTTCTGCCTCTGCAAACTCAACGAGAGTATTTCCACGCTGGTTTCTGTTGCCGTGACCGAATTTACCTACTGAAGTTTCATTCTGTTGCCGTTGCCCTATTTTTGCATTGAAATCTCCCATAATTATTTTCAAGTGCTGCTTACCTTTATTATTTAGATGACAAATTTCTTCATAAAATTCTTCAATTTCTTCTTCAGGATGACTTGTGGTGGGTGCATAAGTTTGAATAATCTGAGCCTGGTATCTTTTCGAGAGTTGGATAACAAGTCGTGCAGCTCTGTCAGAGGAACTTTCAACTTCTACAACTTTATCCTTCAGTTTCTTGTTTATTATAAATCCAACACCACTAGTTCTGCCAGTATCTGTCCCACGATAGTAGAAGAGATGTCCACTTTTCAGTTCAATGAGATCTTCTCCTTTTCTCCTTACCTCACTTAGCCCCACGATGTCCCACTTGATCCTTTGTAGTTCCTCTTCCAATTCAAGAAGCCTTGAATCAGAAGATAGGGAGCGTCCATTGTACGTAGCCAAGGTCAGCATCAGATGGCAGCCTAGTCCGGTCCTCCGGGGATTCTTAGCACCCTCTGCCTTCATGTCGCACTGGCCGCTGCCTTGGCCAGGTACATTCCAGCTGCCGGAGACTGAGGGTCAAGATTTAAGTTGTGGAATCATTTTGGAGGGTTTGGCCATAACTCACCACGCTGGCCAAGCGGGTTGGTGAGTGTGGGATAGAATTTCCTCTAATCCCGATGGTATAGTTATACCGCTATTGGCGGTCGTCAGAGCCCCTTTAGTAGGAACAGGATGCACCACGAGAAGGCGGGGTTGACATTTGTCAAGGAGAGGCTGTGATGTTACGCATCACCTTACCTTACATCCTTATATATATATATATATAAAGTACTTAGTGCAGCAAGAAACTCAAAGGTGCAAAACTATTTACAAGCATTGGCATTGTAAAAAAGGCTCAATCGTTCTGCAGTTCAAAGCATAATTTTTTATTTAGCCAGAGTTTTGGCTTGTGAAGATATGTATGTTTGGCTCCTACTTAACTGGCTAACTGATAATCCCACATCTTGGTTTGTATTCATAGAAATCTGAAGAAAAAAAGATGTTTCCATAGGGTCGGTGCCCCCTTTCAAGCAGTCTTTACATATTTGTATAAATTCTCGACATATTTGTTTGTCATATCCTTCCGAAGGAAGGGAGAACTTGGTAGTCATTAGAAGCCAGCTCCTGATATTGTTAACAAGGTTGTCAGGTGATCAGGAACTGTTAGCATTTGTTTGTCTTATCTTTCTGAAGGAAGGGTTCTGAACTTGGTAGTCATTAGAAGCCAGCTCCTGATACTGTTAACAAGGTTGTCAGGTGATCAGGAACTGTTAGCAAAGTGGCAGATTTTTGCCTCAAGAAGATGTCCTTGATAAGGACAAAGTCTTCAGATGGCAAAACATTGATTTATGGTTTTAAAGTGTGCAGCAGTATTGATTTACCCCCATCATTAATTTCTCAAGATTTTTCAGGTTTCACACGATGTGGTGAGATTCACTTATAATATGAGAAAAATCCATTGATGAGATAATAGCAGTCTGTAAAAGAAATCAGATTCTGAAAGAGAAATTTGTGATTTTGATGCTTTTCACCAATCATCTGCATCAGATGTTAACTGCTGAATCTTGTTTAAAGATAATTGAGGCTCATGCTGAAAATTATGATAATTGTGCAATAGAATATGAAGTAGATCTAGGTAATAAGTTGTAAGTAGTTACACATACTGTGCATATAAAAATATTAGTATTGTAGACTATATATATATATGAGCACCATATATTGCTATCATCTGATGAAAATGAAATAATATTCTCATTGCATTTAAAAGGAAACAGAATGTGTTTTATATTTTACAATTTTATTCGTGTTTATGGGTAAGAATGCGGCAGTAATAATACATTTAAACTGAATGTACCACTAGATAAAAATGGGTAGTAGTACACCAAACAACTAGGTAAAGAATGATAATATCCGTTTATTGGCATAAAACAGCAAACAACTGATTGCAAGCTTTCAGCACCCAACCAGTTGTTTGCTGTTTTATGCCAATAAACGGATATTATCGTTCTTTACCTGAATGTACCCATGAAACTCATACTTAATTTCATGTGTGCATAATTGCACAACATCTTTCTTCGAGTCTTGCAAATCATAAATCATATGGCAATGTAGGAGATTAGACCGCAACTAATGATCCAGTGATCATTCCACCTAAGTGTTCTGGGACAAAATCAATTGAGTTCATGTCTTTTTGCTAATGTTGCACAACACTAGGTATCTCAACAATAGTTATGTTAAAGCTTAATTTTGCATCAGGTTCTCACATTCTTTGAGGACCCAGTTGCTGCCATGTGTGCCATTGTTGCCCTTGGAGGCAAACCCATGTTCCACTAATATGATTAGGCAGATCTTTCTTTGAGATGCAAACTTCTGAATCTCAGAGACAGTTTAGCAATGTGTATGTATAATTGCACAAAATGTCTTGGAGCCACCTGTATGTATTTAAACAAGTCCAACTAATAACTGATTTTGCAAGAAACCAATCAAGACAAAATATATTAAAATTATTTTATCTGTCACTCTTCTGTTCCTTTCATTCTCTTATGTATTCAGTTCTTTTATGCAACATTCTGTAACTTGGATAGTAAAAATATTTTCTTAAAATAAAATTTGCTTCACTGTATCCACTTTGCTTTTTCAGTTTGTTTCATTTCTGATAAGTTGCGTAGGAATTAAATCTTGCTTCTTTTTCCTTTTCTTTTTTTGCTATGTCATTTTAACAGATTCTTTTTTTCATTTATAATAACTTCATAAAAAAAAGGTATTTAAAAAAATGTCGTGTATTTTGACAGCAATTATGTAATTGTTCAGGGCAGCAGAATACCTAAATGTAGCCCTGAGCTTAAAAGGTTATTATTTTCTTTCAGAACATAACTCATGGTTTTAGTTGTGTATAATTTGGCCTAGCAGTTTATTAAATTAAATCTCTGATACATGTGTTAGGGGCATTTGTATGTGTTTGCAATAAGTTTTCACATTTTTGCTAATGTGTTCATGTACCACAGGGCATAATTTAGTGTTTCATAGGTTGAGGACTTCTTGCTTGGATTGTACTAAGAATGTGTTACTGTGGGTGATATGTTGCCATCACCCATTCTTACCACACCCAGGCCAGAATTACTCAACTTATAACTAAATTATGCCTCATGGTACATGAACACATTAGTTGAAATGTGAAAACTAATTGCAGATACATATATCTGTATATGTAATATAAGGAACAATATCATTTTCAAGAGCAATTTGCCATTATGTCTTAAAAAGAAAAGTGTTTAATCAATTCATGCTTCTAGTTAACACATGGGTCAGCACCCTTAACTTAAAAAAGAAATAAAAAAGATATACAGAGGCTGTGGACAACTCAGAAAAGCATGGAATAAATGCTTGATATAACCAAGGAAGATAGGAAAAGGAACTCGCTGATCAAGAAAATGACAAAAGTGGATGACATCATGATCAAACTCTTGCTTGGATTGTGAGGACTTCTTGCTTGGATTGTACTAAGAATGTGTTACTGTGGGTGATATGTTGCCATCACCCATTCTTACCACACCCAGGCCAGAATTACTCAACTTATAACTAAATTATGCCTCATGGTACATGAACACATTAGTTGAAATGTGAAAACTAATTGCAGATACATATATCTGTATATGTAATATAAGGAACAATATCATTTTCAAGAGCAATTTGCCATTATGTCTTAAAAAGAAAAGTGTTTAATCAATTCATGCTTCTAGTTAACACATGGGTCAGCACCCTTAACTTAAAAAAGAAATAAAAAAGATATACAGAGGCTGTGGACAACTCAGAAAAGCATGGAGAAATAAATGCTTGATATAACCAAGGAAGATAGGAAAAGGAACTCGCTGATCAAGAAAATGACAAAAGTGGATGACATCATGATCAAACTCAAGTGGCAATAGGCTGGACGTATTGTTAGCAGAACTGAACACCATTGGACAACTGATGTTCCAGATTAAATATCAAAATCCTCAAAACCAGACAACATGGGAGATGCATGGATGAAATTTAGGAGCAAGTTGGAGTGACATAAAGAAAAAAATGGTTGTTTGATGATGACATGTACTATGTTACTGACAATGCTCAATATTAAGAATTTTAGGTTTTAAGGATCTTATAGAACCCTATTCCTCAAACTCTAGTTAATCAAGTTTTTCAGTATTTTTGTTTTCCTTTTATTCTGTCAAAAAGCAGCAGTCACTTTTGTGTCCTTGTATTTGGGGCCAATTTATAATTAGACATACTGTATGTCATAATTTCTTTTGCTAAAAACTAAAGTAATTATTTTAACGTCAATGAATGTACCATAGAAGAAATTGGAGGTGAGTGAATAGTGTTTAATATTTTACTTATAATTGCTAACACATACCTATATACATTCCCCCTTTCTTTTTCAGAACGATGTGCGTACTTTGTTAAAGTGCCTGACTATTTCCACTGAAATGCTTCGAACAGATATTAAAGTCATGACCTCATCCTTGATGACCTTAAGGGAAACGGTGGTTAGTGTTGTGTTCTGTGAAATATTACTCGCTAGATTTGCTGCCATAAATGAAGATTGTCTTTAATTGAGATCAGAATGACACATTATGAACATTCATTGTCTGACACATTGAGATGTAAGCTTGTCTGACAAATGCTGACAGGAATATCTCCAGAAAACCAATCGTGCTGATATCACCAAACTATGAACATGCCGTTTTATACACTATAAAAATGATGAAAATGACATTTAAAAACCTTTAATGATAAGTTAAAACCAATTTCATTAGTACTTTCAATCCTACTTTAGGACCATCTTCAGATGAAATCAATGTGTATGTTATATACCTGTGTTATCTCTATCTAGGTTGTGTTCATTTCATCTGAGGATGGTTCTAAAGTACGATTGAAAGTACTAATGAAATTGGTTTTAACTTATCATTAAAGGTTTTTAAATGCCATTTTCGTCCTTTTATCGTGTATAAAATGGCATGTTCATACTTTGGTGCTGCCAGGAATAAATATCCAAGATGTCCTGCTTGCTATTTTACCCAAGTTTTTATTAATAACATTGTGAATAATTGCAGTAATTGATATTTGGTAAGAACAAACCTTCATCCATGGAAAACAGAACCGTATCATAAGCGATGTTGAAAGTGTCCGCCCTGTGCATCGAGACAGGCTTGAACATGAGACTCCATATTTCAAAAAGTTTGTGCCAGTTTCTCTGGTATAATCGTTGCCACTGCCTTGCAGATGTTGTTTTTCAATGCCTGTTGGCAAGTTCATTGTGACCTTGGGTGCTGCACATGTCAGGCTCATGGTTATGTGGGGTTAGTTCAGTTGTTTGTTTGTCAAGAGGCTGATTGTATGCACTAACAATGTCCTCCTGGTTAACCATACCCGAGTGTGTGTTTCTCGTTCGTATTTATTGAGAGAGTGAGTCAATAAAGAAGTGTCAGTGTGAATTTTGTAGGAAATTCGGATGTCATACAGCACAAAGTAAACTGTATATTCTGCAGCTGGTTAAGAAGATGGAGACCATGGAACATTACATGATTTGCATGGAGGGGAAGTCCAGCAAAAACTTCTTGCTTTGCCACAGAAATCTTTGTGCAAACTTGCCCAGGAAACTGATAGGTCAAAGATCATGTGTGATAGAGCAGCAAAGAAGGCTGCAATTTATCTGTGCCGTTTGTCTGCTGTTCATGAACTGAAAGCACCAGACCAAAAGAAAAGAATGAGATACCGTCATTGGTTTCAGGCATTTTTTGCAGAATGACTGAACATCTTGGACTACACCTTTTTTTCCGATGAAGCAGAGATTCACTTATCGGGATACATAAATGCAGAAAATACGTATGTGGGCAGCAGCAAATCTTCATGCATTTATCAAAAACCACTTCATGCACAAAAAATTAGAGTGTGGTGCACACCGTCATAGCGGTGGATCATTAGGCCCTTATTCTTTCAAGATATAGTCACAACAGTGGTCTACGTGAAAATTGTTTCAGGCATTTGTTAACCAACTGCACCCTGAAGAGCTGACAATTGGTATATTTTCAACAAGATGGGGCAACTTGCTGTACATCACATGCGAGTATGGCTGAAATTGATTCATTCTTTGGAGATCATGATTTCTAAAGGAATGTGGCCACCTCAATCTCCTAATCTAACACCCCCTAATTTCTTTCTCTGTGGGTATCCCGAATCAGTGGTGTTTCAAAACAAGCCAACAACCCTTGAGGCATTGAAGAACATCTGTGTGGCAGTGATTACGTCGGAGCAATGGGCGTGAACTTTCCAAACTATGGAGTCTCGTCTTCAAGCCTGTCTTGATGCACAGGGTGGACACTTTCAACATCTCTTATGATAGGTTTTGTTTTCCATGTTCTCACCAAATATCATTCAATTACTGCAATTATTCACAATGTTGATAATAAAAACTTTGGTAAAGTAGAATGTGGGGACACCCTGTAATCTATTAATTATGTAAAAAATTTGAATTTCAGTAAGCTGTTTTGACTATGCACCAATCTTGGCTACATTAATAGATGACAGTGGTAAGAATTCATGTATTAGATTTTAGTCCTGCACTTACTGCCAGTAGGGATTTCCAGGTGATTTCGATGTTGTATAGTGCATTAAGATTTCACAAATTTGTATTTCTGTAATGATTTTCGCAGTTTCCTGATCATGTAAATGTGCCGTGTTTTCTAGTGCAAGCTTGGAATTAAAATTTGATATAGCAATTAACTGCTCAATTTACAAACCTATCTTTGACCATTGAATATCCTACAGACAGGGTTTTTGATGCTGATGCTGTACACAGCAAAAGCTTGTGGTTGATTTATTTTAAGAGGAATTTATCACTGAGCATACATTTTTGACAGTTGTTTCATGTAACAAAATCAAGTAATGATTTTGGTAGCATTTTTATAAAAAAAAAATATTCTGTTGTGTGGAAACTTTTCTGTATGGCCACTATGCAGTCAGAGTTTCAGAATAACTTAAAGCTAAATATGAAACGTGCATTTTTGGTTATATGCAATTTTATCAAAAATTGCTCATTTCTGCAAGGTGCTGTACAGGGCTTCCGTTGGGACAACAATCAAGCAGCAAATGCCCCTTCTTGTTGAGTATTTTAAAAATGGAAAAAAACAAACAACAAAAAAAAAAACAGCCATTCTTTTAGAGGTTGAATTGCTTACTCTCTTTTTCACTCTCCTCAGCCATGTTTTCCATAGGAAGGTTTTTTCTGACATTCAATTATCACTTTGGAGGTCTCAAAGATTCCATTGTCAGGAATTTCTTGGTTGATGGACACAACACCTTCTGGATACTTTGGAGAAGCCAAGTGTGTGCTTAATCCCTATTTCTAATAGCAAAATTACATGCATTAGGCACAGTGAAATCAAATTACAATCTAGAGGAAAACAACCTAAATCAAAGTGGATTACGAAGAAAAATAAAACTACTCACTTTGACTTTTGCTAAAAATATAAGAAAAAGCCCAAAATTTTCAGAAACAAAATTTTGCTTTGACGCAAAACAGAAAAATAAATTCATCTTGCAAGCGTAATTTTGAATGGGAAGACTAAGCTCACCTGCAATTTAAATTCTTGGGAACTGCTTTCCCTAACTTGGAAATTGCATTTGGTGGAAGATAGCCCAACAGATGGTAGCACAAACAAAGCTTGGCCAGAGTCTCAAAGTGTAGGACTATTAAAATTGGCAGTATTGGAAAGAGTGTAAACATGTTATCTATGATATCATCATTGTCAACCATTATCAATCCACTGCTGGACGAAGGTCTCCCCAAGTTTCCTCCACAACGGTCTGTCTTGTGCCAGTCTCCTCCATGTCACCCCTGCATACTTTCGAATTTCATCCACCCATCTCCCATGTGGTCTTCTTCTGGGTCTTTTCCTGTCCCTTGGAATCCAATCTAAAATTTCGGCTGTCCATCGATGATCTGTCCTTCTGGCAGTATGTCCAGCCCATTGCCATTTCAGGGATTTAACTCTGATCATGATGTCCAATGATATATCAACCAAGAAATTGCTGGTGGTGCAGGCTGAAGTTAATAGGCAAGTGAATTCATCTTTGAATGTCATAGCTGCTGCAGGGAGATTTCACAGGACTGATAGGTTCTGGAAAAATTCCTAAATGACTGCAAGTGTAAGTGTTCCTTCCTTGATGTACGGCAGTGAAACATGGGTACTGCAGAAAAGATATAGGTGTCATTTGTGTACTGGAGAGTTGTGTTATCTATGGAGGTTTCATTCAAGACACATTCTGATCATGTAAGTTACGAAGATGTGCTGCAAATGTGTAATATGAATGAAGCAAAATGCTGTTAATAAGGTAGAGAAAAATGTTCTTGGGAGGGATGGCTATGTTGAAAGAATGAGTGGTTGCATGCTTACTAAGAGAATTTATTCAACCCAATGTCAGGCGGGAGAATGTAGAGGAAGACCAAGAAAATCATGCATGAGAAAAAAAAAAAATAGTGAGTATGAAATATAAAAGGTCTTGTGTGTGACATGTGATGAGGTTCAATGAAACTCGAGTTGTGTTATGAGATCGCTGTAAAGTGAGACGCACGATGGAGCAAATTGCTAAGACTTGGATAACACCTTAGTGATATGTATGTATGTCATGCATATACATATAAGCATGCAGTGATGGAAAGTTTGCACCAATCCCGCCGAACTGCGCCAATTTCATTATCTTGTGCCAAACTACTACAAATTACGAAAAAAAATATTTGTGTCCGACTGTGTCGAAACGGCAGTCCACAGAAAAAACTGCCGAGCGAAAAAATGTTTTCACAGCAAAGAATGCTGTTTTAAACGGTGAATCGAATGACGCTTTTTTAAGGTCTACGCGTAATTTGGTTAAACGTATAACAATGCTTAATCAGCACATACTGCCAATCCCAACATTTCGGAATGTTTTTCACCTACCTTTTAATTCGTTGTTTTTTAACATAAGTGACGAATAGGTGTCATGATGTAGGTGGAGCTTATGGAGGAGGAGTTTTGTTGTAATCACGTGGTATGTAGGAGAAACAATACTGAATGTTATAAAATCCTGATGACGATTGCTTACAGATGGTTTGATGGTCTTTCGGAGTGTTGTGCAATTGAGATTGTTTACATGTCGTTCCCTGCTCTTTGGGATGGTGCAGTTATTTCGTTCCAGGTGAGGTTCGTGATTACATAAATACAGCATAAGGTCAGTCGTTAGCTATTTCGTTGATGTGGAGGACGACTGAAAATGCCTCTCCCGTGGCAGAATATGATGGTTCTGTTTCTAAAGGATTCATAGGTATTCAGAGATGCCAACTTATACGTATTTTCACTCGATCGTATGGTTTTATGGAAGTCACCCCAAAAAACTATTGAAAAGCCCACGCAATTATATATTTTTTACTGTCTTTTGGTCGAAAAAACACACTTTACAGATAGTCCCTATACACCTTCGATGTTCTGGCTTCCCACGGCAACAGAGGCGGAGCTTCTTCTCGTACGCTGTTTGTCATGTGATTCCCCGTACGCCATTTGTCATGTGATTCCCCGTACGCCATTTGAGAGCGTCGTGCACAAAAGCTGAGAGGGAGCTCAGCTCAGAGCTTTTGTGAACTCTTTATATTGATTACATGTGGCTTTGTGCTTGTGAAAATTTTGGTGCAAACATTTTAACCCTTTCACTCGACTGTCAGGTGACACCCGACATTACGAAATTGTTGAATAGCTTGTGTGGCGCCAGTGATGCTTCTATAGCTCGCGAGACATTTCTTTTTCGTCGAATAGGTTGGGTGTCACTCGCCACGTTGATTATGCCTCTGTAGTTCGCATGCCAGGGCACGCAAGTATTTCTTTTTCACCAAATAGAGAAAAAGAAACGTCATTGGCATGTCTGGTGTCATCTGCCATGCCGATGACTCCTCTATAGCTCGCAAGTTGGCACTAGTGAGGAATTTCTTTTTCACCGAATAGCTCGGGTGTCATCTGCCATGCCTATGACACCTCTATGGCTCGTATGTCTGGGCTTGTGAGACATTTCTTTTTCGCCGAATAGGTCGGGCGTCACCTGCCATGTTGATGATGCCTCTGTAGCTCGTATGTCTGGGCTGGTGAGCTACAGCTGAGCTTTCGCTGCTAAGTTGTGGCCTCTACTGCAGGGGGGAAAAAAATGAGTGCTGGGTGAAAAGTTATTCGAGTTGAAAAGGTTAATTTAGATTAAAACAAAATGAAATGTAGCAGTGAAACAGCTATGACAACAAAAGGAACAAAGTCAGATAAAAGTTATCATCAAGTGTATTGCGATTTATATATACATACATGAGATTCTTCCGCGAATTCACGGAATTCCGCTTTTTCGGCATCATTTTGGTCACTCTCGAGGCCATTGCAAAAATGAAAAGAAATTTTTCAGGATTTTTAGGGGGGGGTTGTTCTATAAAGAGAGAAAAAAGCGGAATTCCGCTTTTTTGTGGAGTAAAAGAACTAAGCGCTTTCTAGCTGAAAGCGTTGTTTTTGGAGCAGACGCGGGGGGGGGGGGCAAGAAGAAATGTTGGAGGGTGGAGTCAGGAGCTCAATTCATTTACTGCTGTCAACAATGGATGGGGTATCAGTCACTTGAGCATCGCAGCGCAAAGGGTGGAAGCCCCCTACTTCGTGCTTTAGGGAAACCCCGCAGCCCTTTCCGTGTCTTGCGGGAAATCGCCACTCTGCATTCTATCCGCTTGATTCTATCCGTGACGTCATCGCCAGAAACTCTCTCTTATAATTTGCAAATGTACCTGAATGCGTTCCCACTTTTCTGAGATCGTTTGAGAATCGAAGCTCTCGTGAAACCTCTTCCTACGGAGGATGCGAAAAATTACGGAATCTCCGTAATTTGTTACGGATTTCCCCGGGATTACGGGTGACTAACAAAAAAATTATGGATATTCAGATTTTTGCTGTTATTAAGAAAGTTTTACTGATTTTGTAAATAATCGATGTAAAAGCCTCTGAACAAAGTTCATCTCACAGCATTTGTCTTTTTTTTTCTTTTTTTTTCTCAGGTGGTTGAATTTGTTTTGCTTGTATCAAAGTGTGAACAAACAAAAAAAAAAAAATGCCCGTCTTGCTTCTTTCGCCGTGGTCCGGGATTATGTCGACTTGAAGCATCTGAATAAAGTTCGTGACGCAGCTTTCTTTTCTTAAATTCGTTCCCCCCCCCCCCCCCCCAAGAGAAGGAATTTGTTTTGCTTGTTTGAAAGCTAAGTGGAAAGGAAGCACGGCGCCGCGCCGGGATTATGTAGGCCTGGCGTGCTTCTTTTGCCATGATCCAAAATTACGTTGGTTCGGACGTGCTTCTTTTGGCGTGATCCAAAATTATGTTGGTTCGGACGTGCTTCTTTTGCCGTGATCCAAAATTACGTTGGTTTGAACGTGCTTCTTTTGCCGTGATCCGGAATTACGTTGGTTTGGACGTGCTTCTTTTGCCGTCGTCCGGAATTACGTTGGTTCGGACGTGCTTCTTTTGCCGTCGTCCGGAATTACGTTGGTTCGGACGTGCTTCTTTCACTGTTGCCCGGAATTGCGTCAGCCCGATGCTTCTGAACCATGTTCGTGATGAACCTCTTTGGTAAGGAGGAGGGATGTGTTCTGCTTGTTTGAAAACTTAATGGAAAGAAAGCACGGCGCCCGGCTAGGATAACGTCAGCCCGAAGCCGCTGAACAAAGTTCATGACGCAACTCTGTTTCTTTCCTTTCTTTTTTTTTCCTAAGGAAGAATGTGTTTTGCATGTTTGAAAGCTAGGGGGGGACGGCCCGAAGCCTCTAAAAAGTTCGTGACGCAGCTTTCAGTTTTTTTTTTTTTTTTTTTTCCCCCGGTTCTTTCTTTCTAAGAAGGAGTTTGTTTTGCTTGTTTGAAAGCTAAGTGGAAAGAATGTGTCATGAGAGGCTCAAAAACAGGGTTAAAAACAAGAATTCGGCAGAGAAAATCTCCCCACTTGCTTGACATTGATGGAGATTCATGTCACCATATTCACAATGCAAGCAAAAAATTTTGCAAGCCATTTTATACGGTTACATTGAGAAATACTTTATTGACTTCTTCAATGACTAAAATATAATCTGTGGATATGTTTCTAATTCTTGCAAGTTTCTAATTGCTTGACTAAACTCACAAACTTTCCTAGACAAATACTTTTCACCTCAGGATTTAGTTAGTAAAGATTCACATGTAAGTTTTAAATCTGATTTTTAAAAATATTTCATTTTATTTTGTTCTTAAATCCCTACTTTTCTATTATGAATATAATGTGCTTCACTTTAATTACTTACATAATTTACAGAAAATAATTCCATATGGCTAGTGTAATCTTAAATATTGTATATATACTGTATTTGAATTTGCTCACCACGCGTTCGCGTGTCCCAATTTTCCACCCAGTTAAAAAGTTCAGCTTTTTTTGTCATCGGCCGGTCTCATGTATGTATATAGTAAAGAATGGCCTTTTTATGAGGTGTCTAAAGTTTCGATGCATAACGTTTTGTAAGCCATGTGGCTGCGATTTTAGCATAGCGCATGTCAGCCGTGATGATTGTAGGCATCCTGTGGAGAGCAAGAAGCACAAGATCATGCCAAGAGACTAAATGGAGATGTGAGTAAAATTAATGTCACCAAAACACTTCTGACAGCTTATAAAGAATCTTGGAAAAAATATCAAGAGCAGATTAGTGCTGGAAAAAATGCAGCAAAATAAGCAAAAAGGAGCAGAAATTGAATGTTTGCAAGGTAATTTGAAATGGAAAGAAGCTGAACTTTTGCAGCAGTTGGATTCCTTTCAGAAAATGTTAAACAATGCTGAGATTAACATTGAATGTGGCATAAAAAAAATGAGACATGAGTGCAATAGAAAGTGGACAGGTACTATTAAAAGAAGCAAAACAAAACATTGCTAACTATCTTTAAAAATTAGAAAAAAATAGAAGTAAGCAATTAAACATTGAGAAAAGCAGCAACATATTGTAATTTTTTTTAAATAAATGATTAATAATAGAATCCTGCTATGGTTATAAATTTTTTTATCTATTTGAAAACTAAAATTTTGGCGAGCGCGCGCGCGTCTCTCTCTCTCTCTGTGTGTGTCTGTCTGTCTGTCTGTCTGTCTGTCTGTCTGTGTGTCTGTGTGTTTCAGTGCAAGATGTTTTAAATTTGAGTAAGGTGCATCTAGTTCCAAAACATTTTTTGCTTAAGAATTTATTCTATCTACTAATATTTTACCTGCTCCAAAAATGTATTTTACCTGCTCTAAAAATGATTTTACAACTTTTGATCACTGAAGCATGAATTTTTAATTATTTACATATGTGTTTTAAGAATGTGAATAAAGATGGCTGTTTTGGCCACTTCCCCTGTAGTGAAGCCATGCTCCACCACTGCTTTTGGATTTACTAATATCAAATGCACACTTTCAGGCAATGTAATTTTCTTTAAATTTAAAACCTTCTCAGGGCTGCCAGACCTGCGCCAATTGTGCCAGCCCCGCCAAAACGTTGTTCTTGTGCCATTCTGTTAAATAAATCGCGATTTTGACGAAATCTGCGCCAATTTTGCGCCAAAAGTTAAAATTTACCTATCATTGATATTTTAGCGTAATCTTACGACATTCGAAATCGATTCAGCGGTTAATTTCGTACATGAGATTCTTACGCGGATTCGCCCCCGCCCTTGTCATTTTTGAGATTGATGCAAAAGTGAAGAAATTTTCGGGGTATTAGTTTGGGGGGGGGGGGGGGTCGTATTCCGTCTGGGGACGTTGTTTTGTCTTTTTAAAAGTTTGGAAACGGAAGTTAAATGCAGTGCAGAGTTTTCCCGTAATCGTATTTTTCTCTCTCGCGATGTTGCTTCTGTTCAGTATTGTTGTTAAATATAATTTCAGCTTGAAATTGTAGGCAACAATTTCCGAAAACGGGAGTTAGGCCGCCCGAAAATTTCCTCGTATTCTTCGGCCGCGAGATTCTTACGATGATTCAAGGAACTCCGTGTTTTTTTGTTATCATTTGGACCAATCTCGTGAACGATGCGCAACTGAACTGAAATTTTGGGAAGATTGGTGGGGGGGGGGGGTCGTTTTCTCCGTCGGAGGATGGAATTTCATCCTTCGAAAACGGAAAGTAGACGGAGGTAGGATTTCTCTCGTAATCGTAATTTTTTTTTTCTCGCGATGTTTCCTTTACCCAGTATTGTTAGATATAATTTTATTTCATAAATATTTGTATTTCAGCTTGAAAATGTTGGATAAATTTTCCGAAAACGGAAGTCGGACAGAGCGAAGATTTGTTCCGTAATTGTATTTTTTTTTTCCCCTCGATGTTCCCACTCCTATGTAGTTGTTAAATATCATCACTCTCATAAATGTGTGTGCATTTTAGCTTGATAAGGGTGGGGGAAATTTCCAAAAACGGAAGTGACGAAGTTCGGAAATTTGTAAGAAGTGATACACGGTGTTCAAAAAAGGTATTCATTCTCTGAAAATTACACCATTTATCTAAAATAGTGAAAGCTCTGATATCAGAATTCATGGTTCTCAGGCTTTCATTCTTTAAGCATGATAGATAAAATTGTCATCTGAGGGAATAAAAAAAAGATTGAAAAAAAAAAGAAAAGTAACAAAGAAAAATGGTAAGGAAAAACTGTCAGCAGAAAAAAAAGTAAACAGTGGATGCTGTGCAGTGGCAGAGTCAACAAAAGACAAATATGGCCGTGAAACTTGCTGAGAAGAAAGTAGGGTTTGCTCGCAAGAAGAAACCAGAGCTAATGTTCTAGCAAGTACAAGAACAAAACAAGGAAAAAAACTGTTTGAAGCTGTCTTTCACAACCACCCTATTTTGTTTGGAATTCAGTAATTTTATAATTGTGAATACAGTGATGTGATGTAGTTAAATATTTTCATAAATAAATTACAGTGAATGATTCAGTTTTGTTCATGCTACGTAATATTCACACTTTCTCACTGCGCAGTCTGATTTTTCACCAAATTAAAAAGTACAGCTTTGTTTTTTTTCTTCGTCAGTTTCATGTATGTTAATTAAAATTGCTCACGAGCGCTATGGATAAATGAAAGGATTGTTTATATCACATAACTTGTAATCAATTATCAGGAATACTGATCTTTTGGTTCTTACTTAAAGTCTGAATTTTGCCCCGTACGTTCAGGGAGCAGAATTTTTAGATTTTCTTTTTCTCATTTTGACCTACCTTGGGGAACATCTTCACCCTCACCCTTTTTTTTTTTTTTTTTTTTTTCCCTGATGGAAAGTGCGTTGAACCACTTACTAACTCGCAATCGTCTGCTCAATGTCCATGTCCATACATGCAGGACCCCACGTATGCAAGAGCAGTGGCTCTTTCAGACAGCAACAACAAAAAAGTCATAAACTGATTCTACTACTACTGGGGGGGGGGGGGGATCCCAAGCCAAAACGTCACTGCGCAAGCGTTAAGCGATGCAAGCAGCTTTTATCTAACCAACTTTACTAAATCTCACTGTTATCTTATAGTTTTGGTTCCAGTTGTAATTGTTCACAGCAATAACGAAAGTTTGACATTGATAATAACTGTATGAAAAACATTGTGTGAAGAGTATCATGGTGCAACTGCTGAAAGATGATTTTACAATTTGATTTATTAAGTGCTACATTAGTTTTCCTTTTATATCGAAGGTACGCTTTCCTTCAAAAAACCTTAGGAGTTTGTGATGCATGCAAACCACGTATGTGTGGCTTGCCAGTTGGTTGGTTTCAGAAATAATGTATTTTCATCTGAATGCCATGAATCTCGAAAAATATGCTGCTAAAAACCAACCAAACAACAAACAGTAATTACATATTATTTATTTTTCCTAAGTGTATATTCGCAAGCGTTCAGTAACAATAGCAACAGTTCTTGGACGCGTCAGCATCCTATTCGTGTTACAGCGAAACAAATGCATTCAGAAGAAAATCCCTGATGTTAATGTGTTACGCTTAAAATATTGCAGGTCATGTAGTTTTCAATAAATCGTGGGTAGTATAATTGTTTTCCCATTTATCTCACTGTAGGAACGACAGAAATGCTAATTAACAGTCATAAGAGTAGCAGTAAAATGTCAACAAACCTGAAATATAACATTTTTTCATAGTTCATAAAATAATGGTAATTCAGTATATAAACATAACTTAAAGCACAGCATGGACTTAAAACAATTAAAAATACTATCATTAGCTGCTCCAAAACCTGAGTTCTGCTTCAAAATGCAAACTTTCTCTCTCCAAAACCCAACGTTTCTGCTCCAAATTGCATAATTTCCTGCTCCAAGAATTGCTCCGAAACATGGTAGGGGCACTAACACCCCTGCCTTCTAGTTACACACAATTTCCCTTCTCTCCCCACCCCAAAGGAAAAGGGAAATACAAAATAATTTTCAAAAATATAGGAAGCTGAAATATTGCATCTGGATTGCTATGTTTCATTCTCATATAGTGTGTGTGTGTGTGTGGGGGGGGGGGGGGGGGGTTGTGGACAATCTATGTGTGTAAGTTCCTTAAAGTTTTACCTTTTAAGCATATGCCTTTTAGTGAATAATTAGAAATCATGACTAATAAATTTAATTGTTACACTGCTCATGCCTGTCCCAATGTGAAATTTTGATCACACACACACACACACACACACACACACACACACTCTCTCTCTCTCTCTCTCTCTCTCTCTCATTTTAAGCATATGAATTTGACTTTTTCATAGGCTATCATTATGAAAAGGTCAAGTTCATATGCTTAAAATTCTAGTTTTTTTTTATTATTATTCATTACTTTGATTACCCACTAGAGCTGAGTTCAGGCTCAATTTTCGGAGTCCAAGCCCGTGATATATCAGCCCGAGCCCGAAAACTGGCTAACTTGTTCAACCATTAATAAAAAAAAACATCTCGTTTTCCACACTTCCACTCTCTTCTCCTCCTTCAATTAACCAATGTTTTTCTTTAATGGGGAGTGGGGAAGGGACCTCTATCTATTTTTACAGTGTAACTGTATGATTTTCTTTGGTCGTTCGTTTCCACCTGAAGTGCTTCGGGCGGCCGGGCATCAAAAATGATCAGGCGATGCTGCGATTGTATGTTGCTCAAATAATGCTGATATTATTGTGCCATAATGCGCTGCAATATGTACTTTGCTAAATAGAATTAGCAGGGAGCTACTGTGTGGAGATAGGCGGTAAATTATTGTCGGCATGCTATCAACTATCCAATATCTATAGTTGTTGAAAAGGCTTTTTCTTCTCTGCAGAAACACAATAATGTACGGCCTATAGCATTTTCTACCCAAACCCAGAATAAATAGCGATCTCGAATGCCCGCTCCCCAACCAGAACCAGTTGCCAAAGAATTCTCTTTACCAACTATAAAGTGTCTCATTTGCTAAATCATATAAAATCACAGTTATATATTAAAAAAAAAAAAAAAAATTTGCTCTCTGTAAGAGCCCGAGCCTGAACCGCAGTAAATATTCTACAGCTCGTCTCAGCTCTGTTACCCACAAAACTGCAGTGAACAATGTATGCAAATTTTTTGCAGGTTTTTTTTTTTGTTGTTGTTACAAGAATTTGGCATTAACTCAAATTTTTAATTGTAAAATGTCTGATTGCTTGATTGAGACATTTGTTAAGTTCCATTTTGTAATAATGGTTTAACAGTTGAAAATTTTCCCATGCTATTTTCTTTGGTGACCAATGCACTTTTCAACTTTTGTTGTTGGTTCGTGGCTATTACTTTCTAGAACATCTTTAAAAAAATATATATTTTTCAACTGCTGTGTTGTAGGTTTACCAAGTTCTTTCATTTTAAATTCTTGGTCAAAGGATATTTTAACTTCTTGTTCATCTGGAGATAATATCTTTGACTTGGGTTTTGGCTATTACTCTCAACTTTGTGAATATTCGTTGTACAACATAGTGAGAAATTATCCCACCAACCATGGAATAGCCTAGTAGTGATTTTGTTGCCATTGCAGATGGAGTGATTCCTGTAATCCTTTTAGTATAATAATTCCATTATTGCTAATACTTTCAACTTTTTGAAACAAAGTGAAATTATCCTGTCAGTGGCCAAATTCTATTTTTGTTATAGCTTAAAGATATGTTGCAATTTCATGTTTAAGTTTTTGTAAATATTTTTGATATTTAAAAGTTGAGAAGTGCATTGGTCGCTAAAGAAAATAACATAGAAAACGTTTTAACTGTTAAATCATTATTACAAAATGGAACTTAATAAATGTCTCAATATGTTTTAACATATTTTTATCTCATCGTATCGAGAATAGCATATATGTCTGATTTGCTTGTTGAGTTGCTGTGAATTGACTTTATTGCAAAGTAAGCTAACAGTTCCTACACAGGTATCTAGTGATCATTTCTGCTTGAGTAGTTGTATTGGAATAAAACTTACAAAATAGACAAGTTCCATTCTGGAGAAGTGGAGGAGGAAGGGGTAAAATAATAACTTCGCAACAACGTAAATCGTTTCACTAAGAAATACTCTGTTATTTGGAGTGAAATGTTGATGATTTTCTTCTTTGGTTGTGTTCTGTTCTGATTACCTTCAGTCAAATTTGTTAAATGATCTAATGTAATATGATGCCAAACTCACAACAGTTGGTTTATTTAGTAGGTAGGAATACTAAAAGTGTGCTGGTGTTGTATTTCATTTTTAGAATGAAAATATGCTGTTTCTTTTTGTTTTTAGCTCTTACTCGGTGTCAAAAATGAAGATCCTTCAGTGAGAAATGAGGCTGTGTTGGCTCTAGGATTATTCTGTTTACGGAATTTGGATATAGCTTCCCAAGATTTAGTTCTTTTCTTGCAGGTAAAATCAGTAAAATTTATGTCTTGAAACGTAAAACATATTACACATAGTTGTAAATGTATTTATGGCACCTCTATTCATAGTGATTGTGGAATAACTTTTTTACGGGTCTTATAGAGGTTATTTTTAATGAAAGTTGGTTGTCAAATTTTCGAACTAAAGCCTAGTTCGTCATCAGGACTATGTCACTGGAGTAGTTGCTGCCACTCAATTGGAAGAGTCCATCCGTAATTATCGTTAATTGTGGTACTTCTTCTTCTTGCTATTTCGATCCCTTCTTCTAGTTTCCTCTTTACTAAGTTTGACTGGTGGGCAATTATTTTCACTGAGTCCCAATTTATGGAGTGTCCACTTGCTTGTATATGTCTTTCTAGCCCTGTTTTGTTCCCAATGTTCCTAATAGCTGCTTGGTGTTCTTTCATTCGGACCTTAATACTTCTCCCTGTTTCTCCTATATAGCTGAGTCCGCAGTTACAGTCGATGCAGTAAATTACTCCTTCCTGCAATTGGATGTCCAATTCTTTCTGCTTTAAAGCTGGCAGGAATTTCTTTATTTTGTTATTAAGATCTGGAGCTAGCCTGATATTATATTTTGCTCCGATCCTTTTCAGTTTCTCGAAAAGTCCCTTGTGGTACGTAATTTTGCTGGTGAATTTGAAGTTGGTTTTTTCCTGCTTCTTTTTTGGCACTTGTTTAAATATTTTCTCAACATATGGGGAGGGGTAATTGTTTTCTGCCAATATTTCCTTTAATTCTTCTTTGTGAAGATCTTTTTGAGTAGCTGAAGAGACCAGGATTTCAATTTTTTCCAAAAATTGTCTCGCCGTATTCCATTTAATATAATCAGGGTGGAATGAGCAGAAGTCTAACATCTTTCCTGTGTTGGTGGGTTTTCTAAAAAGCTGAGTGAATATTTTCCCTTCTCTTGAGGTCAAGGTTAAATCTAGGTAATTGATGCTATGGTCTTTTTCCTGTTCCAGGATGTACTGCAAGGTATTCTCTAGTAAGTTAAATTCTTCCAGAATCTGAGAGGGTAGAGATTGGTCCACAGTATCTACTATAATTAGGACATCAGCCATGTACCTTACATAGAGAGCAAACAAGGAGGGTTGTATAAGAATTTTTGCCTCTAGTTTACTTATATAATAATTTGCTAGCAGAGGTGCTAGTGGAGAACCCATTGCAAGTCCTGAAGTTTGCCTGTAATATTTCTTTCCAAACTGGAAGAAATTATTCTTGAAGGAAAATAGGAGCAGTTCATATATGCCAAGTAGTATTTCTCTATTGTGATTATGGAATACTATTTTTTCCACAAGGTCATCTGCAATGAATTCCAGTAGGAGGTCCAGGTTAATGTTGGTATGCATAGAGACTATATCCAGGCTTGCCATTACTGGATGAATTAATTCTGGCAAGTTGTCCAGTTTTCCTTTTAGCTGCATGGAATTTTTTAGTAGGTAGGGAGGAGAAGGGAAAATATCTCTGAGGTGACCAAGCAAATAATAATTAATGTTGGAGAGTGGCGAATTTCTAGTGTCTATTATAGGTCTTACTGGATGGCCTTCTTTGTGAACTTTTATCGTACCATAGATCTGTGGAATTCTTGACTGGATTTTGGAGAAGTTTTTGAAGAGTTCATTAAGCTGTTTTTTATTTCTTAAAGAGCTGATTAATTTCTTAAGATTTTTGACAGTTTGATCTATAGGGTTACCATTGAGTTCTTCATAATAAGGCTTGCTCAATTCAGCTTCCATTTTA
The DNA here is from genome assembly GCA_039090855.1 of Macrothele yani. Taxonomy (NCBI): domain Eukaryota; kingdom Metazoa; phylum Arthropoda; class Arachnida; order Araneae; family Macrothelidae; genus Macrothele; species Macrothele yani. Next base: position 57,448,783 of record CM077019.1, on the reverse strand, counting down.
TTGTAATACTTCTCTTTTTCTACCAATACCAAAACTTTGCTCTTATCTGCTCTCAGTGCTACAACTTTATCATTGGCTTTGAATTTTTTAAGGTCAGTAATGGCATTTCTATTAAAATTGTAATCAACTTTTACTGGCTTTTTTACAAATTTTGAGATGCAGTCTGAGAATTCTTTCCTTAAAGTAACTGCTGTATTTTCATCTTCTCTTTCTACCTTACTACAGATGCTTTCTAAATCAATCAGTATACGTTTTTTATCAAGTGTTGCGGAGGAAAGATTGTAATTATATCCCTTATTGAGGAGATTAATCAGGTTTTCATCTACTCCTTCTTTCGTCAGATCCATGACATGTTTGTTAGTGGGGATGGTATTAACTGTGGGCCAGGTGCTGTAGACATTAACTTTGGATTTAACCATTTATTCTCTTTAATCTTCAATTTTTCCTTAAACTTTTTGTTTTTATCTCTCACTGCTTTAGCTAACCAATTATCAATATTTTTCTTTTCTGCTTCCGGAATTTCACCTAATGAAGAGGTCCAAATACGAGCTTCTATTCGTTCGCATTGCTCAATAGTTCTGAATTTATTACGAATCGCTCCATTCACCGTTTTTAGTTCCATTTTTTTAATAAAATTTCTTGACAGATTTTCCACATTGTTTTTCGTGAGTCTCAAAGAAGGTGGAACAAAATTAGCTCTTTTACATTTCTTAAGAAAATACAGTTGTGACTTACATTTGTCGCTTTTGCACTTGCTCCTTTCTATCTTTCTGATGTTTCGCCATATATCCAGCCCGTATGTGGTTTTAATCCTAGTTGTAAATGCATTTATGGCACCTCTATTCATAGTGATTGTGGAATAACTTTTTTACGGGTCTTATAGAGGTTATTTTTAATGAAAGTTGGTTGTCAAATTTTCGAACTAAAGCCTAGTTCGTCATCAGGACTATGTCACTGGAGTAGTTGCTGCCACTCAATTGGAAGAGTCCATCCGCAATTATCGTTAATTGTGGTACTTCTTCTTCTTGCTATTTCGATCCCTTCTTCTAGTTTCCTCTTTACTAAGTTTGACTGGTGGGCGATTATTTTCACTGAGTCCCAATTTATGGAGTGTCCACTTGCTTGTATATGTCTGTCTAGCCCTGTTTTGTTCCCAATGTTCCTAATAGCTGCTTGGTGTTCTTTCATTCAGACCTTAATACTTCTCCCTGTTTCTCCTATATAGCTGAGTCCGCAGTTACAATCGATGCAGTAAATTACTCCTTCCTGCAATTGGATGTCCAATTCTTTCTGCTTTAAAGCTGGCAGGAATTTCTTTATTTTGTTGTTAAGATCTGGAGCTAGCCTGATATTATATTTTGCTCCGATCCTTTTCAGTTTCTCGAAAAGTCCCTTGTGGTACATAATTTTGCTGGTGAATTTGAAGTTGGTTTTTTCCTGCTTCTTTTTTGGCACTTGTTTAAATATTTTCTCAACATATGGGGAGGGGTAATTGTTTTCTGCCAATATTTCCTTTAATTCTTCTTTGTGAAGATCTTTTTGAGTAGCTGAAGAGACCAGGATTTCAATTTTTTCCAAAAATTGTCTCGCCGTATTCGATTTAATATAATCAGGGTGGAATGAGCAGAAGTCTAACACCTTCCCTGTGTTGGTGGGTTTTCTAAAAAGCTGAGTGAATATTTTCCCTTCATAGAAGCTCGTATTTGGACCTCTTCATTAGGTGAAATTCCGGAAGCAGAAAAGAAAAATATTGATAATTGGTTAGCTAAAGCAGTGAGAGATAAAAACAAAAAGTTTAAGGAAAAATTGAAGATTAAAGAGAATAAGTGGTTAAATCCAAAGTTAATGTCTACAGCACCTGGCCCACAGTTAATACCATCCCCCACTAACAAACATGTCATGGATCTGACGAAAGAAGGAGTAGATGAAAACCTGATTAATCTCCTCAATAAGGGATATAATTACAACCTTTCCTCCGCAACACTTGATAAAAACGTATACTGATTGATTTAGAAAGCATCTGTAGTAAGGTAGAAAGAGAAGATGAAAATACAGCAGTTACTTTAGGGAAAGAATTCTCAGACTGCGTCTCAAAATTTGTAAAAAAGCCAGTAAAAGTTGATTACAATTTTAATAGAAATGCCATTACTGACCTTAAAAAATTCAAAGCCAATGATAAAGTTGTAGCACTGAGAGCAGATAAGAGCAAAGTTTTGGTATTGGTAGAAAAAGAGAAGTATTACAATAAAATGGAAGCTGAATTGAGCAAGCCTTATTATGAAGAACTCAATGGTAACCCTATAGATCAAACTGTCAAAAATCTTAAGAAATTAATCAGCTCTTTAAGAAATAAAAAACAGCTTAATGAACTCTTCAAAAACTTCTCCAAAATCCAGTCAAGAATTCCACAGATCTATGGTACGATAAAAGTTCACAAAGAAGGCCATCCAGTAAGACCTATAATAGACACTAGAAATTCGCCACTCTCCAACATTAATTATTATTTGCTTGGTCACCTGAGAGATATTTTCCCTTCTCCTCCCTACCTACTAAAAAATTCTATGCAGCTAAAAGGAAAACTGGACAACTTGCCAGAATTAATTCATCCAGTAATGGCAAGCCTGGATAAAGTCTCTATGTATACCAACATTAACCTGGACCTCCTACTGGAATTCATTGCAGATGACCTTGCAGAAAAAATAGTATTCCATAATCACAATAGAGAAATACTACTTGGCATATATGAACTGCTCCTATTTTCCTTCAAGAATAATTTCTTCCAGTTTGGAAAGAAATATTACAGGCAAACTTCAGGACTTGCAATGGGTTCTCAACTAGCACCTCTGCTAGCAAATTATTATATAAGTAAACTAGAGGCAAAAATCCTTATACAACCCTCCTTGTTTGCTCTCTATGTAAGGTACATGGCTGATGTCCTAATTATAGTAGATACTGTGGACCATTCTCTACCCTGTCAGATTCTGGAAGAATTTAACTTACTAGAGAATACCTTGCAGTACACCCTGGAACAGGAAAAAGACCATAGCATCAATTACCTAGATTTAAACTTGACCTCAAGAGAAGGGAAAATATTCACTCAGCTTTTTAGAAAACCCACCAACACAGGGAAGATGTTAGACTTCTGCTCATTCCACCCTGATTATATTAAATGGAATACGGCGAGACAATTTTTGGAAAAAATTGAAATCCTGGTCTCTTCAGCTACTCAAAAAGATCTTCACAAAGAAGAATTAAAGGAAATATTGGCAGAAAACAATTACGCCTCCCCATATGTTGAGAAAATATTTAAACAAGTGCCAAAAAAGAAGCAGGAAAAACCAACTTCAAATTCACCAGCAAAATTACGTACCACAAGGGACTTTTCGAGAAACCGAAAAGGATCGGAGCAAAATATAATATCAGGCTAGCTCCAGATCTTAATAACAAAATAAAGAAATTCCTGCCAGCTTTAAAGCAGAAAGAATTGGACATCCAATTGCAGGAAGGAGTAATTTACTGCATCGACTGTAACTGCGGACTCAGCTATATAGGAGAAACAGGGAGAAGTATTAAGGTCCGAATGAAAGAACACCAAGCAGCTATTAGGAACATTGGGAACAAAACAGGGCTAGACAGACATATACAAGCAAGTGGACACTTCATAAATTGGGACTCAGTGAAAATAATCGCCCACCAGTCAAACTTAGTAAAGAGGAAACTAGAAGAAGGGATCGAAATAGCAAGAAGAAGAAGTACCACAATTAACGATAATTGCGGATGGACTCTTCCAATTGAGTGGCAGCAACTACTCCAGTGACATAGTCCTGATGACAAACTAGGCTTTAGTTCGAAAATTTGACAACCAACTTTCATTAAAAATAACCTCTATAAGACCCGTAAAAAAGTTATTCCACAATATTACACATGTTAAAGCAGTGTTTTCTGTTTATGGAAAATAGTGGGAAGTGATTTTTATTTTTTAGGCTTAGAGAAGCTGCCATCAACTGTTTCCTGTTTGGAAGTTACATTTCCCAAATTCAATCTGAGGATGTTTCAGTCACTTGGAAAATCATTTTTCTGATTGGTGTAGCAACCCCAGGCTTGGAACTTGAGAAGAGGGCGAGGCAGAAATTTATCTTGCTCCAAAATGATATAATTTTCCATTTTTATGAGGAGCTGGCCATGTAGATATTAATGACAGCATTTTTATATCACAAATGGAAATCTTTTGATAGTACTTAAAATATTTTAACACGATTTTAATAAATCCTGTAACTTCATAATGAAACATCTTTCATAAGAATGAGAGTTAGCAAACATCTACTTTTCCTTTGCTGATACATAAGAATTGCATATTGTGTGTTGCCCACGGAACCTTAATTCATCCCCCCTTCTACCAGAACTTGCTTGAACTAGAATTCTCACTAGCAGTTTTTGTTCCTAGGTTGAAAGCAACTTCGTACTGCCACATATTAGGTCAAGTTTGTTCTGAATGCCAAGTCAAATGTGTATTTTTTAACAGCTTAAGAAATTCCCTTGATCTGTGGCTAACTGCTGTAGAACATCAAACTTGACATAAAAATTTGACAGATTTTGCTTTTAGGCTTTAACCTGTCATGCTGTAAATATGTGGCATTATTATTCAAGGTTTGGGGTATTTGTATACTTTCATTATTCTGCTCCTCCCATATATTTGCTATTTGCTTTTTTTTTACAGGGAATAAATTAGTAGTTAAAAAATACGGGTTTACGCCATATAATACAAATTTTGAAGATGACAATCTGATTTTTGGCGTAAATGTGACAAGGATGGTAAGTCAGATAATATCCGAAAACTTGAAAATTTTCATCGTCCTGGAGCGGGACTCGAACCCGCGTCTCCCAGAAAAGAGGTTCGAGTCCCGCTCCAGGACGATGAAAATTTTCAAGTTTTCGGATATTATCTGACTTACCATCCTTGTCACATTTACGCCAAAAATCGGATTGTCATCTTCAAAATTTAAATTAGTAGTGTTTGGTAACATTGATTCACACAATTTGAGTCAGTAGATATAAACTTAAGATTAGGTTTACCAGATATGTTCCTGATCTATAAGCTCCAACATTATTTTCATCTTGTTCCTAGGCTTAATGTCATTAGATTCAATTAGCTGCTGTGGCCACACTCTGGACTCATCTCTTGTGGGATCCCATTTGTAGCTCTTCAAAAGCTCTGGCACCAAAACACTTGTAGATCAAACTTGAATCTTTTTTTTTTAAATCACACAGATTCAGCTCTTGTCGAAATTCAGATATGTTCCTGGTTTATGAGCTCCAGTGTTCTCTTCGTCTTGCTCCCAAGCTTAATGTCATTCGATTTGATCGGCCATTGTGGCCGCATTCCAAATACATCCCTTGCAGGATCCTATTTGTAGCTTAGGATCCTGCAAGAGATGTATTTTTTATATTATTGGAAGATGTGGATATACTTGTAAGCTCTCCCTCTTACCACTCAATGAAAAGAAGTTAGAGAGAGAACCAATTATGAGTCAGAAAACAGTGCTCTTGAATGCAGTAATTATGACCTGTTAGCCAGTGGTTGTACAAGACATTTTGACAAGGCATGGGTAGTTGCGAGAATAAAGGAAGAATGTGTGTTGAATTGCCTTTGATTTTATTACTTTTAGTTTTGAATTATTGCTATAATGTGTTGAGCTAAAGAGTTTTTTTTTCTTTCTCATGAGGTCATTATTTTTAGATATGCCAAATTGATCGAGAGACTATCCGAATCACTGCCCTCAAAGCGATTTTCGACATCCTCCTGTACTTTGGATTGGATTCTTTTGAGGGTGATCCTGATCAGGATGACAACATGCATGCTGAAGGCCTTTCTGAATCTCGATCAGATACAGTTCCCTTAGGTCAGGCTGCTTCAAACATTATGTGCATCTTATCTACCATGCTGGATTCTGATGTAAGTCTGCTTCTATTTTTAATAACCATTTTGTTTGCAACAGAGTAACATTCTTCTCAGTGTTCAGTAATTGACTCTATACATTAGTGTTATATGTGTATGCAACTTTTATGTGATTTGTATCCTGATAATTTACCATCCAAGTTGTAAAATATATTTATACATACAGGCAGGGTTATTCAAAATGATTCATCTGATTTCAGTAGAGCATAATCCCATACCTATGAACCGTGTATGGCCTTGGCATACACCAAATGAAAGAGGAAATCTCAGAGTTTTAGTAGATCACCGCGAGAGGTCTCCACTGTCTCTGTGGCTTCGCGACAGACAGTCTGGGATAAAATGGTGACCATACAGCAGAAGGCTTTTTGTATGATACAGTTTTTGAGGTGTAGATAAGTAGCCACAATGCACTGTGAGTTTTATAAACGTTATGAAAATGATTCACTGGGTACTCAGAGTATCTGCTGGTGGTGTCGGCCGTTTGAGGAAACAGGATGTTTATGTAAAGGCTAGGGCTCGGGATGACCGTGCACATGTGTGAGGATAATATGCAAAGAATCGGAGAGAGTTTCCTACATAGCCCAAGGAAGTCAACCAACCGCACGAGTCCAGAACTGGGAATTCCTCAGATGACTGTTTGGCATGTTTTGAGATGACGCTTGATGGTGAAGCCATACAGGTTGTAACTGTTGCAGGCTCTAAGACCAGGCGACGAGTTAAAGCTACAGAACTTTTGCCAACTCATGCAGGATGCTATGGAGGACGAGTGTTCAGCCATGAAGTAACTTTTCACTTAAGTGGCAAGGTTAACCGTCACAATATTTGTGTTTGGAGCATGAAGAACACTCTTGCAACAATTGAGCACGAGTGCAACTCACGTAAAGTTAACGTCTTCTGTGTCATTGCCCAAGCAAAGGTTTATGGTTTTTTTTTTTTTTTTTGTGGAAAACACAGTGAAACTGGTTACTCCTCTTTGGATATGCTGCAGAACTGGCTATTTCCACAATTGAATGAAGGTTCCAGTGACTACATTTTCCAGCAAGCTGGGGTGCAACTTCATTAGCATTGCACTGTTTGCAGTTTCCTCAACAAAGTGCCCCCTCACTGTTGGACTGGTTGCAGTGGACTCCATGACTTGGTGCTAGCTGGCTGCCTAGGTCACCAAATTGTACAGCGTGCAACTTCTTCTTTTGGGTTATGTTAAAGATACTGTGTACACGCCACCATTGCCTACAATCATGGATAAGCTCAAAAAATGCATTGTTACTGCAGTGAAGTCAGTGACAAAGGACATGATGGAGCAAGTATGGGAGGAAATAGATTATTCTCTTGACATTGTTTGTGTAACTACAGGAAGTCACATAGAAAACTTATGAGGTGAGAGACAAAACTCAGTTTTTCTTTTGGCTGATGCATCATTACTCACTCTGTATTTATGAACCTCAAAAATATAGTTCTTTGAAATTGGATGAATCATTTTGAATAACTTGCATTGTGTGTGTGCTTGTGCGTGTTTGAACTGCAGTGCATTTTGTTTTCAAGATTACATATTAAAAACCTAACTGAAAGATTGATCCGTCCCTTTTCTAAAAATATAATCTCAGTGCCAGGAGTTGGTGTGCTAACAAATTCCATGGTGACACATAACGTTGCGTTTTTTTATATCTTAGTTTTTAATACAGCAATAAGAAGGTTGGTGCCACCAAATTTGGTATTGTAAGAAAAACATCTTTCTCCGTAAGGTTTCATATCCTAAAGATATGTTAAAGTACGTCTTAAACAAATCATTCATCTTAGTGTTTTAAAGAACATTTTAAGGCAGAGAATCACAAGGAATTACCTTGTAATGTGGTTTCCTTGTATCATTGGTATCATTCCCTGAAGCCAACCATTTTTCTTTTCTATAATGCTATTTTTTTTGTTTCTGAAAATATTGAGAAGCTATTTAAAAATTAAAACATTGCTATTTAACTTTATTTATAATATATTAAATACTGTTACTTACTTATTGGAATTAGGCAGTGTTATAAAATACCTAAGACCATGATGTTGCATATTTTAATCTCTTGGCAAATGACAAGTTAAAAAGTTCTAAAAAACCTACTTACACTTAAACACTTTAAAAAGGTTGACCCTCAAAACCACTATCAAAGAAAAGGCAAGCTTCAATTTTGTAACAGTTCAACAAGACTCCATTCTCAAATAGACATATGGACTCTGCAGTCAGCAATGACTGCCACACTAATCATGAATGAAGTTACCTCTCTTGTCAGGACAGTATGATCTATTTAATTCCTAATGCAAATGTCAAAACAGACAGATCAGCTTGAAAATCATATGTGCTGCCATCTGTTATTCACTAGAAAACAATAACATACTATGTTTATAAGGTGTGAAAGTTAGAGGCATTAACTAAGTTAGTTTTATCACAAAGTTTGTCATAAGACAAAGTCTTAGTGATACATTCATACCTTATAATCCAAGTTAATTTCTAGATATGAGAAGTACTAGAATAAATATATATATATATGCAGCATATATAAAAATTTCAAATTCTCAACATATCTGCAGTCCTGTCTCATAATCGTGGAACAAATTTTTGTAAGGTGTAATTTGCTACAGAGGTTAAATGTTCAACAGAACTCATAATGTGTACTATATTATTCTAAATTCAATTGTAACAGTTTGATTCCCTATAGTTGCATAAGTGCAACAATTATATGGTTGCACTTAAAAGTGAAACTTCAGAGAATAGTAATTTTTGTAGTGTGTGCTTCTTGGGATTCTGAACCTTCTGATAAAAAGAATGACTTGTGGAATGAGCTAAAAGCTGTTTTGAGCCAGTTTGGTACTAAAGAGAAAGTTCTTGCAGGGGATTTCAGTGCTAGAGTAGGAGTTCAGAATGAGATTTCTGACAATGTTCTGGGTAAGTGTAATGATCCCAATGTGAATGATGATAGTGAAAGATTGAGTTTTGCATTGAGAATGTGTTGTATGTATCTAATACGTTCTTCAGTGATCCCACACGTATGCGTGTAAAAAGCATGCTCTGGGGAAGAAAAATGTAATGAATTTTGTTTACAATCAAAACCTAAAACACTTAGTTGTTGACATTCATGTGATGAGAGGTGCAGATGTTAGATCTGATCATTACTTGTTAGTGTCACGAGTGAAACTGAATGTTGGCTGGAGAGAAAGAAAGAGAAATGTGGAAGAATGCCTGCGATATGAAAGGAATAAAGGTTAAAGGGCTTCCTGAAGAATGTTAGCGTTACTCTGAAATTCTCAGTGAATGACTGCATCAGTGTGTGCGGAATGTGAAAATGAAGTGAACATGTTTTAAAGATTGTGTTGTTACTTGCTGAAGAGGTTTATGTTATTACAACAGAGAGAGTAGCACTAAATGTGATATACTTGGTGAAGCAGGATATTAAAGAAGCAGTAAAGCTGAAAGAGAAGCCTTTTTGGGAAGGTCGCAAGGTAGAGTATCTGAGGATGAATATTGCTTTAAGTAGTCTGAAGTAGGAAAGCTGGTTCGTCAGAGCAAGGCAAAACGTAAGAAACAGATGAACAGGCATATATCATCCTTCTGGAGAAGTGAATTAATTCTGGAAGTATACAAGATGTAGAAAGAAGAGGGGCAATGAAGTTCTAAATTGTGTTAGGAATAGGATTGGAGAAATGATATGGAGCCTAATGTGTGTGTGTGTGTGTGTGTGTGTGTGTGAAGACTTGTGAGTTCACAGAAATGAAAGTAGAAATTCTCCTCACATATACATGGGAAATGCACAAGTACATACGTAATTATATCATTGTTCAACCTGTAACATCAACGGATAGCATGTATGAATGGAAATAGGGAGATGCAGGTTCACAAGTACATGGGATTATCATTCATAAGTGGGAAACGAATTTCCCTGAAGATATAATTCTTCACAAATACATGGAAGGCAATACAAATGTAATCATTGGCACAAATGGGCTGTATTTTCATAGAGGGAAAAAGTGTTTGTCTCTCTCTCTCTCTCTCTCTCTCTCTCTCTCTCTCTCTCTGTCTCTGTCTCTGTCTCTCTCTCTCTCTCTCTCTCTCTCTCTCTCTCTCTCTCTCTCTCTCTCTCACACACACACACACACACACACACACACGTCTTTTAAAAATTGGTTGTGAAATTGCATTTGCAAAATTTGGCAGACACCCTGGAACAGTTCTGACCAAGTGTTCAACCATTGGAAAATTATTACAACTAAGAATAACCACTTTACAATTAAGAACAGTTATCAGAGGGAAACAAATAATACTTAAAATGCAATGTAAGGCCTTTCTAATTAAAACAGTACACAAGTTGTTTGAAAAATAACCATAGCAAAATGCCATGGTTATGGAGATTTTCATGTCTGGATTCCAAAAGTATGATGAACAAATATACTCAATGGACAAAACGTTAGAGATAATCTACCTGATAGTGTGTTGGCCTTCCGCTAGTGCGAATAACTGCCCGTACATGCTGAGGCATTGGCTCCACCAGGTGCCGGAGGTAGTGCCAGCCATGCTTGTTGCAGCATTGTCCACAGCTCTGCCCGAGACGTCGGTCCAGGATTCATGGATCTGATGATCTGCTCAATGGCATCCCAGAGAGCTTTGACAAGGGTTTAAATCTGGGGACCTTCGGGGCAGCTGGATGGTTCCAAACTCAGATGAGTGTTTCTCAAGCCATGCCTAGGTGGTTGTGGCTTGGGGGGGGGGATGCATTGTCCTGCTGGAACAGACCAGACCATCTGCCTCTAGATGCGCAAAGTCCATGAAAGTGTGTATTAGCCAGCACATGCTAGTAGCACACAGCAGAAAGGACCTATCCAGACACACTAAGGAACCTAGTGTGTTCCATGAGAATGCTGCCCAAACCATCTCAGAGCCACCACTGCCTTGAACTGAGCTGACTTTGCACGACGGAACTGTGGCCTCGTGCTGTCGAACACACACCTGCACCTATCCGTCAGCTCAGTACAGCCGAAAACTGATTAATCTGACCACATGATGTGGCTCTACTCTGCAGCGGTCCAGTTGTGATGTTCCCGGCACTGGGCGAGGCATAATGTCCAATGACGAGCTGTTAACAGTGGCACATGAGTAGAGCGTTGGCTCCTGTAGCACTTGGCATGCTGGATGCCCTGCACTGTTCACTCCCTGATGCTGCTAGGACCTCCGACATTTAACCTGGATGTGATTTGTTCTGCTGTTGCCAAGTGGTTGGTCTGTATGAACCTGATTAATCTACATTGACCTCGGTCATCAATGGTATACTCATTGTAGGTACTGGTACATCCATCAATGGTATACTCATTTGGGAACCTTAGGGTTCTTACCACTTGAGTGATAGAATGATCCATCTGTCTTGGGCTGACAATGTGTCCATGATCAAAGTGGCTCCAATCACCATGTTTTCCCATGTTCGTTGATTGCGATACACTGTTGGGAAGCTCTGCTGTCCACCTATTTATAGCCTGTGTTTGGTTTGAGCCTTTTACCTTTTGTACAGGGAGTGCCCATGTCAACTGCCCATTACCCCTCTTTCTACTGTTTTTTCTACTGAGTGTATCTATGTATTAAGAAAAAGCAGAACATTCTAAATATTTTGGTTAATATTAATGCAGTGGGGGGGGGGGATGTAAATGTAGAGTTATGTGCTCACAGTGATTTTAGATGAAGGTGATAAACTTTCATCTGTGAAGGCTTTGATTATACAAAAACGCATTTTTTTTCCGATCTCCTGTCTGCAAAAAAGATTTGGTGATGCATGAAAAGTTGTGAAGTCATTGCTCGTACTTATCCATAGGGCAAGCAAGTATTCACTGGGTTTTCCTGTAAATAATCGAAAATCGTAAAAAAAAATATATGAGAATATGCAAAATTTGTGTTTTTAAATAAGAAAGTTTAATACATTTTTGAAGTTTGCTCCACTGCACCAGAAATTGAAAAGAATGGGTGAAATGTATGTGAAGTGAACTCCAAAAAGTTTTTTATTATTACACTCGACAGCACACAATTTGCCTCTGAAATGAAAATAGCAAGTCTTTACTAATTTCAGTGTGCTGAACACAAAAATGACAATAAGATCTGTTGATTGGCTCTTGTTTGAGAGATACCCAGTCTGCTACATATTGCATCATGTTGCATTAGCTCATCATACACACCACCCCTAGGAACTATTGCATCATTGTCTGATGCAATGCAGTTGAGTCAAGACATTGCTGACATAAGAGGATGCAATATTAGTTAAATTGAAGTATCCTAGAGTGAGCAAGTATTTATTATTTATGTGACGTCCTGGGTTGCACTCCCATTTACTCCTGTATCATATGTACAAGTGATCCCTGCAGTGTAGCCCAGCAGTAGTTATGCCTCGTAACTGTGTTAATAGTCCAAATAACTTTTGTTATATTTGCTAAGTTCTGCATTTATCAGTAGAATACTAATGATAGGCTTACCTTTAGCCAACTTAAAGTTGCTGAAGCTCATTTGAGCCATGACCTCAGCAACTTTAAGTTGGCTAAACGTGAGCCTATCATTAATATTCTATTGATTTTGAGCTGCATGTTCTTGATGAAATGTCAGGTTGAGCATTTGAGCTCAACCAGCATGTCTGATTTTCAAGTTTCTGTGTTTATTTTATATTTGTATGGCTTTATTTTGGCAATGTAATAAAGCTAGGAAGTAGAAATGAATTTTTGTTACTTTTTTAGAGCAATCTATATAAGATGTTTTTCTGTTGCTAACATTCTAGATACCTGAGGTACGCACAGTTGTTGCTGAAGGCATTGGAAAACTGATGTTCCTGGGTCGCATTTTTTCACCTCAGTTGTTTTCAAGATTGATTCTTTTGTGGTATAGCCCCATAACAGAAAATGACACTTATCTAAGGCATTGTATTGGGGTTTTCATCCTTGAATTTTCTTCTGCTGGAAGGTAAGTTGAGAATCTTAAGTTGGGATTTTACACATTCACTTATGTGCAATCGACGAGAGGATGCTGGTAAGTTCTCAGCCTCACCAAGAAGGAAATGGGTTAGAGCCGTGAGACTTACAGACTATTCCACATATTCACCCTGAAGTTCAACACACTTGGCACAGCATTTCTGGAGTTTCTTTAACCCTTCCAAAAACAATTCTAAAGTCTGATCACTCAAATACTGCAGATATCACCTCTGAATCATTCGAGAAATGCTACCCTTTCAAACTTTTTTAAGGTTTGGGAACAGGAAATAGTCTGATGAAGCAAGGTCTTGTGAGTAGCGTGGATGGTCTATGCACTTAAACCCCAGTTCCCTTAAAACATCCATTGTCTTGCCAGCCTTGTGAGCCAGCGCAACGTCCTGCAAAAAAAAAAAAAAAAAAAAAAACACCTTTCAGCAGTTTTCCTTGCCTTTTTTCCTTCAATGCCTCCTTTAATCGGCACAGAAAGTTGGAATAGTATTCAGCATTTGTTTTTTGGCCCTTCGAGAGATAGTCAGTCAGTAAAACACCTTCCGAATCCCAAAAAAACGTTGCCATGACCTTTCCTTCAGACCTTTGAGTCTTGAATTTCTTTGGCCGTGGAGAACCGAGTGCCGCCACTGTAGGGGCTGTTGTTTTGTCTCTGGATCATAGTGATGTAACCAGATTTCATCAACAGTGACTAGTCGCCGCAAAAAATTATCACCAGATTGCTCAAAATGCTGCAAAACTGATCTGGAAGTGTTCACTCGTTTTCGTTTCTCATCGGCGTTCAAACATTTTGGCATACACTTCGCTGACATTTTCTGCATATCCAAGTGCTATGAATTATGAACCCAACACTTTCCCTGGATATCTGCAGTGTCTCAGCTATTGTTTTAACCGAGATTCGCCGATCAGACAAAATCAAGTCATGAACACAATCAACAATTTAGAGTGTTGTCACTGTTGAAGACCTCCCAGATCTTGCTGCATCTCTGGTCTCAAAGTCTCCATGCTGAATGTTGGCACACCATTTCTTCACAGTGAAATATGAAGGGCACATGTCACTTAATGTTTGCATCATACTCTCATAGATTTCCTTTGCAGGAACAGAAACATCCTGGAGTTCCACATTCGAAAATTCAACACTTTGCATTGACATTATTCAGTTCAGGATGTCCAACATCTGCAAAAAAAAAAAAGAGCTATTAGTCTGAAAATTGGCACTTTACAATACAAAAGAACACTCTTTCGAGCTGCAGTGACAAAATAATGCTACAATTGCAGGAAGCGGGCTAGGCCGATAACTTTTCAGCATCCCCTCGTACCCAATTATTAAATATTTATTTTTCTATAATGATACACATGGTAACCACTTTTTCACCTACAGATAACTATAATTCTTCTTGTATCACCTGCAAGCAAAAAAAGGAAATGCATGTACATTTCCTCGTCGTAGAAATAATTTCAGCTCTTGTTCTGGATATTTCATTCCACTGACGTATAATGCATTAATTGAAACTTGAGATGGAATACAAAAGTAGTGGATTCATTCATGTCCTGTATTTTTCAGCATGACCTGTGTTCTTGCATTTTAAATAAATTATACACATGAATATTTCTGAAGAAAGATATTTGTTGAAATTGGTGTTTGGAAGTATATTATTTTTATAAAATTCCTAGATGTTTTATTACTGATTTTGTGTGTGTGGGTAGTTAACACTTTAACTGTTTTTTAAGGTCAAGTAGGAAAGGGTTAGACTTTTAGGGTAATTTCTCACACAGAGAGATAAACGCACTTATAAAAACTTTTGCATAAAGCGAGGGTGGGCTCATTTTTTTTTTTAATGGCGAGCCATATAAAAAAGGTAAAATATGAAATAGGTCGAATATTTTTACAAATAATAAAAATTACATTAACAGAACAATATTTTAAACTTATAAAAGTTAACAGTAACTTTATTGTTTTCAGTTTAGCTTTATGTGTAGAACAATATTTTAAACTTAACAGCTGGTTTGTGTGATGGTGTGTGTGATGAGTAGAACTGTGAGTTTCCAGTGATTTTTCATGTTCTGACTCCATCTAAGAAGTAGTGATTCTTAGAAGAGAAGCTAGGTGACGATCTGTAAGTCTGTTCTTTACATGGTTTTTTCAAAGTTTCATTGTGGAAAATACTTTTTCACACAAATGTGCTGACGCTAATAAAGTTTCTACATTCAGAAAAACTGTTCATTTAATGAACCTACAAAACTTATAAACAACATTTTCAACAACTTAATTCAAAAATAATACATAAGGAGAAGGTTAGAACAAATTATCAACATTTTTTTCACAATTACAGTAACACCCCGAGTTACGTAACTAATGCATTCCATAAACTGTTACATAACTTGAATTTTACGTAAGTCGAATTTCAAAATTACATTAATAAGAAAGTGCAATATTTATTATTATATGTATGTACATGTATATTATTTATTATTACTGTATTTTATAAAAGAGACATGCCTCCCCGGTGGCTCAGTGGTCTAAGCGCTGGCTTATGATCATTTGTCCGGGTTCAAATCCCGGTGAGGCATGGATGTTGTGTTTGCCTTATGGCACTGGCTCTCTCCCTTCCCTGGAACCAGTGACCCTATATTAGGGACGGGCAACTGCTTATAGCCCATTGAGTTGCTCACGGTGGTTGCCTTCAATAAAAAAAAAATAAAAGAGACATCATGTAGCAATATTTACTCTGATATACCCAAACTATAAAAGTATGAAAAATATATATGTACATGTAAAAAAATATATAAAAACAAACTGAAATACTGTACATGTGTATTCACTTTTCAAATAGGTAAAAAAAAATGTCTTGTGACGGCTAAGTTGGCTCTTTAGGAGGATAGCCAAGACTATTGTATTCACTGTCGAAATAGGTCGATTTATTTCCCAAGCTATTGTTGATAGAATTTTCCCGTCTTCATACATACGAATTATTTTCAACTTTTTTTCTAAAGTAATTGCAGACCTTTGTTTTTAGATTTATTACCAGTGCATTCGGTTTTGCGTTTTGATTGCATTCTAATGGTAAATAAACAACAAACACTAGTGGTAATAAACAAGTGACTACGCTAACCACGCGAGGCAAGATATCAAGTGAAACTGAAATGTGCTTACTGTGATAAAGCTGTCAAAGACACAGCTGCGCAAAGCTGCAAACGTGTTCATACGCGCTAGTAAGGTCACTGGTGAGGTGGCAATTATTACGTAACTGTGAATTTACATAAGTCGGGTGTTACTGCATATGTTTTATTAACATTGACTATAGTTTTGCAGACCATTTGGCTCAGCAGCATCAGAACGAATGAGCGTAAACATTCAAATCCTTGTGACATCATCAGAGTTCGGACGATCATGGATTTTCATGGGTTGTTTCCATGCGCTTGAAAGAAAAGGAGTCAACATCATGTCGTTGACAAGCCGTGAAAAGTTCTGATATATTTGGAAAGCTTCTAATATACGGTATTAAGCTTGATAGTTGGATCAGGTTTATGAATAAGCGTAGTGTTTCGAAATAAAAATTTATGGTTATTTTCGTGACAATGTTGGGCTATTGATGACTTCTTCAAATCATAGTTCAGTACATAGGTCTTGTGTTCCTTCACATGGAAACTTAAAGCCCTGTGGGTCTGTCCTAAATATGAAAGTCCACATTCACAAAGTATCTGATAAATTCCCCAGGAATTTATGTCTTCGACAAAATCTTTTGATCCTTAAAGTTTTATGGGTTTGAAAATAACTTTGAAATGAAAACTTTTGAGAATTTTTGAAGTTCCGAAGCAAAAAAAAAAAAAAAAAAAAAATGGGAAAACCGCCCAATTCATTCATACTGGGATGTCTATTGGCGTGAGCAAGCAGACAGGCTTTGGTTTCCTAAATTTTAGGGTAGCTTTGTTTATAACGGAAGGGCTATATCCTTTGTGTACTGCAATTCATTTAAGAAATCAAGCTGTTTTGGTAAGGAATCCTCAGTTGAGCATATACGTATTGCACAATATACATATGTGTAGAGAGCAGAATATTTTTGTTTCTGTGGGAGATTTGATTTTGCAAGTGGGGGTAAGGAAACAGCAAATGGTTTTCGATAAACTGTTGTGTACTAAAGGATCCTTCAGAGTAAGACACAAGGACATCCAGGAATGGTAAGCAGCAATTATTTTCAGTCTCACATGTGAACTGTATATGAGGATCAACTGAATTGAAAACTGTTCAGTTAATGAACCTACAAAACTTATAAACAGCATTTTCAACAACTTACCGTATATACTTGCGTATAAGTCGAGAAATTTGGGACAAAAAAGGAGCTTCAAAGTAAGGGGGTCGACTTATACGTGGAGCCTAAAAAAATCATAAGTACAAAAATTCCTCCCGTGAGGCAAAAGGCAATCCATCCCAAAAGAAAAATACTGATGCGGTATTAATTACGAAATCGCGACCCAAAGAAAGAAAAAACACCGATGCGATAGTAATTACGAAATCGCGACCCTTCGAATTTCTCAGCGCTTTGAAAAGTCTCCTGGCTTTGCGTATCCACAGCGCAGTCGCAGCCGCACATCGAAAGCTCCGCCCTCCCGACTACCAGTTTATTGTGCTGACCTACGACCTAACGCAGCCATGCGACAGCCATTGTTAGGTGTTGCTTGTTCTTAATCACACGTGTTTTTGTCTAGCTTCTCCTTTTATGGCTGACACGGATTGTGTAAAGAAGCGGATGTCCCATAACCCAGGATTTAAGTTGAAAGTGGTTTCTTTTGCAGAAAATACTAACAACTGTACTGCTTCACATCAGCTTGGCATTAACGAAAAACTGATTCGAGATTGGCGTAAAAAAACCAGACTTGGTGAAAATTGTAAAAGGCGCTGCGCCATGGAACAGTTTTTTTTTCCAGAGCTGGAAAGTGTCTTGAATGATTGGATTGTGGGCTGAGACAAAATGGTTACATTGTAACCCGAATTGCTCGCAAAAGATGAAAAGTTTGCAACCACAAATAACACCTTTCCTCACAAGGTTCATAAACCGCTATGGGTTGCATCTATGCCAGCGTACCAAAATTGCACAAAAGTTACCTCGTGACCTCGAAGCAAAGATAATGGAATTTCAAAAGTATGTAATTCAAAAGAGAAAAGAGACTGCTTTTGAACTTTCCCAAATAGGGAACATGGATGAAACCGCCATGTGTTTCAACCTTCCTGGAAATAAGATGGTGAACCAAAAGGGCGAAAAAAATATCTTGATTAAAACGACTGGCCACGAATAAAACAGTTTCACGGTTGTTCTTTCCTGTTTAGCCGATGGCAGGAAGCTACCTCTGGTAATTATTTTCAAACGCAAAACTCTGCCAAAAAGCGTCGTCTTTCCGTCGGGTGTGCTCGTTCGTGCCCATGAAAAATGATGGATGAACGAATCCAGAACAATTGACTGGTTAAAGAATGTGTGGAACAAAAGGCCAGGCACACTTTTGAGGAAACCTTACCTTTTGGTGTGGGATATGTTTGTTGCACACCGTAGTGCAGAAGTAAAAAACTGCAGAAAATTCAAAAACAACCCTTGCTGTCATCCCAGGTGGGTTGACATCTGTTCTTCAACCACTAGATGTCTGCCTTAATAAACCCTTCAAGGACAATGTGTGGAGGTATTGGGCGGATTGGATAAGTTCCGATTTGCCGACTGAAACCAAGGCCAGAAATCTAAAGAAGCCGGATATCGTTTTGATTACGTGATGGGTCAAGGATGCTTGGGATGCGATACCTGCGGAAATGGTCGTGAAATCATTCAAGAAATGTTGCATTAGTAACGAACTTGATCGCACAGAAGATGATGAGATTTTTATGAGTGACGACGACAGTGATTCTTATGACACAGGGATAGATGGGAATGCTGATGTTTACGATGATGCGCCGATGACCGAGAAAGACTTTTTTGAACTATTTGTTGAGTCGGACTCGGAATTGGATTTTGAAGGGTTCTGATGAAGTTTTTGGGTATGCAAATTAAATTTATTATTATATATATAATTTTTTTTTTCAAATGTTTTTGAAAAAATTCATTGAACACTTTTTCTTTCTCATTCCAGGATTGACTTATACGCGAGTTTTTGATTTTTACGATTTCTTTACTCTGAAAGTGGGGGAGGGGGTTGACTTATATGCGAGTATATACGGTAATTCAAAAATAATACAAAATAGATAAGGAGAAGGGTTTAATTTAATGAATGGCCATAATATGCAAAATCTGGCAACAAAATTAAAATTCTTTCTGTGTTAACAAAGCCTTTGATACAGTTTCTAAACATTGAGAACAGGCCTTGATAAAGGTCCAGAGGCCAGAAACATCTGAAAATACAAAAAACTCAGAAGACATGAAGAATAAATGGAATTTCTTAAAGTTAAAATAGAATTTAAATTGTTAATAACAAATTCTGCTCCATAAGTACTCTTTTTGAGTTTTGTTGTCTCTACCAGAAACTGATTAGTAACTGCTTGTCAGGACTTCAGTATATGAGAATAGTATTATATGATAGGTCTGGCTAATTAATCAAGTCTCATCAGGGTTACCAGCTGACTGTGAAATATCAGGGAATCGGAAAATAAGGCTAAAACTAAACTGATAATTTTTTGCGTAATGCGTGTGCAGTTACCAGGGTTGGGAATTCTGCGCCAGAGTGCGCTAAAAAAAAATCTTGCGCCATCTTTCTGCAAAAGGCAGATTTTGTGTCATTTCGCGCTAGAACCACCATGCCCTGTCATCATCGTCGGTACTTTGGCACATTACATTCTCCGTGTGCACCGAGTTCCGTTTGACGTTGAGTAAGACCATGCGGTGAGAAGAATGATTTAGCGATTCCAAGTACTAAGGTTTTTATGTAGTTACTATGGAAATCATCTATCCGCGACGGACGACGAAAAACATCGAGTACGATATGGAAATCGTCGGTTCATGTACGGATGACGGAAAATATCGAGTATACTATGGAAATCGTTGGTCCGCTACGAACGACAGAAAATGTCGGGTATGCTATGGAAATCGTCGGTCCGCTACGAACGACGGAAAATGTCGAGTATGCTATGGAAATCGTCGGTCCGCTACGGAAGACGGAAAACATCCAGTATGCTATGGAAATCGTCGTTCCGCTACGGACAACGAAAAACATCGAGAATGCAATGGAAATCAAAAATTTCAAACACCAATTAATTCAAGTGTACAATGATAGCTTTTTAGCACGTCTTTTGTAAAAAAAGATCGTGCTTATGTTACGGATTTGTCCGTCCGTAAACACCATATCTCTGCAACTATTAGTCCGATTTGAAAAACTCTTTTTGCATTGGGAAGCCTAAAATATTTGAATGATGATCCTTCATTTCGTTTTTTTTTTTTCCCCCTTTACGAAGTACAATTTCGCCGCTAGGGGGCATAAATGCAGATGATGTCGATTTCAAAATACAGTTTATTCCATATATTTGCTTCTAAACATCTGGTTGAAAAATCCTTTTATCTTTTGATTCCATTTATGCCCAAAAGTGTTTTAGGTATAGTTACAGTGATGCATCCAGGCTTCTTCTCGGGGTGCTAGTTACTTTTTCAAGTTAAGTATAGATTTTCCGCTAGGGGCGTAAAAGTAAATGACGTCTTCCCAGATATCGCTTCTTCTAGAACTCCGATTTTAAAAAAAATTTCTTCAGCGGATACAGCTCCTGATGAAAAATGTTTTGCATATAATTTCTAATTTTTGGTAAGGAATACTTAGGCCATCATGGGGCGTAAAGGTTAATATTTGCTTCTGATGTGGTGCCATAAAATCTGAGCTTCTAAAATCTTGATTGAAAAAATTCGTTCGTGGACCGATGTCACTAACGTCGATGAACCTTTTCAGAATATATTCTTAAAATATTGCATGGTTTCACCGCCAGGGGGCGTAGATGTATATCTTATTTTTGTCGATATCTCTGCTTCTAATGGTATCATTTGAAAAATTATTTCTTCATTAGATAGTTTCCGGTGTGACATGCTTTTCATATAATTAAAAAAATTCAAGTAATTTATAGACTTTCCGCTAGGGGTGTAATGGTAAACTGCGTATCCCCCAATATCTCTGCTTCTAAAACTCCGATTTGAAAAATTCTTTCTGCACCGAATACAGCTCCTGATGAAAAATCCTTTGCATATAATTTCCAATTTTTTATGAAAAAATGGTTTGGCCACCAGGGGGCATAAGCCTTAATTTCCACTTCTGATGTATTTGCAGCAAAATTTGAGCTTTTAAAATCTCGACTGAAAAAAAAAATCGTTTGTAGACTGATACTACTCACGTCGACAAACCTTTTAGGACTATTTTCTTTTTAAAATAATGCATGGCTTTAACGCCAGGGTGCGTTGACATATATCTTATTTTTGTCAATATCTCTACTTTTAGAAGTCCGATTTAAAAAATTCCTTCTTTGGTGGATGGCGTTTCCTATACGAAATGTTTTTCATATAAATTCAAAATTTTCAAGTAAATCATAGACTTTTTGCTAGAGGGCGCGCATAAGTAAATTGCGTTTTCCCCGATATTTCTGCTCTAAAACTCCGATTTGAAACATTCTTCCTATATCGCATACAGCTCCTGATGGAAAATGTTTTTCATATAATTTTTAATATTTGGTAAAGAATGGTTTGTCCACCAAGGGCCATAAGTTTTAATTTCTGCTTCTGATGTATTTGCAGCAAAATCTGAGCTCCTGAAAACTCGACTAAAAAAAAATTTTTTTTTTTTTGGACCGATACCGCTCACAGCAAAATAACCTTTCGAGAATACTTTCTTCCTAATATGCATGTTTTTCCCGCCAGGGGCATAGATGTATATCTTATATTTGTCCATATCTCCGCTTCTAAGGGTCTGATTTAAAAAAATATTTCTTTGTTGAAGAGCGTTTCCGCTGCGAAAAGTTTCTCATATAAATTTAAATTTTTCTTAATGCACAAGTCTGCAACCAGTGGGTGTAAGATCAGGATTCTGTTTATAGCAATATCTGCGTGATTAAAAACCCACTTGAAAAACTTCTTTCTTCGGTCACATGCTATGGTTCCATTGACTTTGAATAGCTTTGATAAATTTAATTTGCGCCAGAACGTATTCAAAAGACCTGCTCATTAGACCCAAAAATCTAGTGTCATCTCTTTGTTCTTCTTGCATTGAATGTATTGCACTGTAGATGTGGCATTTGGTATGTGTATTATCATAGAGTTATATATAATCTGTAAAATTTACCTGAAATTCTCCACAAAATTATCTTCTGAAAAACCTGGCAATCTCAGGGAATTTTTAAAGCCAATATGAGTGGCAACGCTGCTCATGAATGAAGTATTCTGTGAAGGTGATTTGCCATGCTAAGCTTATATGTGGAGGGCTGTATTCCAGCCCATTTTTCTTCTTTTAACCACTAATCTTTTTGTAGCATAGTTAAATCTTAAACCAAACCAAATTAAATCTGTAATTAAATGTCCATGCTTTTTCAAAATAGTATATAACTATACTGAAAATCCAAAATTTCTTGGCATAGAATAGAAATAAAACTTTCCAAGCTTTCGTACATCAACCAGGTGGCTTTCTCAAGGAAGGTTGACAGCTAACTGCAAACTAGATAATAGAATGTTTCAACAATTTGAACGCAGTGACTTGACTAGACAATAAATGAATAGGAACAAACATGATATTTCGAAGAAACGAGATCACATTGTTGGGCACGCAGTACTATGGTAGAAAACTCAGCATTATTTGAAGAATTGATTCCAAATACGTGGCAACTCCAGAGAGACGCTGTCATTGCAAGTCTTGCAGCTGGTCAAGATTTCCAAGGTTTCGCAAATGTCCGTACTTTTATGGTAAAAATTATCAACCCCCATTTATTTTGTTTAACTCGTACGTCCTCAGGTTGTGATGCTACTGGCTTTTGTTTAGACAGGTCATAATATATTGCATTAACAGTGTGTGTGTGTGTGTGTCCTTCTCCCATGGGGTCTTTTTCTGTCCCTCGGAATCCAGTCTAAAATTTCAGCTGTCCATCAGTGGTCCGTTCTTCTGGTAACATGTCCAGCCCATTACCATTTCAGAGATTTCACTCTTGTCATTTTCCTTATTCACAAGTTCCCCTTTTTATCTTTCCTGGTTATACCAAGCATGCATCTCTCCATGCTTCTTTGAGTTGTCTGCAGTCTTTGTATGTCTTTTTTAGTTAAGGTCCATGTCTCTGCTCCATACGTAAGCACTGGCAGGATGCATTGATTAAACACTTTTCTTTTAAGACATAATGGCATACTGCTCTTAAAAATGGTACTGCTTCTTCCAAAAGCTCTCCATCCAAGTTTTATATGCCGATTAATTTCTTCATCAATGTGACCCTCACTTGATATCTGCTGCCCTAGATAAATGTAGGTATCGGTTGTCTCAAGCTTTTCTCATCAATCGATAAGTCTGTGTTTCTTGTAAAAGCATTGTACATCACTTTTGTCATATGAAAGTTCAATTTTAATCCCACTTCTTTACTCATGTCACCAAGTTCTTGGATCATATTCTGCAGCTCTGAAGGGGTAATTGCAAAAATGACTACGTCTTCCGTAAAACGAAGGTGAGTTAAGTAATCTCCACTGGTCTTTATCCCTTTGTTTTCCCAGTTCAATGATTGACAGACATTTTGCAATGTGGCATTAAAGAGCTTGGGAGATATAGTGTCACCTTGTCATACTCCCTTTCCAGTTTTCACTTGTGCTGTATCCTCAAATATCCAAACCTTTGCACTTTCATTTCCATAGATGTTATTAATAATGCTAATATATGTATATATCATCATCATCGTCAACCATTATCAATCCACTGCTAGACGAAGGTCTCTCCAAGCCTCTTCCACAACAGTCTGTCTTGTGCCAGTCTCCTCCATGTTACTCCCGCATACTTTCGAATTTCATCCACCCATCTCCCATGTGGTCTTCTGGGTCTTTTCCTGTCCCTTGGAATCCAATCTAAAATTTTGACTGTCCATCAATGGTCTGTTCTTTTGGCAGTATGTCCAGCCCATTGCCATTTCAGAGATTTTACTCTGATCATGATGTCTTCCACTCTTGTCATTTTTCTGATCCACGAGTTCCTCTTCTTATCTCTCCTGGTTACACCAAGCATGCACCTCTTCATGCTACTTTGAGTTGTCTGCAGCCTTTGTATGTCTCTTTTAGTTAAGGTCCATGTCTCTGCACGATATGTAAGCACTGGAAGGATGCATTGATCAAACACTTTTCTTTTAAGACATAATGGCATATTGCTCTTGAAAATTATGCTATATAGATATACTCCATGCTTCTTTGAGTTGTCTGTAGTCTTCATATGCTTTCTCCCAGTCTCCTGATTTTAAACGAAAATCTCCCGGCTTTCCGGTTTCCCTAAATTTGGGTTTTTTTTGTTGTTTTTTTTTGCAGGGAAACATTAGTAAATGTGTAGTTTAGCATCCTGGATTATTTCACTGACAATTTTGAAGTATGTCGAAAAATCACGACGTACAGATTTTAAACTATGAAATTTATTGGCAAATGGTTAAAAAGTTTTATATTTAAAACACATTTTAAAGATTTTCACCGTAATATTTACCTCCAAGTCTGATGCTGTGATTAAAAGCTGCGGCACGTGTAACACAACTCTCAACAATGCGAAGCTTTGCTCCGTTGAAGCGAAGGCTCGATGCGGCGGCCAAATCATGGGCGGAAGACTACAACAGCAATCGGATACATTCTCGTGAGGAAAGAGTTACATATTGTAGTGCTATGCTACAGAATATAGTTCCATACTTGCCAACTTTTACAGAGTATCCGTAAAATTTACGGATTTCTGCTTAATTTTACTGATTTACAGATAGAAGTCTTTTTTTTACGGATCTTTTAATATTTCGATTGCTCAATTGAAATATTTCAATCCCCTGCAACTATCCACTTAGATTTTCTACTGGACCTTACGAGCGCCTTGCTACGTGACGATGTCATCTTTGACTCACTGGCTTCATGCGGTGCCATCGTTCGTGGCGTCGTGCGGTAGCTCTCTCTCCACGGGATTACTCAAGTGATGTGCTGACCAGAGTTCTCCAAAATGCGTAATCTTAATTATGCGTCTAGTATGCATCAGGAATTTTTCTCGACACGTAAAACTACTCATTGAAGAATTTTACCAATTCGTAAAAATATGTATCGGGACGGTATTTCGTCTTTCAGA
The DNA here is from genome assembly GCA_039090855.1 of Macrothele yani. NCBI lineage: Eukaryota > Metazoa > Arthropoda > Arachnida > Araneae > Macrothelidae > Macrothele > Macrothele yani. The sequence goes on along the minus strand of CM077019.1, from coordinate 57,423,579 downwards.
GATGGAAGTAAACAAAATAAAGATTTTTTCCGTAATCATAATTTCTTTTTCCTGTGATGTTGCGTCTGTCCACTATTGTTGTTATATATCATTTTATTCCATAAAGATTTGTATTTTAGTTTGAAAATGGAGGGAAAATTTCCGAAAACGGAAATTTTTGCTGTAATCTTTAGGCTTGAGAGTGCAACGGCTTCGAGGAATTTCTCCTTTTCCGTCATAATTTAGGTTATCCTCGAGATCGATGCATAACTGAATATAAATTTTGGGGCAATTAGTAGTGGTGGAGAATCTTTTCCGCCTAAAACTTTCTAAACTTTGGAAAGAGGAAGTTTCGTCTTTCAAAACTTTCGAAAACGGAAGTTAGACGCAGTGAAGATTTCTCCCGTCATCGTAATTTTATTTTTCATGTGATGTTTCCTCTGCCTAGTATTGTCGTTAAATATCATTTTATTTCGTAAATATTTGCATTTCAACTTGGAAATGGAGGGAAAATGTCCGAAAACGAAAATCAGACGTAGCAAAGATCCCCCCGTAAGAAGGAAGCTGAAAAATTTGTAAAAACTGATGCATGGTGTTCAAAAGTATTTATATTTTCAAAGTTACACTGTTCATCTTTTATCTGAAATAGTGAAAGCTGTCATGCATTCATGATGGATAAAATTTGTCATCCAAGGGCATTAAAAAAAGAAAACTATAATAAAGATATGGGAAGGGAAACAAAGATATCAGCAAATGAAAATTTTAGTTTAGTATTGAAACACCACAGGTTTGCAAGGCTAACATTGAACAAAATTAAGATTTTATTTTATGGTTTTTTTAATTATTATTTTAAACACAGATAATGACCATCATGAAATCCGACTTGAAAGGTAGATGTTACGAACAAGAGTTTAATGAAAGCTTCTTACGTAAAGCAAAATCTGCTACTCACGTAAAAAATAATTATAAATAAGTATTTGCATATGAAATTTATTCTGGCATTGTTTGAAAGTATCTACTTTTCCAAACTTATGATAAATGCTGTATATGTATGTATTTGTTGGATTAAGAATATTAATTGCATAAATCTACTGAATTTGTTTTTCTTGGGATTGGCAGGTATGTATATATATATATATATTATACACGACTCGTTATCCAACTATCGAGAAGATACCAGGCTCAGATTATTCAAACTTATGCACCCACCACAAGTCATCCTGAAGAAGAAATTGAAGAATTTTATGAGGAAATTCGTCATCTAAATAATAAAGGTAAGCAGCACTTGAAGATAATTATGGAAGATTTCAATGCAAAAATAGGGCACCGGCAACAGAATGAAACTTCAGTAGGTAAATTCGGTCACGGCAACAGAAACCAGCGTGGAAATACTCTCGTTGAGTTTGCAGAGGCAGAAGGATTTTTCATCTTGAATTCCTTTTTCAAGAAAAAGCCACACAGGAAATGGACATGGAGACATCCAATTGGGACGACAAGTGAAATTGATTTTATTATGTGTAACAAAAAATTCGTCATCGAAGACTGCAGTGTGCTGAACAACTTCAACACAGGTAGTGACCATAGATTGGTGAGATGTAAGATGCACCTCAACACTAAACTGGAACGTGGCAAGCTCATAAGACAAACAGAATGTATTGACATAACCAACCTTAAAAAACACCATAATACTTTCAAGTTGGAACTGAAGAACAGATTCTCTGCTTTAGAAGGCCTAACATCGGAAGAAGTGGATATTTCGGAAGTTAACAGAAAAGTAACCAAAGCTCTTATGGAAACAGCAACAAAATTAGCTGGGTCTAAGAACAAGTTGCATGTAAACAAATTATCAGGAAAAACCAAAATGTTGATGCAAAAAAGAAGAGAGATGAGGACAACTAAAGAAGATGTGACTTCCAAAGTGGAATATATAGAGCTGTGCAAGACAGCACGAAAAAGTATCACTGAAGACGTAAGGAAATTCAACTGTGAGCTAGTGAGGAAAGCAATTGAAAACAACCAAAGCCTAAAGATAGCAAAGGGACATCTCAGTAAGGGAAGAAAACAGATTATGGCTCTGAGAAAAGAAGATGGTTCTATAACAAGAAATAGAGGCGAAATTTTGACAAGAGTAAAAGATTTCTACTCCAAATTATATGAAAGGGATGATACATGTACTCCAGACATCATGAAAGGTACCAGAGTTCTTCCAGTCCTCCCAGTAGAAGTTGCTCATGCAATCAAGAACATGAAGCGGGGGAAAGCTCCAGGAGAAGATGGAATTACTATAGACATCATACAAGAAGCAAGTGGAGAAATTGAAACAGTACTCGCCCAAATTTTCACTCGATGCCTTAATGAAGGGAAGATTCCTGAGGATTGGAACAATGCTACAATGATCCTGCTACATAAAAAAGGTGACATTGAGGATCTCAGGAACTACAGACCTATCAGCCTCCTATCAGTGGTTTATAAAATCTTCACTAAAGTTCTTTCACACCGCTTGAAGGTAACACTGGACATGGCTCAACCGAGAGAACAAGCTGGATTCAGGAGTGGCTACAGCACAATAGATCATATCCACGTACTGAGAGAACTAATTGAAAGAGCGAGGGAATATGAACTTCCATTGTGCATGGCTTTTATCGATTATGAAAAAGCCTTTGATTCGGTGAAACCATCAGCAGTTACCACGGCTCTGAAATCCTGCGGTATTGAAGATGCATACATTAATATTATTAATAACATCTATGAAAATGCAAGTGCAAAGATTCGGCTGTTTGAAAATACAACACACATAAAAATTGGAAAGGGAGTGAGACAAGGTGACACCATATCTCCGAAGCTCTTTAATGCCACATTGGAAAATGTCTTTCAATCACTGAACTGGGAAAACAAAGGGATAAAGATTAATGGAGATTATCTAACCCACCTTCGTTTTGCTGATGACGTAGTCATTTTTGCAACTACCCCATCAGAGCTGCAGAGTATGATCCAGGAACTTGCTGACAAGAGTAAAGAAGTGGGATTAAAAATGAACTTTCAGAAGACAAAAGTGATGTTCAATGCTTTTACAAGAAATGAAGATTTATCGATTGATGGAGAACAACTGGAGATAACAGATACGTATGTTTATCTTGGACAGCAGATATCAAGTGAGGGTCACATTGATGAAGAAATTAATCGGCGTACAAAACTTGCCTGGAGAGCTTTTGGAAGAAACAGCATAATTTTCAAGATCAATATGCCATTATGTCTTAAAAGAAAAGTGTTTGATCAATGCATCCTTCCAGTGCTTACGTATGGTGCAGAGACGTGGACCTTAACTAAAAGAGACATACAAAGGCTGCAGACAACTCAAAGAAGCATGGAGAGGTGCATGCTTGGTATAACCAGGAGAGATAAGAAGAGGAACTCGTGGATCCGAAAAATGACGAGAGTGGAAGACATCATATCAGAGTTAAATCCCTGAAATGGCAATGGGCTGGACATACTGCCAGAAGGACAGACCATAGATGGACAGCCGAAATTTTAGATTGGATTCCAAGGGACAGGAAAAGACCCAGAAAAAGACCACATGGGAGATGGGTGGATGAAATTCGTAAATATGCGGGAGTGACATGGAGGAGACTGGCACAAGACAGACCGTTGTGGAGGAAATATATCATCATCATCATCATTGTCAACCATTATCAATCCACTGCTGGACGAAGGTCTCCCCAAGTTTCCTCCACAACGGTCTGTCTTGTGCCAGTCTCCTCCATGTCACCCCTGCATACTTTCGAATTTCATCCACCCATCTCCCATGTGGTCTTCTTCTGGGTCTTTTCCTGTCCCTTGGAATCCAATCTAAAATTTCGGCTGTCCATCGATGATCTGTCCTTCTGGCAGTATGTCCAGCCCATTGCCATTTCAGGGATTTAACTCTGATCATGATGTCTTCCACTCTTGTCATTTTTCGGATCCACGAGTTCCTCTTCTTATCTCTCCTGGTTACACCAAGTATGCACCTCTCCATGCTTCTTTGAGTTGTCTGCAGCCTTTGTATGTCTCTTTTACTTAAGGTCCACGTCTCTGCACCATACGTAAGCACTGGAAGGATGCATTGATCAAAAACTTTTCTTTTAAGACATAATGGCATATTGCTCTTGAAAATTATGCTGTTTCTTCCAAAAGCTCTCCAGGCAAGTTTTGTACGCCGATTAATTTCTTCATCAATGTGACCCTCACTAGATATCTGCTGTCCAAGATAAACGTACGTGTCTGTTATCTCCAGCTTTTCTCCATCAATCGATAAGTCTTCATTTCTTGTAAAAGCATTGAACATCACTTTTGTCTTCTGAAAGTTCATTTTTAATCCCACTTCTTTACTCTTGTCAGCAAGTTCCTGGATCATACTCTGCAGCTCTGATGGGGTAGTTGCAAAAATGACTACGTCATCAGCAAAACGAAGGTGGGTTAGATAATCTCCATTAATCTTTATCCCCTTGTTTTCCCAGCTCAGCGACTGAAAAACACCCTCCAATGTGGCATTAAAGAGCTTCGGAGATATGGTGTCACCTTGTCTCACTCCCTTTCCAATTTTTACCTGTGTTGTATTTTCAAACAGCCTAATCTTTGCACTTGCATTTTCATAGATGTTATTAATAATATTAATGTATGCATCTTCAATACCGCAGGTTTTCAGAGCCATTGTAACTGCTGATGGTTTCACTGAATCAAAGGCTTTTTCATAATCGATAAAAGCCATGCACAATGGAAGTTCATATTCCCTCGCTCTTTCAATTAGTTCTCTCAGCACATGGATATGATCTATTGTGCTGTAGCCACTCCTGAATCCAGCTTGTTCTCTCGGTTGAGCCATGTCCAGTGTTACCTTCAAGCGGTGTGAAAGAACTTTAGTTAAGATTTTATAAACTACTGATAGGAGGCTGATAGGTCTGTAGTTTCCAAGATCCTCAATGTCACCTTTCTTATGTAGCAGGATCATTGTAGCGGTGTTCCAATCCTCAGGAATCTTTCCTTCATTAAGGCATCGAGTGAAAATTTGGGCGAGTACTGTTTCGATTTCTCCACTTGCTTCTTGTATGATGTCTACAGTAATTCCATCTTCTCCTGGAGCTTTTCCCCGCTTCATGTTCTTGATTGCATGTGCAACTTCTGCTGGAAGGACTGGAGGAACTCTGGTACTGGTATCTTTCATGATGTCTGGAGTGCATGTATCATCCCTTTCATATAATTTGGAGTAGAAATCTTTCACTCTTGTCAAAATTTCGCCTCTATTTCTTGTTACAGAACCATCTTCTTTTCTCAGTGCCATAATCTGTTTTCTTCCTTTACTGAGATGTCCCTTTGCTATCTTTAGGCTTTGGTTGTTTTCAATTGCTTTCCTCACTAGTTCACAGTTGAATTTTCTTACGTCTTCAGTGATACTTTTCCTTACTGTCTTGCATAGCTCTATATATTCCACTTTGGAAGTTACATCTTCTTTAGTTGTCCTCATCTCTCTTCTTTTTTGCATCAACATTTTCGTTTTTCCTGATAATTTATTTACATGCAACTTGTTCTTAGACCCAGCTAATTTTGTTGCTGTTTCCATAAGAGCTTTGGTTACTTTTCTGTTAACTTCAGAGATGTCCACTTCTTCCGATGTTAGGCCTTCTAAAGCAGAGAATCTGTTCTTCAGTTCCAACTTGAAGGTATTATGGTGTTTTTTAAGGTTGGTTATGTCAATACATTTTGTTTGTCTTATGAGCTTGCCACGTTCAAGTTTAGTGTTGAGGTGCATCTTACATCTCACCAATCTATGGTCACTACCTGTGTTGAACTTGTTTAGCACACTGCAGTCTTCTATGACGAATTTTTTGTTACACATAATAAAATCAATTTCACTTGTCGTCCCATTTGGATGTCTCCATGTCCATTTCCTGTGTGGCTTTTTCTTGAAGAAGGAGTTCAAGATGAAAAACCCTTCTGCCTCTGCAAACTCAACGAGAGTATTTCCACGCTGGTTTCTGTTGCCCTGACCGAATTTACCTACTGAAGTTTCATTCTGTTGCCGTTGCCCTATTTTTGCATTGAAATCTCCCATAATTATTTTCAAGTGCTGCTTACCTTTATTATTTAGATGACAAATTTCCTCATAAAATTCTTCAATTTCTTCTTCAGGATGACTTGTGGTGGGTGCATAAGTTTGAATAATCTGAGCCTGGTATCTTTTCGAGAGTTGGATAACAAGTCGTGCAGCTCTGTCAGAGGAACTTTCAACTTCTACAACTTTATCCTTCAGTTTCTTGTTTATTATAAATCCAACACCACTAGTTCCGCCAGTATCTGTCCCACGATAGTAGAAGAGATGTCCACTTTTCAGTTCAATGAGATCTTCTCCTTTTCTCCTTACCTCACTTAGCCCCACAATGTCCCACTTGATCCTTTGTAGTTCCTCTTCCAATTCAAGAAGCCTTGAATCAGAAGATAGGGAGCGTCCATTGTACGTAGCCAAGGTCAGCATCAGATGGCAGCCTAGTCCGGTCCTCCGGGGATTCTTAGCACCCTCTGCCTTCATGTCGCACTGGCCGCTGCCTTGGCCAGGTACATTCCAGCTGCCGGAGACTGAGGGCCAAGATTTAAGTTGTGGAATCATTTTGGAGGGGTTTGGCCATAACTCACCACGCTGGCCAAGCGGGTTGGTGAGTGTGGGATAGCATTTCCTCTAATCCCGATGGTATAGTTATACCGCTATTGTCGGTCGTCAGAGCCACTTTAGTGGGAACAGGATGCACCACGAGAAGGCGGGGTTGACATTTGTCAAGGAGAATATATATATATATATATATATATATATATATATATATATATATATATATATATATATATATATATATTCTATAAAGAAGATACCTAAGCAAAAAAATACAAATATAATTTTGACTCACACCTAGTACAACATAGAAAAGGTTATGTATCTACCTGTGTGAGTAAAAGGAGAAAAGATAAAAAAATAAAATAAAACAACTGAATGTAGAAGGTGTCGAGAATACTGAGCCTTGGCTTTATCAAGGACCAGCAAAAACTCTGCATTTTCTCACTTCCACAAAGACCTAGTTGGAAATGGGTTTCTGCAAGGCCATAGATGCAAGTAACATTCCCACCTAAAATAGTTTAAAATATATATATATGTCATGTCCTCCGTAGAGTTGCATGACCTAGCACTAGTTAACAATTTCGCTTGCATCCATTAACCTTCCTGGCCCGACCCATGCTCTTCATCTGTTACTATTAAACAGAGAGAAGAAGATTAAAGAGAACTCATTATGTGAGAGTGACATAATAATTAGAAATGATTTTCAGCCATAACGAAATTCCAAGTTCGTTTGAGAGAGAATTTAAACCTGAAAAACAATGCAAAAGAAATCCAAATTTTACATTGCAATTAAAAAGGAAATGTTAATTTATAATCGAACAGATTTTTGAAAGAAAACTTGAGTCTAAAACCCCCTACTCTACAACTTATGACAGCACGAAAACGAGAATAAGTTAAAGATAATAATTAACTAAAGAAAACTTTGTGAAAGTTATATACCTTAAACAGTTAGTTGCAATATGTACAAAGTATTTCAGCAGTGCTTTAAGTGCATAATTAATTAGTTATTAAGAACTTAACTACTTTGAAAAAAACAGCGCATAGACAGCGCATAGAAAAGGAACAAGCTTAGCCATCTTCTGTTCCTAGGTACCCCAAAAGACGCTCAAAGTTACAAAGAAAAGAAAGAGTTAAAACCCGCAAAAATGTTAACAGACAAACCAATGCCTAAAAGCTGAAAAGCTAAAAAACGACAGAGAAAAAGTACATGAAGTACAAACATTGAACTTATAAAACCTAGAACCCAAAAACAAGGAAGAGAGCTTACCTCTTGTGTGACAAAAACTTTTCTCCTCACAAGAGAAGAACATGGCTGACCTCTTCCGCCACTCCCTAGACGCTGGGGGGCAGTGAGGGTGGGGCTGATGGCCTCCTCATACAGCAAGAAACCAACGCGCGGAGATTTTAACCAGAGAAAAAATATATAAACTTAAGACTGTGGATCTGTATGATCAGAAAGAGCAGAATTAACTCTCCAGAATACATGAGAAATATTATAAAATACACGGGCAGTGTATTTAATAATCTTTGCATGTATTAAATCACCTTAGTGAGCTTCTATAGATTAATCAGAATCTTATTAATTTTAATGTTGGTTTTACTATTTTTAGTATAGCTATCCTAGTGATGAATAACTAGTTTTCTTTTTTATTTGTTTTTATTTTCTTTTATAAACAGATTTTTAAGCTTTTTTGTGATTTTGTTTATATTATTTAATTTTTTGTTTTAATAGGACCGTCATATCCATAGCACTAAGGTTCCTTTAGGTAGTTAATAGGCATCCTCTAGCCAACTTCCTTACGGCTTTGATTGGTCAGAATCATATTATTAACTGTGTAGAAAATTAAAGCAGATCTGCTAACCTTACTCTATTATTCAGAATAATTTTTCTTAAAGTTCTTTTGATGAAAGAAGAAGGAATTTCGTTCTCTAGAAAACTTTCTAATAGTATATTAATGTGGTAATTGAAGTCCAAATTGTTGCTGCAAATTCTTGAAATTCTTAGGACCTGAGAAATTAGTACATTCTCAATTACTTTGGTTGAAATGTTATTATTCCAGTGTAGATATTTAATTACTTTGAAAGGAAAATTAACTCTTTTATCAAAGAGGCTAATAGATGGGTTACCTCTGTTGAGCTTAATGCTTAAGTCTAGGAACTCAAGTTCCTGATTACTGTGGTTGGTTTTACATAAGTTAAGAGAGCTAGGATAGATATTATCAAAATCACTCTCTATAACTTCTGAATTATTGATACACAGCAGATCATCAATATATCTAAAAGTGTAAAGGTAGTTATCTGTGCAGGTGGGGTGATTTTTAATGAATTTATATTCCTTAAAGAACAGGAATAGATTAGCGACATTCGTGGACGTTGATGTTCCCATGGGAATACCGTTCACTTGCTTATAGAGAGTATTATTATATAAGATATGGTTATTTTTTATGCAGCAATTGAGGTAAGAGTTCCAAGTTCCTACATCAACAAATTGGTTAAGTTTAAATTCTGCATACAGCTCTTTAAAGGTAGTGATTATATCTGATAGAGGCAGATTAGTATATAGGTTTTCAAAATCATAACTATTAATATCTAGGGGACAAACTTTGAGTATAGTAGAAATTACTTCTGCATTATTATTAATTATCCAAAAATCTCTGTACATCAAGTTAGAACAGTTTCTAATGTGTTTCAAAACCTTCTTTAAGACATCTTCAAAAGCAAGATCTATTTTCTTTTTATGACTCCTTACTCCACTAGCTATGAACCTGAACTTCACAGGATCCTTATGAAACTTAACCGTTGCAAAAAGAAATGGAAATTCAGGCTCATATCTTCTAGTTTGTGGAATTTTAAGTTTCTTGAAGAATGCCTTAAACCGATTTTCTAACAGCTTGGTAGAATAACTTACGGGCTCATATGTTAGCATTCTTCAAGAAACTTAAAATTCCACAAACTAGAAGATATGGGCCTGAATTTCCATTTCTTTTTGCAACGGTTAAGTTTCATAAGGATCCTGTGAAGTTCAGGTTCATAGCTAGTGGAGTAAGGAGTCATAAAAAGAAAATAGATCTTGCTTTTGAAGATGTCTTAAAGAAGGTTTTGAAACACATTAGAAACTGTTCTAACTTGATGTACAGAGATTTTTGGATAATTAATAATAATGCAGAAGTAATTTCTACTATACTCAAAGTTTGTCCCCTAGATATTAATAGTTATGATTTTGAAAACCTATATACTAATCTGCCTCTATCAGATATAATCACTACCTTTAAAGAGCTGTATGCAGAATTTAAACTTAACCAATTTGTTGATGTAGGAACTTGGAACTCTTACCTCAATTGCTGCATAAAAAATAACCATATCTTATATAATAATACTCTCTATAAGCAAGTGAACGGTATTCCCATGGGAACATCAACGTCCACGAATATCGCTAATCTATTCCTGTTCTTTAAGGAATATAAATTCATTAAAAATCACCCCACCTGCACAGATAACTACCTTTACACTTTTAGATATATTGATGATCTGCTGTGTATCAATAATTCAGAAGTTATAGAGAGTGATTTTGATAATATCTATCCTAGCTCTCTTAACTTATGTAAAACCAACCACAGTAATCAGGAACTTGAGTTCCTAGACTTAAGCATTAAGCTCAACAGAGGTAACCCATCTATTAGCCTCTTTGATAAAAGAGTTAATTTTCCTTTCAAAGTAATTAAATATCTACACTGGAATAATAACATTTCAACCAAAGTAATTGAGAATGTACTAATTTCTCAGGTCCTAAGAATTTCAAGAATTTGCAGCAACAATTTGGACTTCAATTACCACATTAATATACTATTAGAAAGTTTTCTAGAGAACGAAATTCCTTCTTCTTTCATCAAAAGAACTTTAAGAAAAATTATTCTGAATAATAGAGTAAGGTTAGCAGATCTGCTTTAATTTTCTACACAGTTAATAATATGATTCTGACCAATCAAAGCCGTAAGGAAGTTGGCTAGAGGATGCCTATTAACTACCTAAAGGAACCTTAGTGCTATGGATATGACGGTCCTATTAAAACAAAAAATTAAATAATATAAACAAAATCACAAAAAAGCTTAAAAATCTGTTTATAAAAGAAAATAAAAACAAATAAAAAAGAAAACTAGTTATTCATCACTAGGATAGCTATACTAAAAATAGTAAAACCAACATTAAAATTAATAAGATTCTGATTAATCTATAGAAGCTCACTAAGGTGATTTAATACATGCAAAGATTATTAAATACACTGCTCGTGTATTTTATAATATTTCTCATGTATTCTGGAGAGTTAATTCTGCTCTTTCTGATCATACAGATCCACAGTCTTAAGTTTATATATTTTTTTCTCTGGTTAAAATCTCCGCGTTGGTTTCTTGCTGTATGAGGAGGCCATCAGCCCCACCCTCACTGCCCCCCAGCTGTCTAGGGAGTGGCGGAAGAGGTCAGCCATGTTCTTCTCTTGTGAGGAGAAAAGTTTTTGTCACACAAGAGGTAAGCTCTCTTCCTTGTTTTTGGGTTCTAGGTTTTATAAGTTCAATGTTTGTACTTCATGTACTTTTTCTCTGTCGTTTTTTAGCTTTTCAGCTTTTAGGCATTGGTTTGTCTGTTAACATTTTTGCGGGTTTTAACTCTTTCTTTTCTTTGTAACTTTGAGCGTCTTTTGGGGTACCTAGGAACAGAAGATGGCTAAGCTTGTTCCTTTTCTATGCGCTGTCTATGCGCTGTTTTTTCAAAGTAGTTAAGTTCTTAATAACTAATTAATTATGCACTTAAAGCACTGCTGAAATACTTTGTACATATTGCAACTAACTGTTTAAGGTATATAACTTTCACAAAGTTTTCTTTAGTTAATTATTATCTTTAACTTATTCTCGTTTTCGTGCTGTCATAAGTTGTAGAGTAGGGGGTTTTAGACTCAAGTTTTCTTTCAAAAATCTGTTCGTTAAAAATTAATATTTCCTTTTTTAATTGCAATGTAAAAATTTGGATTTCTTTTGCATTGATTTTCAGGTTTAAATTCTCTCTCAAACGAACTTGGAATTTCGTTATGGCTGAAAATCATTTCTAATTATTATGTCACTCTCACATAATGAGTTCTCTTTAATCTTCTTCTCTCTGTTTAATAGTAACAGATGAAGAGCATGGGTCGGGCCAGGAAGGTTAATGGATGCAAGCGAAATTGTTAACTAGTGCTAGGTCATGCAACTCTACGGAGGACATGACATATATATATATATTTTAAACTATTTTAGGTGGGAATGTTACTTGCATCTATGGCCTTGCAGAAACCCATTTCCAACTAGGTCTTTGTGGAAGTGAGAAAATGCAGAGTTTTTGCTGGTCCTTGATAAAGCCAAGGCTCAGTATTCTCGACACCTTCTACATTCAGTTGTTTTATTTTATTTTTTTATCTTTTCTCCTTTTACTCACACAGGTAGATACATAACCTTTTCTATGTTGTACTAGGTGTGAGTCAAAATTATATTTGTATTTTTTTGCTTAGGTATCTTCTTTATAGAATGTGAATTCTGAATTTTCAAAACTGCTGCGTTGCGCGTTTTGATTTTCAGGTTATTTTGCAACCTTCGTTTTAAATTCTAAAGTTTTTCCTTAGTCTTCAGTTTTGCTCTTAAGTATATATATATATATATATTAAATGAAACTTCAGTAGGTAAATTCGGTCATGGCAACAGAAACCAGCGTGGAAATACTCTCGTTGAGTTTGCAGAGGCAGAAGGGTTTTTCATCTTGAACTCCTTCTTCAAGAAAAAGCCACACAGGAAATGGACATGGAGACATCCAAATGGGACGACAAGTGAAATTGATTTTATTATGTGTAACAAAAAATTCGTCATAGAAGACTGCAGTGTGCTAAACAAGTTCAACACAGGTAGTGACCATAGATTGGTGAGATGTAAGATGCACCTCAACACTAAACTTGAACGTGGCAAGCTCATAAGACAAACAAAATCTATTGACATAACCAACCTTAAAAAACACCATAATACCTTCAAGTTAGAACTGAAGAACAGGTTCTCTGCTTTAGAAAGCCTAACATCTGAAGAAGTGGACATCTCTGAAGTTAACAGAAAAGTAACCAAAGCTCTTATGGAAACAGCAACAAAATTAGCTGGGTCTAAGAACAAGTTGCATGTGAACAAATTATCAGGAAAAACCAAAATGTTGATGCAAAAAAGAAGAGAGATGAGGACAACTAAAGAAGATGTGACTTCCAAAGTGGAATATATAGAGCTATGCAAGACAGTAAGAAAAAGTATCACTGAAGACGTAAGGAAATTCAACTGTGAACTAGTGAGGAAAGCAATTGAAAACAACCAAAGCCTAAAGATAGCAAAGGGACATCTCAGTAAGGGAAGAAAACAGATTATGGCACTGAGAAAAGAAGATGGTTCTGTAACAAGAAATAGAGGCGAAATTTTGACAAGAGTGAAAGATTTCTACTCCAAATTATATGAAAGGGATGATATATGCACTCCAGACATCATGAAAGATACCAGTACCAGAGTTCCTCCAGTCCTTCCAGCAGAAGTTGCACATGCAATCAAGAACATGAAGCAAGGAAAAGCTCCAGGAGAAGATGGAATTACTGTAGACATCATACAAGAAGCAAGTGGAGAAATCGAAACAGTACTCGCCCAAATTTTCACTCGATGCCTTAATGAAGGAAAGATTCCTGAGGATTGGAACACCGCTACAATGATCCTGCTACATAAGAAAGGTGACATTGAGGATCTCGGAAACTACAGACCTATCAGCCTCCTATCAGTAGTTTATAAAATCTTCACTAAAGTTCTTTCACACCGCTTGAAGGTAGCACTAGACATGGCTCAACCGAGAGAACAAGCTGGATTCAGGAGTGGCTACAGCACAATAGATCATATCCACGTGCTGAGAGAACTAATTGAAAGAGCGAGGGAATATGAACTTCCATTGTGCATGGCTTTTATCGATTATGAAAAAGCCTTTGATTCGGTGAAACCATCAGCAGTTACAATGGCTCTGAAAACCTGCGGTATTGAAGATGCATACATTAATATTATTAATAACATCTATGAAAATGCAAGTGCAAAGATTAGGCTGTTTGAAAATACAACACACGTAAAAATTGGAAAGGGAGTGAGACAAGGTGACACCATATCTCCGAAGCTCTTTAATGCCACATTGGAGGGTGTTTTTCAGTCGCTGAGCTGGGAAAACAAGGGGATAAAGATTAATGGAGATTATCTAACCCACCTTCGTTTTGCTGATGACGTAGTCATTTTTGCAACTACCCCATCAGAACTGCAGAGTATGATCCAGGATCTTGCTGACAAGAGTAAAGAAGTGGGATTAAAAATGAACTTTCAGAAGACAAAAGTGATGTTCAATGATTTTACAAGAAATGAAGATTTATCGATTGATGGAGAAAAGCTGGAGATAACAGACACGTACGTTTATCTTGGACAGCAGATATCAAGTGAGGGTCACATTGATGAAGAAATTAATCGGCGTACAAAACTTGCCTGGAGAGCTTTTGGAAGAAACAGCATAATTTTCAAGAGCAATATGCCATTATGTCTTAAAAGAAAAGTGTTTGATCAATGCATCCTTCCAGTGCTTACGTATGGTGCAGAGACGTGGACCTTAACTAAAAGAGACATACAAAGGCTGCAGACAACTCAAAGAAGCATGGAGAGGTGCATGCTTGGTGTAACCAGGAGAGATAAGAAGAGGAACTCGTGGATCCGAAAAATGACAAGAGTGGAAGACATCATGATCAGAGTTAAATCCCTGAAATGGCAATGGGCTGGACATACTACCAGAAGGACAGATCATCGATGGACAGCCGAAATTTTAGATTGGATTCCAAGGGACAGGAAAAGACCCAGAAGAAGACCACATGGGAGATGGGTGGATGAAATTCGAAAGTATGCAGGGGTGACATGGAGGAAACTGGCACAAGACAGACCGTTGTGGAGGAAACTTGGGGAGACCTTCGTCCAGCAGTGGATTGATAATGGTTGACAATGATGATGATGATGATGATATATATATATATCCCACACTCACCAACCCGCTTGGCCAGCGTGGTGAGTTATGGCCAAACCCCTCCAAAATGACTCCACAACTTAAATCTTGGCCCTCAGTCTCCGGCAGCTGGAATGTACCTGGCCAAGGCAGCGGCCAGTGCGACATGAAGGCAGAGGGTGCTAAGAATCCCCGGAAGACCGGACTAGGCTGCCATCTGATGCTGACTTTGGCTACATATAACGGACGCTCCCTATCTTCTGATTCAAGGCTTCTTGAATTGGAAGAGGAACTACAAAGGATCAAGTGGGACATCGTCGGGTTAAGTGAGGTAAGGAGAAAAGGAGAAGATCTCATTGAACTGAAAAGTGGACATCTCTTCTACTATCGTGGGACAGATACTGGCAGAACTAGTGGTGTTGGATTTATAATAAACAAGAAACTGAAGGATAAAGTTGTAGAAGTTGAAAGTTCCTCTGACAGAGCTGCACGACTCGTTATCCAACTCTCGAGAAGATACCAGGCTCAGATTATTCAAACTTATGCACCCACCACAAGTCATGCTGAAGAAGAAATTGAAGAATTTTATGAGGAAATTCGTGATCTAAATAATAAAGGTAAGCAGCACTTGAAGATAATTATGGGAGATTTCAATGCAAAAATAGGGCAACCGCAACAGAATGAAGCTTCAGTAGGTAAATTCGGTCACGGCAACAGAAACCAGCGTGGAAATACTCTCGTAGAGTTTGCAGAGGCAGAAGGGTTTTTCATCTTGAACTCCTTTTTCAAGAAAAAGCCACACAGAAAATGGACATGGAGACATCCAAATGGGACGACTAGTGAAATTGATTTTATTATGTGTAACAAAAAATTCGTCATAGAAGACTGCAGTGTGCTAAACAAGTTCAACACAGGCAGTGACCATAGATTGGTGAGATGTAAGATGCACCTCAACACTAAACTTGAACGTAGCAAGCTCATAAGACAAACAAAATGTATTGACATAACCAACCTTAAAAAACACCATGATACCTTCAAGTTGGAACTGAAGAACAGATTCTCTGCTTTAGAAGGCCTAACATCGGAAGAAGTGGATATTTCTGAAGTTAACAGAAAAGTAACCAAAGCTCTTATGGAAACAGCAACAAAATTAGCTGGGTCTAAGAACAAATTGCATGTGAACAAATTATCAGGAAAAACCAAAATGTTGATGCAAAAAGAAGAGTGATGAGGACAACTAAAGAAGATGTGACTTCCAAAGTGGAATATATAGAGCTATGCAAGACAGTACGAAAAAGTATCACTGAAGACGTAAGGAAATTCAACTGTGAACTAGTAAGGAAAGCAATTGAAAGCAACCAAAGCCTAAAGATAGCAAAGGGACATCTCAGTAAGGGAAGAAAACAGATTATGGCACTGAGAAAAGAAGATGGTTCTGTAACAAGAAATAGAGGCGAAATTTTGACAAGAGTGAAAGATTTCTACTCCAAATTATATGAAAGGGATGATACATGTACTCCAGACATCATGAAAGGTACCAGTACCAGAGTTCTTCCAGTCCTTCCAGCAGAAGTTGCTCATGCAATCAAGAACATGAAGCGGGGAAAAGCTCCAGGAGAAGATGGAATTACTGTAGACATCATACAAGAAGCAAGTGGAGAAATCGAAACAGTACTCGCCCAAATTTTCACTCGATGCCTTAATGAAGGGAAAATTCCTGAGGATTGGAACAACGCCACAATGATCTTGCTACATAAAAAAGGTGACATTGAGGATCTCAGGAACTACAGACCTATCAGCCTCCTATCAGTGGTTTATAAAATCTTCACTAAAGTTCTTTCACACCGCTTGAAGGTGACACTGGACATGGCTCAACCGAGAGAACAAGCTGGATTCAGGAGTGGCTACAGCACAATAGATCATATCCACGTACTGAGAGAACTAATTGAAAGAGCGAGGGAATATGAACTTCCATTGTGCATGGCTTTTATCGATTATGAAAAAGCCTTTGATTCGGTGAAACCATCAGCAGTTGCAATGGCTCTGAAATCCTGCTGTATTGAAGATGCATACATTAACATTATTAATAACATCTATGAAAATGCAAGTGCAAAGATTCGGCTGTTTGAAAATGCAACACACATAAAAATTGGAAAAGGAGTGAGACAAGGGGACACCATATCTCCGAAGCTCTTTAATGCCACATTGGAAAATGTCTTTCAATCACTGAACTGGGAAAACAAAGGGATAAAGATTAATGGAGATTATCTAACCCACCTTCGTTTTGCTGATGACATAGTCATTTTTGCAACTACCCCATCAGAGCTACAGAGTATGATCCAGGAACTTGCTGACAAGAGTAAAGAAGTGGGATTAAAAATGAACTTTCAGAAGACAAAAGTGATGTACAATGCTTTTACAAGAAATGAAGATTTATCGATTGATGGAGAAAAGCTGGAGATAACAGACACGTACGTTTATCTTGGACAGCAGATATCAAGTGAAGGTCACATTGATGAAGAAATTAATCGGCGTACAAAACTTGCCTGGAGAGCTTTTGGAAGAAACAGCATAATTTTCAAGAGCAATATGCCATTATGTCTTAAAAGAAAAGTGTTTAATCAATGCATCCTTCCATTGCTTACGTATGGTGCAGAGACGTGGACCTTAGCTAAAAGAGACATACAAAGGCTGCAGACAACTCAAAGCAGCCTGGAGAGGTGCATGCTTGGTGTAACCACGAGAGATAAGAAGAGGAACACGTGGATCCGAAAAATGACAAGAGTGGAAGACATCATGATCAGAGTTAAATCCCTGAAATGGCAATGGGCTGGACATACTGCCAGAAGGACAGACCATCGATGGACAGCCGAAATTTTAGATTGGATTCCAAGGGACAGGAAAAGACCCAGAAGAAGACCACATGGAAGATGGGTGGATGAAATTCGAAAGTATGTGGGAGTGACATGGAGGAGACTGGCACAAGACAGACCGTTGTGGAGGAAACTTGGGGAGACCTTCGTCCAGCAGTGGATTGATAATGGTTGACAATGATGATGATGATATATATATATATAGAATGAAAATATTACAGAACAAAATTTCAAAACAGGTAAAAAACTGGAACAGGTTGCCGTCATCAGGAGAGCATCAACCTGTGGGAGTGGCCTTTCTAGTACCAACAAAATGACAAGGCAAGCCAAAATTGTCGGTTGGTCATGCTCCCTTGGCCACAAAACCAAATTCTAATAAGCACAAAAATTACAAAAATCAAATTTATAAAACTAAAAAAAGAAGAATTAAAAGCTTACCGGCAGAACAAAAACCGCCCTGACAAAGAGTCAAACAAGACTGAACAGAGCACCCACAAGAACCCAAATATATACATTGATAAAAAAGGTGGTCACAATTAAACAACTACCTGGTAAGCCAAAAAATGTGTGAATTGACAAGATGCAAAACTGTGTATGTAGATAAGATCTTCAGCTATTAGGGACCCACCAAATAGCACTTTATGTTACCTATATATTTAAAATTGTTAGGTCCTAGGTTAATAAAGCATGTCAATGTGTAATTTGAAACTTTTGAACACCAAATTAAAGTTCAAAATTAAATGGTTAAAATGATGCCTTAAGATTTTTTTAGGAAAATTGTTAGATTGCAATTTAGATAGAAGAGCTTTCAAATTTTTTGCAAGTAAGAACTGTGTAGAGCAAATTTTAGCCATTTTATGAAACTGGGAGATGAGTAGATTGCGATGTATAACTTTTGAAATATTGTATGACCAGTGAGTGTAGTGAATGATATCAAACTCAAAAGAGTTTCTTTTATCAAATAAATTCACCACACCTCTTCCCTCCTCGTCCACCTGAACCTCTAAATTGAGGTAACAAACACAAGTAGACGATCTGTTGTTTTTTTTTAGGGTAAGGTCATCAGGATACAAGTCAGTGGCGCAACGCAAAAAGTCCGGAATGTTAATGACAATAATTTCATCAACATATCTTAGAGCAATCCCAGGTAAAGGATGATTGGCAACATATCTATTCTCAAAAAAATGTAGATAGAGATTAGCCAAACTGCTAGAAAAGCGACTGCCCATCAGGATACCACGAGTTTGGAGGTAAAGCCCATCGCCCACGGTAACAAAATTGTTATTGATACAGAAATCCAGTAGGAAATGCCAATACTGTTCTGTAGTCCCGGGCAAGAAACTTCATATGTATGTTTAGGGCTACCTGCCACAGACCCTTCAATGAAATTGAGGTGAAGAGGTTTTTAAAATCGTAAGTATCCACAGATGTGACAGTCACCAAGCCAAGTGTCTCCAAGACTGTTATTGCTCCCAATAATCCAAGTCGAACCCAACCTGCGAAAATAGCCACGGACAAGTATCTCTGAAGCAACCCACCCGCTTTGCTGTTATAACAGTTGCGTCCACTAGTAATGAAACGGAAGGAAACAGGTTCCTTATGAAACTTTGGGATGGCATAAATAAAAGGAAAGTTTAAGTTAGACACATTAAGCCTTATCCTTTTATGCAGAGCGATTATTTTCTTAACAGTGTCCTTATGGTTTTGAGAAACCGGAGTGTAAGTATCTGTGGTATTCATCTCCTGTGTTAGGAGATCCTGATAGAATTGTTTACAAAAGAAGGCAAAGTTATTACCAGCCTTATCCACTGGAGAAATAGCGAATAAGTTTTGAAGTTCATGAATTTGTGAATTAATCAAAGCAAAATTATGTGGCTGCCGGGTACAAACACCAGAGCTCTTGAACTTGTCGAGCTCATGACGAATGTCACATAATACAGAATCCAGCCATTCGTTAAAGGCTTCGAGGGGCAATCCAAACTCATAAGAAAGTTTTAGTGTGCATTGTAAAAGATTACTGCATAAAATAGAGACACATTTCTTAGTTTTGAATCAAGGTGTCAACCTGTATTTTGTGCCCAGAGACATAAGTGTGCGTAGTTCTCGAGAAGGCACTATGTCCAGGTCACCGGTAACGATATGTCCGTGGTAAGGGTTGACAAATTTTCTCAATCTGTCAAGATGACAGTAACAGCTGTCATCCTCATTGCCGCTTATAGACTTTAAATCAGCAACGGTTTGCCTGTAGTTAAAAGTACGGCGACCAAGTGGTTTTTCATAGCGGAAACAGGTCACCAATTTCACCTCATTTCCAAGAGGGAAAAGATCGAAACGCTTATGCAAAATTGACTTTAAGCCAATAAAATCAATGGCCTCATGACAGTAATCAATAACACAGTACTTCCTGACAAGGTGAGCTCCTGTGAATTTACTACGAAAAGTGGAAAGTCGGTACGCAAGAAGGTCACCGATCAAAATTCCAATGTGTTCAGAGCCGAAGGCATAATTTCGAAGCATATATATATATATATATATAATTTATATATATCAGGGGTTTTGACCAACTACTTTGAGATTATGCCTTCGGCTCTGAACACATTGGAATTTTGATCGGTGACCTTCTTGCGTACCGACTTTCCACTTTTCGTAGTAAATTCACAGGAGCTCACCTTGTCAGGAAGTACTGTGTTATTGATTACTGTCATGAGGCCATTGATTTTATTGGCTTAAAGTCAATTTTGCATAAGCGTTTGGATCTTTTCCCTCTTGGAAAAGAGCTCTTTAATGCAACATTGGAAAATGTCTGTCAATCACTGAACTGGGAAAACAAAGGGATAAAGATTAATGGAGATTATCTAACCCACCTTCGTTTTGCTGATGACATAGTCATTTTTGCAACTACCCCATCAGAGCTACAGAGTATGATCCAGGAACTTGCTGACAAGAGTAAAGAAGTGGGATTAAAAATGAACTTTCAGAAGACAAAAGTGATGTTCAATGCTTTTACAAGAAATGAAGATTTGTCGATTGATGGAGAAAAGCTGGAGATAACAGACACGTACATTTATCTTGGACAGCAGATATCAAGTGAGGGTCACATTGATGAAGAAATTAATCGGCGTACAAAACTTGCCTGGAGAGCTTTTGGAAGAAACAGCATAATTTTCAAGAGCAATATGCCATTATGTCTTAAAAGAAAAGTGTTTGATCAATGCATCCTTCCAGTGCTTACGTATGGTGCAGAGACGTGGACCTTAACTAAAAGAGACATACAAAGGCTGCAGACAACTCAAAGTAGCATGAAGAGGTGCATGCTTGGTGTAACCAGGAGAGATAAGAAGAGGAACTCGTGGATCCGAAAAATGACAAGAGTGGAAGACATCATGATCAGAGTTAAATCCCTGAAATGGCAATGGGCTGGACATACTGCCAGAAGGACAGACCATCGATGGACAGCCGAAATTTTAGATTGGATTCCAAAGGACAGGAAAAGACCCAGAAGAAGACCACATGGAAGATGGGTGGATGAAATTCGAAAGTATGCGGGAGTGACATGAAGGAGACTGGCACAAGACAGACCGTTGTGGAGGAAACTTGGGGAGACCTTCGTCCAGCAGTGGATTGATAATGGTTGACAATGATGATGATGATATATAATTTGAACTGAAAAGTGGACATCTGTTTTACTATCGTGGGACAGATACTGAAGGACAATATTCTGGAAGTTGAAAGTTCCTCGGACAGGGCTGCACGACTCATTATCCAACTCTCAAAAAGATATCAGGCTCATATTATTCAAGCTTATGCACCCACTACAAGTCATCCTGAAAAAGAAATTGAAGAATTTTACGAGGAAATTCGGAATCTAAATAACAAAGGCAAACAGCACTTGAAGATCATTATGGGTGATTTCAATGCAAAAGTAGGGCAACAGCAACATAATGAAACTTCGGTTGGTAAATTCGGTTATGGGAACAGAAATCAACGTGGAAATACTCTCGTAGAGTTTGCAGAGGCGGAAAGGTTTTTCATCATGAACTCCTTTTTCAGGAAATGGACATGGAGACATCCCAATGGGACGATAAGTGAAATTGATTTTATTATGTGTAACAAAAAAATCGTCATCGAAGACTGCAGTGTGCTAAACAAGTTCAACGCAGGTAGTGACCATAGAATGGTGAGATGTAGGATGCACCTCAACACTAAACTCGAATGTGGCAAGCTCATAAGACAAACAAAATGTATTGACATAACCGACTTTAAAAAACATCATAATACCTTCAAGTTGGAACTGAGGAACAGATTCTCTGTTTTAGAAGGCCTAACATCAGAAGAAGTGGATATTTCTGAAGTTAACAGAGAACTCACCAAGGCTCTTATGGAAACAGCAACAAAAATTGGTGGTACTAAGAACAAGTTACATATGAAGAAAATTTCAGGAAAAATAAAAATGTTGATGCAAATGAGAGATGAGGACAAATAAAGACGTAACTTCCAACATGAAATATATAGAGCTATGCAAGACAGTGCGAAAAAGTATCACTGAAGACATAAGGAAATTCAATTGTGATTTGTGAATGAGTGAGAAATGCAATTGAAAACAACCAAAGCCTGAAGAGAGCAAAAGGACATCTCAGTAAAGGAAGAAAACAGATTATGGCTCTGAGAAAAGAAGATGGTACCGTAACAAGAAATAGAAGCGAAATTTTGACAAGGGTGAAAGATTTCTATTCAAAACTATATAAAAGGGATGACACATTTAATCCAGACATTACGACAGGTACCAGTGCCAAAGTCCCTCCAATCCTCCCTGCAGAAG